>SJYX01009695.1:286893-348478 GCA_006410675.1 Oreotragus oreotragus | reverse complement strand
ATTCTATCATGGGTGGGGGCGGGGTGGGGGGAGGCACAGGGGTGGCAGCGATGTGGGGATCGGGCACTGCAGTCATTTTGAATGAGCCAAAATGATGGTTTGGAGAAGCAGTTTTAAAAGGCTGAGGTTTCTTTTTTCACTTCTGAAGCAAAACTGTAAAAAAAAAAAAAAAATTCTACGCAGAGCATGACACAGACCAGGTGAAGACAAAGTTGCTTTATTTGGTGTGAAGCTGAGGACTAGAGCCCCACTTCCAACTCTCCCACTGCCCAGCTCCTGTGGCAAGTATCTAACATGCCAAGGTAGGAAGTCTGCAGAACACAGCAGATGAACGCTCGATCTATCATGTAACTCTGCAGACACTCAGTCTAAAGGCTGTTATGTTCCTCAGGACTCACCCTGGACCCTCTCCTCCCCAGGAGATGCCCCATGTGTGCTGGCTGGCACGCTTACGTGTCCATTGGCGACGTCCAGCAGGTCCCGCAGCCGGCAGCCCCGGCTGTGCCTGCGCTCGTAGCAGATGCTGTCTTCCAGGATCACGTAGTCAGTGCCAAAGGACCGCAGCAGGGCATGCACTTCCTCTGGGGCCCTCTTTGCATATATCTGATAAACCTTCAAAAGGAGATAAAAAATGGAATAAGGCAAAATACCACTTAGCCGCTGGGGAAGTTAGTCAAGGACTATCTATGGATGTAACTTCCCCCAGGGGTGAGTCTAATCGCAGCCACCCAGCTCCTTTATCTCTTCCCATGCAGGTCATCTCATTTACCTACAGTCCTGGGTGTGTGGGATATTTCAAAAAAAAATTGTTGGCAAGAGGGGGAGTGAGTTATGCTGAATATATTTGGATTTAGACACCAAAGAGATCTGGATTGAGAATGTATTACCTTGAGTTATGAATATTCATTAATAGATGTTGATTCTAAGAATGCTTCACCAAGGTAAAGAATGAGGCAAAGTGAAAGTCGCTCAGTCCGGTCTGACTCTTTGCGACCCTGTGGACGATAGCCCGCTGGGCTCCTCTGTCCCTGGAATTCTTCAGGCAAGAATACTGGAGTGGGTTGCTATTCCCTTCTCCAAGGTAAATAATGTGATTTAGTAAATAAGACACGACCTTTCCCTTTGAAAAGGGGAACTTCAGCCGAAGAGGAGTGGAGGGGACTTCGAAGGCACAGACGCATGTAAGGAGACCGGGCCTCTGATGACGGCAGCTGGGGAACGGGACCCTCACGGGGTCCCTGGACCCAGGCAGGGCCAGCAGCCATCCTCTACTGCTGCTCTGCTGCACTCGGCTTGACGAGCAGACCCTACACTTTCTCTCTCGTCTTTCCTGGAGGGAGAGCAACGTGCAGAGCTCAGGGGCATCAGTAGGAGGTGTCTTCCCAGTCACCGCCAGCTTCACACACCTGAAGTCCTGCCTCCTAGGGTTTGGCGGGGGTGGGGGCGGGGGAGGCTGGATGGGGTGTGCACGGGGAGGGGGTGGTAATGGAGAGCGGTGCTGCTTCCTGTGCCGCCCTCGGATTCTCATATGTCTCGGACTGAAGAGACTGGATTCTGACAACCTCGGTCAGCGTGTCCGGATGGACGTTGAAACGGTAGAGGGTATCTGTTTATACTGCTAATACTGTTAGGTTAATCCTACCTACAGTCCAGCACTAGCCTCAGAGTAAGGCATTTTAGGGATCTGAAGGTCCTGCCTTAGGAGGGGCACCGGGACCTTCAGGACATCAATTTTTAGGGCATAAAACAGCACTGAGGTAGGGACTGGATCTTGGAGAGGATGAAACACAGCACTCCCATCTCTCGAGTCAGAGCAGTGGCCACCTGCTGGCTGAACCTTGGGGTCTGGCGAGCCAGGCAGCCTCCCCTCTTCCTCGAGCTAACCTGGGGCTATCTGGAACGTTTGGGCCAGTTGGAAATTCCCATTTTAGCTGGAATCAGACAGTTCTCTTTCAAATGGAGGAGTTAGTAAAAATCATTTGCTTTTAGGCTGCTGCTGCTAAGTTGCTTCAGTCGTGTCCGACTCTGTGCGACCCCATAGATGGCAGCCCACCAGGCTACCCCATCCCTGGGATTCTCCAGGCAAGAATGCTGGAGTGGGTTGCCATTTCCTTCTCCAATGCATGAAAGTGAAAAGTGAAAGGGAAGTTACTCAGTCGTGTCCAACTCCTAGAGACCCCATGGACTGCAGCCTACCAAGCTCCTCCATCCATGGGATTTTCCAGGCAAGAGTACTGGAGTGGGTTGCCATTGCCTTCTCTGGCTTTTAGGCTAGTAATTAATAAATCTCATCCTCCCCCAAAGACTTTTCAACAGACTTTTAGCCACCAAGATTATGAAGTGACTGACAAGAAACACTAAAAAGTCTGGAACCCCTGCTGGTAAGGACTAAGACAGGTATCCTTCTGTAGCACTGACCGGAATGTAAAGTTGGTGTAATTCATACAGACTCAGTAATTCTATCTCAATAAAAATGCCCATACCCTGTGACCCAGCAACTTCACTTCCAAGAATCTGATGTACACTTTGTACCTGTGCAGAGTGAGCCCTATACAAGTATATTATTTGAAACATACTATTCATGGAATTGCAGAAGACAGGCAAACAACCTAAATGGTTAAGTAAAATGTGCTATTTCCACATAACAAAATATTAGGCAGCTTTAAAAATTGCAAGGAAGCTGTTGATAAACCAATATGGAACAATCTCCAAAATATATTATGTGCCCCAAAAAAGGAAGATGTAGTGGGTTAGTTCTTTTGTTTAAAAAAGAGGGAAAAGAATATGAATTTATATGTGTACATACATACACACACATTTCTACATACATAAAATTGCTGGTAATGTTATTTGCCTCCTGGGAGAGGAACCGCTAGTTGAAAGACAGGGTTGGGATGGAGACTTTTCTCTATGTTCTCTTTCGTCTGTTCTGAACTTAACTGTGTGTTGCCCCCCGACACACACACACACACACTCACTCACTCACTAGAAATGGCCCATAGACACCATGACCCGCACGGCTCTCCCCCTTTCCCTCCTCGCTCCAGTTCCAGGCTCCGAGGGCTCCATCCTGAAACACTCTGTCCTCAACATCTCAAGGCGCACTTCTCCTCGGGTACTCTGCTAACCCGAGAGGAACATAAGGCCTAAATGGCACGCCCTTAATGGACTGGGCAGGTCAAGGTCTAGGCTCCGGAGACGTGAGTCCTGCCGGGCACTTCCGTTGTGCCTTCCCCTCAGGAGCCGCAAGGCAAGCAGCCGGAGCCCTGGCTTTACCAAACACAAGCCAGCCCACGGCCGCCCCGCGAGGAGCCGGGTGAGGCCCTCACCGCTTTCGTCCGCTCTCTGAGGCTGTTGTCTTCGTAGTGAGGGTGGTTGGTTAGGGTCCGTCCCGTGCACAGCTTGACGCCCGCCAGCAGCTGCATGCTTCCAGCAAACACAGCCTTTCCTGGGGTGTTAGCGCTAAAAGATTTTAAAAGTCTGAATTAACCTCACTGCTAAGACTTCCATGAAGACAATGCCACACACTCAGGATGACCCAGCTGTGTTAAGAAAGGCTGTGTATGAGCTGGGAAAAACAAGAGGCTGCTGTGACTCTGATCTGCACTCAAGCTGTTGTATGAAACTTTTCCTGTCTGATTTTGACAATGCCTGGGAAGTTTCTGATTTACTGTTTTGATGGGTTTACTCTTACAATGAATTTTCTTTGGATGTGGGTACCTCCTGAGTCTTCTAGGCTCAATCCCACAACCCTCTCCTTCTCCTGTTCCAAAGCGACAGCTTCTAACAAGAGGCCTTAGAAGACGGCCAGTGCCTTTTGTATTAAACTTAATTAAATGGGCTGCCTAGAGTAAAACAAATTGTAATGCTAGAAACTGCAGCTGGCCATGAGTTGATTCCAAGGGTTTTTGGTTAAAACCAGAAAAAAGGGTCACAGATACTACTATAAATTACTTTTCAGAAAAAAATAATTGCTAAAAACAAAAGAACACGGAAGATTCTGAACTAGCAGGTATCTTATTACTCGGTAAGAAGCTAGACAACATTTTTGATGCGGGGCAGAAGTATTTTATGTATTCCTCTCCTTTAGTCCTGATTATGAAAGACTGCATGCATCTTAAGGAGTACAGGACATTCTGATACTAAATTATGGTCTCATTTTCCAGTTATCACCAAGCTGTGATTCTCCGCCTCCCCACAGGGTGTGAGGGACGGCTGACGGAGGGCCAAGGAAAGACTTCCTGATTACTGTGATACCATGAAAGCATGTTTTCCTTTTCCCCCTGGAAAAAAATAATCTTAGTCACTGATTCAGTTCCCTTCTATTTTTTAAAACCTGGGAGCTACCATCAAATCAATGAGGTGTCATTTTATTATGAAGAACCTAACAGTTGTTCTGTGGACTCTCCTTAATGCAGAATTTCCAGTAAAGGTCCACTTGAATAGTGTGAGATACATTCACCCTTCCTGTGTTAAAAACAAGGAGTTGATGGCTGCTAGGATGAGTTAAAATGGACATTGTCTTTTTGAGAAGGAGGCTAACTGAAATCATTAAAACTCAACATACGTTGCAGAAAAAGCCAGAGGATACCATTCTCAATGTTTTGGACATCAGGGCATGAAACTTGCTCTAATGTTCATTCTAAGAGAAGCCTCATCATATTCATATATTCCATGAGGATGTTCTACTTATTACATTTTTATGCTAAGACTACAGCACGAATGCCACCCAACAAAGGCCTTAGGATGTCTACAAGCAAGGCATGCTACAGCTCAAGCCGAAACACTGACAAATAATATACTTTACAAAAGTGCAACATTTTCTAACAAAGACACCTCGTCCACCTGAATTCCTATAACCTTTCTTAAAGTGATAGAATTACAGTGAGCACACACAGGGAATGACATAGGCTGTACCCTCCCTTACTCCTGTCGGACACCAGAATGGATTACAAGAGAAAAACTTTTACATGAACCAGGCTGTGCTTCACAGGATATCATCATTCTGACAACCAGATCCAGGACCACTGGCATAAATACCTGTCTGCTCTGTCCCCCGCCCTGAACCAGCAATTTATAAGAAATTCTTGACATGTGTCCCACATGATCAAGGAAATAGGAGAGCTTAAATGAAAAAGGGTAAAGATGCTCAGAGTTCCTTAGTGAAAGATTTTCTAAAAATTTAGCTTAATTCAATGAATACTTACTAAATGCTCAGTCTGTGCCATATATACTGTGCTGCTCTCATCTATAGTGGATCATAATTGCTAAAGAGAATAGATATGAACAAATAAGATGAAAGAAAATGTCATCATTTTTCCAAATCTGTCTTCTTTCCTTCTTTATGCTCTTAACTGGCACAGACCATCCTACTGCAATAAATTATACAAAAAAGCCGTCCTGTCTCTTATACACATCTAGATGTGTATAAGAGACAGGGCTGGATGGGGTGTGCACGGGGAGGGGGTGGTAATGGAGAGCGGTGCTGCTTCCTGTGCCGCCCTCGGATTCTCATATGTCTCGGACTGAAGAGACTGGATTCTGACAACCTCGGTCAGCGTGTCCGGATGGACGTTGAAACGGTAGAGGGTATCTGTTTATACTGCTAATACTGTTAGGTTAATCCTACCTACAGTCCAGCACTAGCCTCAGAGTAAGGCATTTTAGGGATCTGAAGGTCCTGCCTTAGGAGGGGCACCGGGACCTTCAGGACATCAATTTTTAGGGCATAAAACAGCACTGAGGTAGGGACTGGATCTTGGAGAGGATGAAACACAGCACTCCCATCTCTCGAGTCAGAGCAGTGGCCACCTGCTGGCTGAACCTTGGGGTCTGGCGAGCCAGGCAGCCTCCCCTCTTCCTCGAGCTAACCTGGGGCTATCTGGAACGTTTGGGCCAGTTGGAAATTCTCATTTTAGCTGGAATCAGACAGTTCTCTTTCAAATGGAGGAGTTAGTAAAAATCATTTGCTTTTAGGCTGCTGCTGCTAAGTTGCTTCAGTCGTGTCCGACTCTGTGCGACCCCATAGATGGCAGCCCACCAGGCTACCCCATCCCTGGGATTCTCCAGGCAAGAATGCTGGAGTGGGTTGCCATTTCCTTCTCCAATGCGTGAAAGTGAAAAGTGAAAGGGAAGTTACTCAGTCGTGTCCAACTCCTAGAGACCCCATGGACTGCAGCCTACCAAGCTCCTCCATCCATGGGATTTTCCAGGCAAGAGTACTGGAGTGGGTTGCCATTGCCTTCTCTGGCTTTTAGGCTAGTAATTAATAAATCTCATCCTCCCCCAAAGACTTTTCAACAGACTTTTAGCCACCAAGATTATGAAGTGACTGACAAGAAACACTAAAAAGTCTGGAACCCCTGCTGGTAAGGACTAAGACAGGTATCCTTCTGTAGCACTGACCGGAATGTAAAGTTGGTGTAATTCATACAGACTCAGTAATTCTATCTCAATAAAAATGTCCATACCCTGTGACCCAGCAACTTCACTTCCAAGAATCTGATGTACACTTTGTACCTGTGCAGAGTGAGCCCTATACAAGTATATTATTTGAAACATACTATTCATGGAATTGCAGAAGACAGGCAAACAACCTAAATGGTTAAGTAAAATGTGCTATTTCCACATAACAAAATATTAGGCAGCTTTAAAAATTGCAAGGAAGCTGTTGATAAACCAATATGGAACAATCTCCAAAATATATTATGTGCCCCAAAAAAGGAAGATGTAGTGGGTTAGTTCTTTTGTTTAAAAAAGAGGGAAAAGAATATGAATTTATATGTGTACATACATACACACACATTTCTACATACATAAAATTGCTGGTAATGTTATTTGCCTCCTGGGAGAGGAACCGCTAGTTGAAAGACAGGGTTGGGATGGAGACTTTTCTCTATGTTCTCTTTCGTCTGTTCTGAACTTAACTGTGTGTTGCCCCCCGACACACACACACACACACACTCACTCACTCACTAGAAATGGCCCATAGACACCATGACCCGCACGGCTCTCCCCCTTTCCCTCCTCGCTCCAGTTCCAGGCTCCGAGGGCTCCATGCTGAAACACTCTGTCCTCAACATCTCAAGGCGCACTTCTCCTCGGGTACTCTGCTAACCCGAGAGGAACATAAGGCCTAAATGGCACGCCCTTAATGGACTGGGCAGGTCAAGGTCTAGGCTCCGGAGACGTGAGTCCTGCCGGGCACTTCCGTTGTGCCTTCCCCTCAGGAGCCGCAAGGCAAGCAGCCGGAGCCCTGGCTTTACCAAACACAAGCCAGCCCACGGCCGCCCCGCGAGGAGCCGGGTGAGGCCCTCACCGCTTTCGTCCGCTCTCTGAGGCTGTTGTCTTCGTAGTGAGGGTGGTTGGTTAGGGTCCGTCCCGTGCACAGCTTGACGCCCGCCAGCAGCTGCATGCTTCCAGCAAACACAGCCTTTCCTGGGGTGTTAGCGCTAAAAGATTTTAAGAGTCTGAATTAACCTCACTGCTAAGACTTCCATGAAGACAATGCCACACACTCAGGATGACCCAGCTGTGTTAAGAAAGGCTGTGTATGAGCTGGGAAAAACAAGAGGCTGCTGTGACTCTGATCTGCACTCAAGCTGTTGTATGAAACTTTTCCTGTCTGATTTTGACAATGCCTGGGAAGTTTCTGATTTACTGTTTTGATGGGTTTACTCTTACAATGAATTTTCTTTGGATGTGGGTACCTCCTGAGTCTTCTAGGCTCAATCCCACAACCCTCTCCTTCTCCTGTTCCAAAGCGACAGCTTCTAACAAGAGGCCTTAGAAGACGGCCAGTGCCTTTTGTATTAAACTTAATTAAATGGGCTGCCTAGAGTAAAACAAATTGTAATGCTAGAAACTGCAGCTGGCCATGAGTTGATTCCAAGGGTTTTTGGTTAAAACCAGAAAAAAGGATCACAGATACTACTATAAATTACTTTTCAGAAAAAAATAATTGCTAAAAACAAAAGAACACGGAAGATTCTGAACTAGCAGGTATCTTATTACTCGGTAAGAAGCTAGACAACATTTTTGATGCGGGGCAGAAGTATTTTATGTATTCCTCTCCTTTAGTCCTGATTATGAAAGACTGCATGCATCTTAAGGAGTACAGGACATTCTGATACTAAATTATGGTCTCATTTTCCAGTTATCACCAAGCTGTGATTCTCCGCCTCCCCACAGGGTGTGAGGGACGGCTGACGGAGGGCCAAGGAAAGACTTCCTGATTACTGTGATACCATGAAAGCATGTTTTCCTTTTCCCCCTGGAAAAAAATAATCTTAGTCACTGATTCAGTTCCCTTCTATTTTTTAAAACCTGGGAGCTACCATCAAATCAATGAGGTGTCATTTTATTATGAAGAACCTAACAGTTGTTCTGTGGACTCTCCTTAATGCAGAATTTCCAGTAAAGGTCCACTTGAATAGTGTGAGATACATTCACCCTTCCTGTGTTAAAAACAAGGAGTTGATGGCTGCTAGGATGAGTTAAAATGGACATTGTCTTTTTGAGAAGGAGGCTAACTGAAATCATTAAAACTCAACATACGTTGCAGAAAAAGCCAGAGGATACCATTCTCAATGTTTTGGACATCAGGGCATGAAACTTGCTCTAATGTTCATTCTAAGAGAAGCCTCATCATATTCATATATTCCATGAGGATGTTCTACTTATTACATTTTTATGCTAAGACTACAGCACGAATGCCACCCAACAAAGGCCTTAGGATGTCTACAAGCAAGGCATGCTACAGCTCAAGCCGAAACACTGACAAATAATATACTTTACAAAAGTGCAACATTTTCTAACAAAGACACCTCGTCCACCTGAATTCCTATAACCTTTCTTAAAGTGATAGAATTACAGTGAGCACACACAGGGAATGACATAGGCTGTACCCTCCCTTACTCCTGTCGGACACCAGAATGGATTACAAGAGAAAAACTTTTACATGAACCAGGCTGTGCTTCACAGGATATCATCATTCTGACAACCAGATCCAGGACCACTGGCATAAATACCTGTCTGCTCTGTCCCCCGCCCTGAGCCAGCAATTTATAAGAAATTCTTGACATGTGTCCCACATGATCAAGGAAATAGGAGGGCTTAAATGAAAAAGGGTAAAGATGCTCAGAGTTCCTTAGTGAAAGATTTTCTAAAAATTTAGCTTAATTCAATGAATACTTACTAAATGCTCAGTCTGTGCCATATATACTGTGCTGCTCTCATCTATAGTGGATCATAATTGCTAAAGAGAATAGATATGAACAAATAAGATGAAAGAAAATGTCATCATTTTTCCAAATCTGTCTTCTTTCCTTCTTTATGCTCTTAACTGGCACAGACCATCCTACTGCAATAAATTATACAAAAAAGCCGTCTTTGGGTCCTCTGAACCAAAGAGGTTTAGAATGCAGTAAGAAGATGCGTCTGGTCTCCGTGTTTGGCAAAGCACGAGGTCAAGGTGAGAACTCACAGACAGAACCATCCTGGTCTGTATGGTCTTACTGAAACGCAGCAGCTGTGCTGACAGTATCCACTCAAATCTTTAGGCTGTCTGAGTATCATCATTTTGAATATGCAACAGGATTCAACATCAGGGAGATGCATAGAGCTGTTTGTAATGTTGGCCAAGATGGCTGACTGGCCTGTTCTCTATTCATGGCTAACGAACAAGGCTTCTTTCCCCTTCCTGGGCTATCATCAGTATACTTCAATGAGTTATATAGTTCACAAAGGTTTAAAATGTCAACAGTCCTAAACTGCTTGCTGGGGACTTACAAGGAGGTTCTACTTGCTTCAGCCAAAAGTTATTACTGAGAGTCTACTACATGCTGGGCTGGTATGATACCTTGTATTCAAGAAGCTTACTGGTTGACAGACTCAGCTCCCACCAGAGGCAAACACTTCAAAACAAACCCATAACTAGTCCACCACATACTGGCGCCTGCCTTTTGTGGGCCGGCAGCTGTGCTGGAAACAGAACACCTCAGACGCGGCAGGATCGTGGTAAACAAGCCTCTCCCCTCTGACAGTACCTGCTGCTCCTGCTGCCCCGCTGGCTACGGTCCCCAAGGCAACAGCGGCCTCACCAGGAGAGCAGGCCACGCCACATGACCGCGTAGAGGAGGTGAGGCTCATACTCGACTGCGACAAGATTTTCATGTTTGGCCTCATTAGTAAGAGTCAGAAAGTTTAAAAGAAATGTAATCTGTCTCAACTGCAGGTGCTACAATCCTCCGGATTCTTAAGAGTCTTTCACTAAAGGTTCTTGGTTTCACTTTCAGCAAAATACAAGCACCCTAATGCCTATGAAATGGATTTAGATATAATAATTTCTTTGAAAACGACTGACTCCCAAGCATATAAAGATGCTGTTTATTCACGGGGTTGTTTGACTTGGTTTTATGTGCTAGCCCTGTGGTACATCTGGGACATTTAACTGCTCTCTTAAATATTTAATTTTACCCATAAAGCAAACGCAAAAGTAAAACAAGCAAAGTGAAACAAAATGAAAAAAAAAATCACACGTTTTCTAAACTTTAAAAACCTGGGTCTGCAGTATTTTATGTTTTCTGTGGTAAGCTCAGTGGGTAAAGGGAGCAGCGGTTCTTTGTCTTGACTTAAAATATGCAGCATGACAGATGGAATGATGGGTATTCCTCCTTCATGGACACTTCTGCTGACACAGTCTGCGGTCTGTGTCTAAAATAGCTAATGTGCTTTTAACCATTGAATGACACTTCTCTATTATAGAAAAACAAAGCAATTTTTACCAATGTTTGAACAAATGATGTATAAAATGAAAGAATAATTTGTTTTTATAGCTCTCTGCCAAGCTCCATAGCAGGCTGCCCAACGTGCAAACAATTTATTCTGTAAGAAATGTCACTAAATAATGACAAGGACTCACAGGTCAAATGGATTTACATTATATAATTTAAATGTCATTCTAGGAAGACCTGATGGCATTTTTGAACAAATAATCTCATTTATTTTTGAAGCTCTAAGCTTCAACAAGTTAATTACTGTTGAACTAATGGGTAAACTGAGCATTATAATATAACGTGTGAACATTTGCTTTATCTACACTTCAAAAATTTATAGAATTATGCAAATGCCACAAAATGATTCATTAAATATAAAAGAGGCTTATTGGCATTTAAGGTCTGAACTTAACCTACATCATATTTAAAATATACTGTAATTCTTTCTGCTTTGATTAAATGTGAAGGAAGTCTGGTCCATTTTTTCAGGCCCATTGAGAAAATATTGCACATGCAGGCTTCATCACTGGATAGAAACTATTTCTAGTGAAAATCTCCTATAGCCAAGTAGGTAAAATGTCACACCTCAAAAGAGTCAGTCTATCTGAATTGCATAATGTCCAAGAAATGTTTCAGGAGCCAAAAATGAAACATTCTAAGGTTGCAAATGAACAAGGTATGAACTACCAATTGCTGTGAGATTTGGCCTTGAAGTGAATGTGCTTTTCAGTCACACATAAAACCTATAAAAGCTCCACCTGGGTTCTGCTGAAAGAGATACCAGAAAGTAAAACAAAAAAGGCAGGTTTTTAATTTTCATATTCAGGAAAAACATCATTAGCAAAAAGGGGTTAATGTGAACACACACACTTAAATCTACTGGAAAACAGGGCACACTGCAGCTCAGTATAACACGGAAGGTAGGCAACCAGCCCCGTGAACACACAGCTGGGGCTGCGGAGGGCACGGAGAGGACGTCCTAGTTCTCACAGGGAAGACGCTGGGGGCCAGACTGCAACAAAAGGTCCTCACTGGTTAAAGAAGAATTTAATCTTCAGGCATCAAGCCCTAGCATCAAGTACATGAGCCAGACTGGGAGATGGTGGTAGCTCCTTCTGAACACTTCGCACAAGGGTTGCCCCTGCTGAAACAGAGTCATTTGTCTTCCCGAGTTTCTTCAGGTCACTGTTTCTTGTTCTGACTCATTTTAGAGGCTGGGCAGCCATCCTGTGCTGACCCCAAAAGATGCGGTCATGACCGCCCTGACAAAGGACAGATGTGAGCATATCACTCTGGCTACCTGAGAACAGCAGCAGGCAGGACGGAGAGGAGGCGTCTCAGTAACAGTGCTGGGTGGGACCAGAGGCCCAGCTGCTGCCTTCAGACAGTTCCAAACAGGCTTTCAGATACACTCCACGAATCCTTAGCCCACAGCCTTTCCTCCAGCACAGCTCAGACCTACTCATGTCACGAACACTGTGTGATTAGTCAAGGTAGTAGAGTCAAAGTAGAAGGTCATATTTTATATTTAAAAGCAGAAGAAATCAGGACAGGTTAAATGAATAGTAAAGTACATTTGCTTGTGTTTGGAAATGAAGCCTAGACCAGAGCTGATTTAAATGTTGATTTAAACAAATGCATTTTGTGTCTAAACAGACCCTATTTTGACATACATTCATCATCACTTATGCTTATTTCACAAACATGCCTAGCAGCTATTTTTGCAAAAACAATAATTTAGATTTGAAGACTTTGAAGGGAAAACAGGCAAGATTAGATCACAATGGAACCATTTTTAGGGGAACAATACAAATCCTTCAGTTGCTGAGGTTTGTAAAAAGTGAAAAGAATAAGTCTACATACAGGGAGAAGAACTGTTAGTAGAAGGAAAATGTAACAACAAAGCCCACTTTCCCAAATGCAGACTAAAAGATTATCTTCTTTACACATGGAATAGACTCTCATCCATAATTTTTCAGAACCAAAAATGTTATTTTAAATAACCTCTGTGAGCAAAAGCATGAAAGTAAAGGCATTACAATAAGTATATCCAGTCTGACACAGCCAAAGATAACTCCGCTAGAATAAAATCTTAATGACACTACAGTTAATCACTAAAAAGACTGGGAAGTGGAGGCGGGATGTTTATAACGCCAATCCAAGTAGATCCAGAAGGTGTGCCACCGCCGGGACTGTGCCAGAGTGGGCACCCTACACCACTCCTACCAACGGTGCAATTTGAAAACCAGAAAACATCAGCCTCACCTTCAGATGCGCATGCCATAAATTTCCAGCTGACTATAGCTAATGCCAAAGTAATTAGCTTTTCTTTATATGAATAAGCCTTTTTCGTCTTACACAATAAATACGGAAGGAATTATTTACTCTACAATCGTCTGCCATGATTTAAAGTTAAATAAATAAATAAAGATAAAGCACTGCTTCATACTCTCAGCACTAGAAATATATGAAAAATGATACTCATTGCATCTAGTCAAATCCAGTCCAACACTGGGACCAAAGCCACATATATATTTTAGATACAAATCTCTATAAAATCCATGTATTGTACTCAGGAGGCCCAAGCTATCAAACATTTACCATCGCTTAATACACAAGCCGTGCTAAACTGTACTGGTTAGTAAACATCAGTCACGAGCAAGTGCCAATATGGCTACTAAAATTCTAAGTGATGGAGACAATACAGCCAATGCTTTCAGAATATGTTACATAAGATTTGCAACATCTATTTATGTGTAAATAATTACACTGCTGCTGTTTGGTTATAAAATAGGGAAATACAACATTACAGGGCACAGGAATGCTGCTTGGAGTAAAAGAGTTAATTTTTGCTGGTGGGAGGTGGGTTTCATTAACAAAACTTTGAAAAACATGAATCTTATTCTGCTGCTGAATGCTGAGGTGAAGTAACCGTGGAGGCAAAAATAAAAACCAATATGACATGAAAGCATGATGTTCGAGGAAGGAAAAGCTCTAGCTTTTGTATTTTAAATTTTCTCTAGGCCTAATCTTGGGCAATATGATCAGTGAAAAGAAAGTCTGCACTGAGCTAGTACGACTTAATTAACTGTATTTTTTTTTACCATATAATTTTTAAATGATTAACAAGGAAAGAATACTTTATATGTCAGTATTAATAGAAAATTTGAATGCTATTAAAGTGGAAGAAATGCTAAAGACAAAACTGGCAGAGAACATAAAACTTGATTTCCACTGCTGTCACTGATCTGACACATCCTCCGACTCTGTTTCCCTCTCCATACGACTACTTTCCCTTTTTCACAGGACTGTGGTTAGAGAGAACATTTCTTGAATGGAAAGAAATTATTTTCAAGTAAATTTGAATGCTATTAAAGTGGAAGAAATGCTAAAGACAAAACTGGCAGAGAACATAAAACTTGATTTCCACTGCTGTCACTGATCTGACACATCCTCCGACTCTGTTTCCCTCTCCATACGACTACTTTCCCTTTTTCACAGGACTGTGGTTAGAGAGAACATTTCTTGAATGGAAAGAAATTATTTTCAAGTACAGAGTTTTAAAGAAAAAACTTGAGAATGAATGTATCTTCATAATTAGATTCAGAAAGAAAAAAAACAAAAAAAACAAAAAAAAAAACCCAAAGACCAAAAACCTACAGTGACTACAGTGACTCTTAAAAAAGCACTTTAATTTTTAAAGGTTAAAAAAAAAAAAATCCTCTTACTTAATCCAGTTCATCAGCTCCACTGTATCTGGATCATAGAATTCTCTCAACTCGGAGAGTTCATCCATCATTCCTGGCCAGAACTGAAATTAAAAACAAAACTAAACAAAACAAAATCCACCCCCAGGCCCACAGCTATCGCTACAATTAAAGTGAAAAGGGAGAAACTGCACATAGCTTGTGAACTAAGTAGACCCAGTAACTGGAAGAGTAGAACTCCTTTACCTCTGAGGTCAACCCTTCTAAGCGTAAAGTGAGATAAAGTCTGAGAAAAGTCCCCCAAATCATCTTGAGCTGCAGCTGATCAGAAGTACTGGTGTTGCCAAGTTTAGAAACTGAACTTTTATTTTATACTAACAGAAATGCTGTTGTATGTGTGTTAATATCTAGTAAAACATTAATTTGGATATGATAGGAGTGGCAACCATGAGAAAGTTCACAGGATATGAGAAAAATGTGACTAACTTCCTGTATTTATCTTTAAAGGCAGAATGTACCCTTTGGAATACAGAATCTCATTGTATCCTCACAACTCCTCAGGGAGAAAGATGACGCAGAAGGCATCATTACCATGAATATCTGTTCTTCATTTTTCTAGTTTAGAGACCTTGGCTCAGAGAGATAGATAACCTGACTTGCTCAGATCAGACTGGCAGAGTCACAACTGGAAACTTTTCATTCTGTGCTGTGGTGAGTATATTGTTTGTACTAGACCACTGGGCAAATGGTTTGATGAATATTACAGGTACAAAGGGAGAGAAGGATATTTGCAGGAAGAGTGGTCCAGGAAAACCTGGTACATCTGAGTATCATCTTTATGCCACTGGTCCTCCTACTCAACTTGAGTTACTTAAGCTATGAGAATATAATGCAAAAATACATGCTGAATCCACTGCTTTTATAACTTGTCTGTTTAATTCAACAAATAATTAGATGTTCATTGTTTTATCAAATGGCAGTTGCCTAAAAAGAACTGATCATATAAATACATGCTAGGCTGAACCACAGAACTCATGACCTATATTGAAACAGAACCCCAATAATAATGTATCTATACTTTGTTAATGTTGTAAACAGAAATTTTCTATTTAAGAACCATTAACTAGAACCAAAGTGGCACCTGACTGGTCTGTGGCTGTTTTTTTAATCCCCATCACTTTTTTATCTTCTTATCATCTCATCTTTGGCCATTTTTACTGCTCATTCATATCTGCTCTCCAGGGTGGGTAAATCAGGAAAATTGTTGGTGATGGAAAATCAGGTGTCTGCACTACTAATCCTAGGGTTCAGAATAAATGTAATAAAAAGTACTGATTAAATGATAACGCTTGTAAAATTTTAATTACCCACTGTCCCTATTAATTTTGATAATAATAGAATACCAACTTTTAAATGATATTTTAATTATTTTGGTATAAAACATTTTGAAACCTGTGAATTCAATGATTATCAGATATTTTTCTAGTTTGAAAGTTGCTGTTGTTAATTCTGAAAATGTTATAATCTAATAACACAGTCTTATGGTAAACGTCTTAAATCCTGTGTGAAAAAATGCCTAATTAACTAAATGCTGTTGGGTAAATGATCAGCAGTAGTTTATATGAGACTTCAGATATCCAAATAAGTGAATTAACATGAGGGCAATGATTTTATTAAACTCAGTTTTTGAGTGGAGACTAGCACATACTTTTCCCCTTAAAAGAGGATTATCCTAAGCAGACATAGAGCAAAATAGGTATTATTAACAAGAAAATTTGAAATCCTCATTGCAAGTGCTATGTAAATAAACTTAAATCAGACTTTGAAATATTAGTTCCTATTTCTTACAGATAAATCTGTTCAATAGTTGGAAAACATTCAGTTTCAGGGTAACTGCTAATATACATAAAATCTTTATTGTCTGTGATTTTGTATTTTACAAGTTCTGAGAAGCTGAACTATGTAAATTAAACTATTTTATACAGTGAAAGCTGGATGCATCAGGATTTCTCCTGAAGTCCAATACTGAGAGAGGCCTGGCCACCTGTCTTTGAAAGGATTCTTCAGAATTACTACTATCTTTCGTGTGTGTGTGTGTGTGTGCTCTCACACATAGACACACACACAAACACATTCAGTCTTGTCCGACTCTTTGCAACCCCCCTGGACTGTAGCCCACCAGACTCCTCTGTCCATGGGATCTTCTGGGCAAGAATACTGGAGTGGCTTGCCATTTCCTTCTCCAGGGCATCTTCCTGACCCAGGGGTTGTACCCATGCCTCTCGCGGCTCCTGCATTAGCAGGCGGATTCTGTACCACTGCGCCACCTGGGAAGCCCACTAACTGTCTTACTCAGGATATACCTACAAAGATTTCCTAAGGAAACGATGGCCTTTTCAGTGCTACCATTGGTTCTTCTCTGGCAATGGTTCTCAAGAGGGGTGGTGTCGGGGGATTCTGCCACAGCGCTAAGGGGACGTTTTGCAGTGTCTACAAATGTTTTTATTTTTGAGTCACACCTGGAGGTTGGTGCTATTAGCATGTAGTGGGTAGAAGGTAGGGATGCTGCCAAGTGTCCTAGAACTCTCAGGACACCCTTAAGTCAAAGAATTATCCGGACAAAGTGCCCACGGTGCGGCCGCTGAGAAGCCGTCCTGCATAGGGGCTTCTCAAGCCTGAGGGTGCAGTGGCGCCCCCTGGAGGGCTGGTTAAACCTGGATCCCTGGACCCCACTCCCAGAGCTCCTGATGCGGTAGGTCTAGAGGAGGACCCAAACTTCCGCAATTCTAACAAGTTCCCACGTGATGCTGATGCTGTCTGTTTATTCCTTCTATTATGCCCTTCCTCAATTTTGTCCAGAACAAGAGACTTTAGTCCTCAAGTAGCTTTTTTAAAAAATCAACAAATTTTCAAATAAACATCAAGGAACTCAGCCCCACACAGAACAGTGGGAGAAAAGACTGCTGGGGTGTGTGTCTTTAGTGGCGAATCAAGAATGAAGGTGAGCTGAATCTTTTCTGTGCTCTATGCCTGAGAATTAATGTGTAAAGATAAAGTTCCCTCCTTCATCGTCACACTTATTACTCTGCTTAATCCTTAGTTGCTGCTTTCCAGGTGTTTTTAAGAAGTTTCATTCACTTACAGTAGAGCAATAACATTCTCAGAGGCGTGGTGGCAGAAATGGTCTAGTTCTATGCTTGCCAGTATCTGGGAATTGGCACAGTGGTCTGCCTATAACAGCAAATGTTTTGGTAGACAGGAATAGGATAGAACATAATTTTTTGAAATAGTTACAACAGAACTGTCCAATACAGTGATTATCAGACACTTTTCTTAGCCTAAAACCTTTGCTTCAAAAAAATCTTAAATGAAAATACAAGCAAATAAAACCAGAAGCTGAGCTGCCAAAGCTGATCTTTTCTGTGGGAGAGTCTCCCCACCTCCTGCCACCTTCTTTAGCCACCTCCTAAATCAGAAGCTATACACAGGAGAGTTTGAAATCTACTGTTCTAAAGTCTGAAGACAAAAAACCTAGAGTTAAAATATATGTTTTGTTTTGTTTTTTCCTTTAAGAGCGGTAAGAGCTCAGTTGGAGAAAACCATCCAAGTTCCCTACCGAGGTAACAATTCAAGCCTCTAAATTTCAAAGATGTGAAAACACAGACTCATGGTCTTTTATGGAGGAGTCTCAGAACTGAAACACAGTTAATGCTGTTTCAGAAATCAGTCAACTGAGAATATGAAGAATTTCTTTACTTCCTGCTGAAACTGAAGGACAGATCACAAAGCTAATCTTAGACTGTATTTATATGTGCTCAGTCTTCTTACACAGATGATTTTAAGCATCTAATAAAATGTGTAGGTTAAAGTAAGATGCATTTTAAGATCTTACTCTATCAAGGGCAGGTAATAGGGAAAACTAATTTTTCTCAAAATGGGTCTGAAAACATCTTTATTTTCAGAGTTTGTATCAGCTGAATAGTAAGTCAGAACCAAAATTAATTAGAATAATTAAACTGCAGTATTTTTTGCTATAATGTTTTTATCTGTTAAACCCCTTTTGGGGAAGTAGATTACTTTTCCTATCAATGTCAATTGCCATAAGAAACTAAGCAGGTATGTATAAGCTCTGCAAACCACTCCACTTGCCAATGACACTGAAGTACACTGAGTCAAAGCAATTATTCTGCTAAATAAAGACAAGAATGAGGACAATCAGTCTTACCTTATAGCACAGATACAGCAGTATTAATATCGGTATTGAATATCGCATTATACATATCTATATAAGAAAGACATTATTTAGATTACAAGTATTTGGAATACTTTTACTTTATATTTTTGCTTTGTAAATATATTATTTAAAAAAAAATATATATACTCTAACAGGGCATGAATCTCCAATAGGCAAAAAAAACTGAGTCAATTATTTGTAAGGTATTTATAGCTTCCACCATATTGCCACCTAGTGAATTTATAGGGCAGAACAACGCAGAACTGCCCTCATGGGCTATACATCATTACTATATTCGTATTAGTAATTTTTTACATATTATATATTTATAGTAATTAACAATAATAATAGTGATAACTCTAGATAACAGGATTACTGGTAATTTTTAATATTCTTTTTTGCGCTTTTCAGTATTTTCAAATTCTGTATTATGAACATATCAAACTATGAAAAAAAATTAGAAAATAAAACTAAAATTAAGCAAAAATTATTTTAAAATAATTCCTTATAATGCAGGGAACCCAAAGCTGGTCCTCTGTGACAACCTGGAGGGATGGGATGGAGGGGGGAGGTGGGAACAATATTGTAAACTGATGATCCTCCAATTAAAATAAATAAATTAAAAAAATCATAATATATCAGTTATTTTAGTTTTAAAGTTTAGTATCCATTTTATCAAACTGCTACTTAGACAACTCTTGGGAAGACAAATTGATAATGAAAGAAATACTGAAAGTCATAAAAATGAAATGGAAAAAGAGATAGCACTGACCCTCTTTGGGTTATAAAGATGGATCAACTTCAGAAGTAACTCCCATATTTCAGGGCTGCATAAGCCAAATGACGCAAATACACACATATGGGATGTCCAGAGGTACTTCATTCTGTAAGAACACAGGCAGGCAAAGGTCAACAGTGCTGACTGTATAGAAGCCTGAGGCAGCTGTAAGGCAGCTACGTTATCTGTGATCATAGACTTACTAAAACTATGCAGAAACCAACTGCCAAGGGGCTAGTTATTAATTCCACTGCCTTTTGAGAACGATCATATAAGTAAAAATAGAGGAACATTTGGTAACTAGAACTGGTTTATAAATGGTATTTTGTACTGGGAGAAGACAGTAAATAAGGATATTTTTATGGTAACCATCATCATTAAAGAAGATGATTGTCAGTTTCCAAATTACACTGCTAAACTATGTCAGGTAAAGAGTGGTCATAAAAAAATAAATAGATAAGACAAAAATACCTCATTGTACTCAGTGCCAAGAATCCAAACAGAATCGTGTGCATTAAATTGTAGGCAGTTTCTGGCTTCAGGCCAATTGTGCACTTTCCCATTTTACACATGGACTGCCGATTGGCAGAGTCACTGGATAAAACAGCACATAGACACAATCAGTACTTAATCTTAACTCAGCTAAATCTTTGTTAAAGAAGAAGATACAAGAAAGCTAGGCCTTCATATATTTAGAAATGTTTTATTTCCCTAAAATAAAGTGAACAGCTCTGATCACTTTTGAATTTATGAGGCCAAAATTGTCATAATATAAATATATTATTAGAGTACCTAAAATTGCATAAATTTCATTTTAATTTAAACAAAACTTTGAAGTCCTTCAATCCCTTCAATTATAAGAGACAGCAAACAATTTTGCGATCACTAAAACTATAAGAGATCTTCAGAGGTGTTGTAGTACTCATATATTTCTAGTTTTTACAAATAAGAAGTAAAAGTATATCCATAAACTTGGAAATCAGTAGTTTTATGAACCAATGATCACATTCTTAACCTATCACCATATCTCATTACATATGTCTAACATGATTTTTAAAATCAAATATGGCTACATTAAAATGATTGTACCCATAAAATTAACAATAATCCTTTAACATCACCTAACACTCAGTTCATGTTCTAGTGTCTGTATTTGTTACAATAGCTTTTTTTCAGGTAGTTTCTTTGAATCAGGATCCAAAGCTTTCATACTGCATTTCAGTAATGTCTCTTTTAAATTATCTTTCAATCAACAGAATTACTCCCCGCTCCTGACTTTTTAAGGGCATTTACTTGTTGAAGAAAACGTATCATTTGTCCTATAACTATTCCCACCTTCTGGATTTGGTTGACTGTCTCCTTGTGGTGCCATTTAATCTAATTCTCTATTCTCATATTTTTGATAAACTTTTAACTAGATCTAGAGGTTAATTGGCTTCCCTGGTGGCTCAGAGGTTAAAGCGTCTGCCTGCAATGTGGGAGACCTGGGTTCGATCCCTGGGTCAGGAAGATTCCCTGGAGAAGGAAATGGCAACCTACTCCAGTATTCTTCCCTGGAGAATCCCATGGACGGAGGAGCCTGGTGGCTACAGTCTGCGGGGTCACAAAGAGTCGGGCACGACTGAGCGNGCCTGCAATGTGGGAGACCTGGGTTCGATCCCTGGGTCAGGAAGATTCCCTGGAGAAGGAAATGGCAACCTACTCCAGTATTCTTCCCTGGAGAATCCCATGGACGGAGGAGCCTGGTGGCTACAGTCTGCGGGGTCACAAAGAGTCGGGCACGACTGAGCGACTTCACTTTCACTATCAGAGGTTAATTATCAGAGTCAAGTTCATTTATTTTGGCAAGTACAATGCATTCCATACTGCATCAAGTAGGAAAGTATGTACTGTTGGGTTATTCCTACTTGAGTGATACTGAGACAGATGAGTGCGTTCAAATTTGCACAATTTGTTGTCAAGGGGAAAAGGAAACAACAAGTAATGGCTGCTAGTTTAGGATAAAAATGATACTTCCATAAAGGCTCCACTTATCCTTCATACAAATCCAGTAGGCTTGGTTATGTACAATGCTTCTGTATAACTACCGACCTAGTATTTCCTGGAATTCTCTTTTCACAACCCTAGATACATAAGAAAATGAAAATGATTCTCTATGATAAATTTCACCACTGGTGATATTCTTTACCTAAACGTTATGTATCACAACCCAAACTCTGGCTTCCAGTGACACTAAAATATTACTCCAGACAAGAACATACACTTTCATCCTCCCTTAATACTTGGGAGAATTCTGCAACACCTCTCCCAGTCCCTGCAACTGAGCTAGAACGCTCAATTAATTCTGTGAATATAGAACAAGGCGTCCCTTTCAGTTATATACTGCACACTAATGTAGATGTGCTGTATAAACGTAACAGTACCATCCTTCCTAGCTCCAGAAGGCAGGAATACTTTAAATACTTGGCATTGACAGTATATCCTTCAAATTAGTTAGACATTAATTCACATTAAGACACTATAATTCTTAAGAGACTTTAATTAATGTAGTGCTTTCCTCTAATCAAGTCCTAATATCCCTACCTGGTAGAGGAAGATGCTCTAAAATCTTTATCTATAATCATATACCAAATCAGCTTCCAGGGACGCCTCATAGATTCACACTGAGCATGGCAGATATTTTCACACAACACTGCAGGCCAACTGAACGTCCTGCTTTGCATGCAGTCTAGAGTCCTGTCGACACTTGATGTGTCTGGAATAATATTAAATTACACTGTCTAGAATAATTTCCATCTATTTTCACAGGGCTAAATTTTTATCTTGGGCTCAGTATAAAAAGAACACTTCTGAAAGATACTAAAATAGTTTATAGTCAATGAAATATCTTCATGGTTCAATGTTGCTTCATTCTTAATAATCATAAAACACCTCAGCTGAGCTGGGCTCACTGTAATGACTTTCTCCCAGCCAACTCTTGGTGGCTATGAATCAGCTCACCAGCACTTTAATTGGCAAGGTAACTACACAGAAAAAGGGCTTCCTTCTGGGCTTCATTACATTTTCACAAATGACAGTAGCTTCAACTTCTTACACTTAATTTTCTTTCAATTTAACATGGATAGTAAATGCAAAAACCTCCATCAGCTTGATAGGTAGGTATTCCATAAGGTTTTAAAAAGTCTTCATACTCCCTGACTTTTTCTTTTAAGTAGGTTAGCAGATTGCTAAGTTTTAAAAAAAACTGTCAATTAATACCTTAAGACTTTTAGTAGATGCTAATAATTATGGTCCATTCCAACTTCATAAGCCCTTAAACAAGATGCAACAAAACAAACAATGGTTTGTAAATCAATAATAATAACTGCTATTGCTGCTGCTGCTAAGTCGCTTCAGTCACGTCCAACTCTGTGCGACCCCATAGACGGCAGCCCACCAGGCTCCCCTGTCCCTGGGATTCTCCAGGCAACAACACTGGAGTGGGTTGCCATTTCCTTCTCCAATGCATGAAAGGGAAAAGTGAAAGTGAAGGTGTTCAGTCGTGTCCAACTCTTTGCGACCCCCTAGACTGCAGCCTACCAGGCTCCTCCGTCCATGGGATTTTCCAGGCAAGAGTACTGGAGTGGGGTGCCATTGCCTTCTCCGAATAATACCTGATAATGATAGCTAAAACCAACAAAATACTCTATGCACAAGGCACTAAGTACTTTATGTAATTTTAACTCATTTCTCACAAAGCCTTGATGGGTAAATACTCTTAGTCCTCTCATTCTATAGAAAGGGGAATGGAAATATGGAAAGGTTATGTAACTGGCTCAAAGATCACGTCATTCCCAAGTGCGCGGGCCAGGACTTCAACCCAGACCTGCGTGCATGGCAACCACTGCTATTTACCGTCCCTTCACTGTCCCACCCGTAACAACTGAGAGTCGAGTCCATGCTAACCTGGGCAATGTTCTCCCTTTAAGATGTCTGTACTCTGTTCTGTATCTAATGCTTCGATTTTCAATTTAGCAATTTTTCTGCAACACAGAACAAGGTCATTAAAGCACAAAATTAGATTTCTGAAATATGCCATACCTGAGATTACGGAAGGCCACAGCTAATGCAGCAATCACTGTGATGGACAGAACAAATATATAAGCATAAAAAAGCAGAGTATCTGAAAGTCTTTCAAATGTATTAAAAGGTAGAAGGCCAAATGCTTCTTCACACAGGTATAGGTTTGCATCAAAATCTCTAGGAAATAAAAGGAAAGCAAAGTATTTAATTCAATACAAGATAAGTAAACCTCACATTTTTCCTCAAAACAAACCTGAAATACTGATAACCTACATTTTAAAGACTCTAGTGATTTAATGTTAAAAACAAACACAGACTTTAAATTTAATCATACCTTGTTGCTCCAAATCCAAATTTTGCCTTGAGAAATTTAAATATGTGTTCGTCTGACTTAAGGTTAAGAATTTTCTGTCAGGGAGGGAGAAAACAAAAATTGCGAATTAGTTCCTTAAACATGGTTTTCTGATAATTTCCCACTGAATACACTTTTTCAATGTCCCATTTCATAGGACTGTATGTGTGTATGTATAAAATTAGTAAATGCTCAAAACAATTCTTAGACTCAAGAAATTCGAAAGCTGAGATTTTCTTTCTTTCTTTTTTTTTAAAAGTTTTTTAATGAAGTATGGTTGATTTACAATGTTGTGTTAAGTTTCTGGTATACAGCAAAGTGACTCTGTTATACATACATATATTTGTTTCCACTATACACTCCAGTATTCTTGCCTGGAGAATCCCATGGACGGAGAAGCCTGGTAGGCTACAGTCCACGGGGTCGCAGAGAGTTGGACACGACTGAGCGACTTCACACACACACACATGATTTGCTACACGATATTGACTATAGTTCCCTGTACTATATAGTAGGACCTTGTTCTTTATTTGTTTTATATACAGTAGTGTGCATCTCAGAGTCGGACACGACTGAAGCGACTTAGCAGCAGCAGCAGCAGCAACAGGGTGCATCTACTAATCCCAAGCTCCTAATTTATCCTTCCCTGAATCCTTTCCTCTTTGGTAACCATAAGCTTGTCCTCTTTGCCTGTGAGTCTGTTTCTGTTTTGTAAGTAAATTCATTTGTATCATATTTTAGATTCCACATGTAAGTGATGTGTAATACTTGTCTGTCTCTGTCTGATTTACTTCACTTAGTATGACAATCTCTAGATCCATCCATGTTGCTGCAGATGGCATTATTTTATTCAAAAGCTGAGCTTTTCAAACTCCCTTTCTTCCTATTTTTTTTTTTTTTTAGCAGAATCACTTTTGCAAACAAAATCTAGGCTTAAGTTCAATATGCAAAATAGATAAAAGATGAGGTTCTTTGGTTTCAGGGAAAGCAAGATGGCTGAAACCCCAGTGAGTAAAATTTTTTAAATCAGAAAACCGATAATATCATGATCTTGCCTGGAAAATCCCATGGACGGAGGAGCCTGGTAGGCTGCAGTCCATGGGGTCGCTGAGTCGGACACGACTGAGCTACTTCACTTTGACTTTTCACTTTCATGCACTGGAGAAGGAAATGGCAACCCACTCCAGTGTTCTTGCCTAGAGAAACCCAGGGATGGGGGAGCCTGGTGGGCTGCTGCCTATGGGGTCACACAGAGTCGGACACGACTGAAGCGATTTAGCAGCAGCAGCAGCATGATCTGAAACCTCAAACAGGAACACAGTCCACAAATCCTATTTTGCTGATATAAGACTCATTCACTCAAAGATAATTCAAGACACAGCAGTAACCCTCAAGGGGTGAAGAGACAAATGCCAGTGTTTATCATTAATGAGTATAATTTTAATTCACATTATTTTATTTTTAATTTATGGCTTATAAAAATTCATACAACATAAGTGGGTGAAGAAATTATATCAGAAGAAAAATGAAGACAGAAAAAAAAATATGATTAATCCAGAACTGAGGTTGGTACATAAAATATATTCACTAGAGATGAGCCACAAATCTGGACTCAAGCACTCTAGCAGAAAATGCAAAGAAGGAAATAAAAGCCTTTATGCTACTCACAGGGTCATAAGATTAAAACAAACCAGTTGCTTAGAATCCTTATGGTCTTAAAATTGAGAGTCAAGAGAAATTTTGCCCACGGGTATGTTAAAAACAGTGAGCAGTCTCAAAGAGTATCTCTTCCTAATTCTTCTCATTAGGTGGCTGGCAGAATGTCAAGTGCAATTCAATAGACGTTATTTTGGGGGGGAGTCAAAGAACAGTGGTCCAGATATGCAGCTGTCTCCTGGTTTAATCCAGACACAGATAGCTGAACATCTAGAGTGGTGAAGTGAACAGACTGCATAACTTTCAGCCAATCTCTTAGAAGTGCTGATTGTTCTGCTCAAACACGTTTTTGGTGAGTACTGACCGATAATGGAGCCTAAGGACATAGTGACAAGGAACTGGAGTAAAGGTGTTTAATGTAGCTGGCTGAGTGAAGGGTCTTTTTTTCTTTCTTTGACAGTCAACAGACAGGGGGAGGGACTGCCATTCTCCTAGAGAAAGGGTCTGTCCTGGTCCAGCCTTCCCAGAGGGGTGAAATCATCTCCATCAATCAATGTGGCTCTGATAATAAAGCTAGTTTTATTTATGAACTTAACCCAATAAAAATCATGTCATTTTTTTTAGTACCATAGTACAGAAAACAATCTCTAAAAAATAGATTTTTTTAAATTTAGAGAAATGCTTGTTAAATGCTTTTAAAGCTGAGTTTTTAAAAACATTTAATAAACTCAAAGGTGGGTTCAAAGTAGAACATGTTAAAGAGCAAATAGAAATCAAGGACTAAAATAAAGAAAACAATCCTGTTACTGAAACAAAGCTAAAACTGAATCTGTTTAAAGTAAAACTAGTAACTCTTCAGTAATGCTAAATTAAACATATCATTTTATTAACATACCTTAATAATGTTGTTGAGAAAAAGTGTCAAACATAAAACAACAAATAAATGTAACAATAGTTTCCCAAGTCTATTAAGGAAGTTTCCAGTTTTCAGATTTTTCTAGAAATTAAGAGAGTTAAGTTTTAATTTTTTAATATTCATTTAACTTCATAAACATTTAAAATGAGATTACTTAAAAGATTTAAAACATTGAGTCATGCAACATACAGAGAAAATATAACCTAATTTTCATGTGGTAACATTGCTTAAAATTTGTTATTTTCTAATAGTAAATGAATCACTTAATAATAAGCTCCATATGATAAAGAATGTAACTGAGTCCTTTCTGTTTTAAAGACCTCTTCAACCAGAGTATGGAGTCAGCTCCTTAGAAGGTACTCAGCTCATACTGACTGAAGAAATCTTTTGATGATTTATCCACTGATTTGTATGACATAGACTATAACCCATTAAATAAAAACACCAGCATAAAAAATAAATTGTGCTCTTCGATATGTAATAGTTATATCATAACACTCAAATAACTTTACAGATTATCAAATATAATAATATCTAAACAGTTCAAAGATGAGTGATAATTCATTTCTAATTAAGGTTAAAAGGATAAACGAGACGTACAGTTTCTAACAGTCAGCTAAAAGCCATTCATTAAAATCTTTGTGAGGATTTGCCATAGCAATTCTCACTCAAACGACTAGTAAGAAAAAGGATTTATTCTT
Source organism: Oreotragus oreotragus (assembly GCA_006410675.1). NCBI lineage: Eukaryota > Metazoa > Chordata > Mammalia > Artiodactyla > Bovidae > Oreotragus > Oreotragus oreotragus. The sequence goes on along the minus strand of SJYX01009695.1, from coordinate 321,297 downwards.
CCCCAAATGGAAAACAAAACAGCTTCTTGATTTAAAAGTGATTATGAGAAATGTTTCTCATATGATTCTGAGACAGAGAAGAGGCTTTGCAACGTTATTAAGGAAACAACTCACTTAAATTTTATGTAGATTTAAGAAATTTTAATTGTATAATAAAGTCAAAGATCAGGTGAATGTCAAATGTTATTCTAGTAATTGTCCCAAGGTATTTATTTACTTGGAACCTCAAATTCTCAAAACTGTTCATTTTAACTGACTTAGAAAAATCAATAATAATAATAATAATATAATATGTAAGAATGAGGGAGAATGGTATTACTACTTCAAATAACAAGGTGTCCACCAACTTTAAAGACTGTGACAAACTTCCCACAAGCAATAGGTTCTTCTCATTCTTGAGTTCACACTTGAAAAGTTAACATTTTTTTCTCTTTTATTTCAACTAAACCAATAGCATTCAAATAAGTATCTCTGGCTAATTCTGAATTTAATTAAGATTCCAATTTTTTAGGAAATAATAATGTCACAACAAAGGGACGATGACATATCAGAGAGCTTGAAAACAAATGCTATACCATGCACTTCAAAAAATAAAAATAAATAATGCCCCTACTGTGATTTAGTGGGAGTTTGGTCATAAATTTTCCTTTGTATCCTATAAGAAGACGTGGTCCAAACAAACACACGTTCTTAAAAAAGTTTAAGGACAAAAAAAAAGTCCTACCTGAAGTTTTCTTGCAATTAATACCGAAAGGTTAAAACTGATAAGCAATGATCCAAGAATCATGGAATTAAAAAACTGAAGCATGCAGACCAGGAGTAAACCTGTGAGCTGTATACCATACAGCCATGTCACCTGCAGCAACCAAAGGTTAGATGATTAAACAGATTTTATCAGGGGACTCCCACATGCTGATGTGGTCCCTAGCTAAATACATCTCAAGTTACAAATAATGCAGAAAACACACCTAGCTTCAAGTAATACAATCTAAGAAAGGAAAATGCAACATTATACCTTTTAGTTATAGAACATTTTAAACTTTCTAACATTAAAAAGAAAGGAGATACATGAAGTAGAGGAAGCAAACAACGGTATAAATAAATTCTAGAAATAGGCAAATGCTGTTAATAGCTTTCAATTTTCTTCTAAATTCATTTACAGTTATGGTTTATAATATTTTATCATAGTCCAACAATCAATAATTCAATGTATACATTATTTCTCAATCTTTTATTTCCCAATCTTCCCTAATGATGTTGAACATCTTCATGTGTTATTGAACCTTTATATATCTTCTCTGGAGAAATATCTATCTAAGCTTCTGCCTGTATTTAACTATTGAACGTACTATAAGAATTCTTTATATATCCTGGAAATCCCTTTTCAAACATGTGATTTGCAAATCTGTCCCCCATTTTCTGAGCTGTCGTTTTACTTTCTTGGCGACATTCTTTGAAGTACAAAAGGCTTTAATTTTGATGAAGCCCAATCAATCCACTTTTCCTTCTCTGACACACTGGTGATTTTGCTGCTGTTGTTTAGTCGCTAAGTTGAGTCCGACTCTCTGTGACTCCCCGGGCTGCAGCACGCGACCCCTCTCTCCTCCTCTACCTAACAGAGTTTCCTAAAATTCATATCCATTAAGTCAGTGATGCTGTCTAATATGTTGTCCTCTGCCAGCCTCTTCTCTTTCTGCCTTCAATCTTTCCCAGCACCAGGGTCTATTTTGGTGAGTCGGCTCTTCGCATTAGATTGTCAAAGTATTGGAGCTTAAGTTTCAGTCCTGCCAATGAATATTTAGGGTTCATTTCCTTTAGGATTGACTGGTTTGATCTCCTTGCAGTCCAAGGGACTCTCAAGAGTCTTCTCTAGCATTACAATTTGAAAGCATAAATTCTTCAGTGCTCACCGTTCTTTATAGACCAACTCTCACATCCATGTGACTACTGGAAAAATCATAGCTTTGACTATACAGACCTTTGTCGGCAAAAGGATGTTTCTGCTTTTTAATACTCTGTCTAGGTTTGTCATTGCTTTTCTTACAAGGAAAAAGTGTCTCTCAGTTCCATGGCTGTAGTCACTGTCCACAGTGACTTTACCCAAGAAAGTAAAATCTGTCATTGCTTCTATTCCCTCCCCCAACTTCCTTTGCCATGAAGTGATGGGCCCTGAGGCCATGATCTTAGTTTCCTTGAACGTTGAATTTTAAGCCAGTGTTTTCATTTTCCTCTTTGATCCTCATCATTCAGTTCAGTTCAGTTCAGTTGCTCAGTCGTGTCCAACTCTTTGTGACCCCATGGACTGTAGAACGCCAGGCCTCTCTGTCCATCACCAACTCCTGGAGTTTACCCAAACTCATGATCCTCATCAGGATGCTCTTTATTTCCTCTGTACTTTCTACCATTACAGTAGTATCATCTGCATATCTGAGGTTGCTGATATTTTTGATTCCAGCTTGGGATTTATTCAGCCCAGCATTTCACACGATGTCCTCTATATATAAGTTAAATAAATAGGGTGAAAATATACAGCAATACGTGAACCGTGAACTCCCTGATGTTCAAGCTGGTTTCAGAAAAGGCAGAAGAACCAGAGATCAAATTGCCAACATCCGCTGGATCATGGAAAAAGCAAGAGAGTTCCAGAAAAACATCTATTTCTGCTTTATTGACTATGCCAAAGCCTTTGACTGTGTGGATCACAATAAACTGTGGAAAATTCTAAAAGAGATGGGAATACCAGACCACCTAACCTGCCTCTTGAGAAATCTGTATGCAGGTCAGGAAGCAAGAGTTAGAACTGGACATGGAACAACAGACTGGTTCCAAATAGGAAAAGGAGTACGTCAAGGCTGTATATTGTCTCCCTGCTTATTTAACTTATATGCAGAGTACATCATGAGAAACGCTGGACTGGAAGAAACACAAGCTGGAATCAAGATTGCTGGGAGAAATATCAATAACCTCAGATATGCAGATGACACCACCCTTATGGCAGAAAGTGAAGAGGAGCTAAAAAGCCTCTTGATGAAAGTGAGAGGAGAGCGAAAAAGTTGGCTTAAAGCTCAACATTCAGAAAACGAAGATCATGGCGTCCAGTCCTATCACTTCATGGGAAATAGATGGGGAAACAGTGGAAACAGTGTCAGACTTCATTTTTTTGGGCTCCAAAATCACTGCAGATGGTGACTGCAGCCATGAAATTAGAAGACGTTTACTCCTTGGAAGAAAAGTTTTGAGCAACCTAGATAGTATATTCAAAAGCAGAGACGTTACTTTGCCGACTAAGGTCCGTCTAGTCGAGGCTATGGTTTTTCCAGTGGTCATGTATGGATGTGAGAGTTGGACTGTGAAGAAGGCTGAGGAGTGAAGAATTGATGCTTTTGAACTGTGGTGTTGGAGAAGACTCTTGAGAGTCCCTTGGACTGCAAGGGGATCCAAACAGTCCATTCTGAAGGAGATTAACCCTGAGATTTCTTTGGAAGGAATGATGCTAAAGCTGAAACTCCAGTACTTTGGCCACCTCATGCGAAGAGTTGACTCACTGGTAAAGACTCTGATGCTGGGATGGATTGGGGGCAGGAGGAGAAGGGGACAACAGAGGATGAGATGGCTGGATGGCATCACTGACTCGATGGACATGAGTCTGAGTGAACTCCGGGAGATGGTGATGAACAGGGAGGCCTGGCGTGCTGCGATTCATGGGGTCGCAAAGAGTCGGACACAACTGAGCAACTAAACTGAACTGAACTGAATATACAGGCTTGATGTATTCTTTTTCCAATATGAACCAGTTCATTGTTCCATGTCCAGTTTTAACTGCTGCTTCTTCACCTGCATACAGATTTCTCAGGAGAAAGGTAAGGTAGTCTGGTATATAGTCAAAGGCAAGCCATTCAATATCACAGTAATCCAAGTCTATGCCTCAACCAGTAATGCTGAAGAAGCTGAATTTGAACAGTTCTATGAAGACCTACAAGACATTCTGGATTTAATACCCAAAAAAGATGTCCTTTTCATCACAGGGCACTAGAACGCAAAAGCAGGAAGTCAAGAGATACCTGGAGTAACAAGCAAGTTTGGCCTTAGAGTACAAACTGAAACAGGGCAAAGCCTAACAGAGTTTTGCCAAAAGAACACACTGGTCATAGCAAACACCCTCTTCTAACAATACAAGAGATGACTCTACACATAAACATCACCAGATAGTCAATACCAAAATCAGATTGATTGTATTCTTTGCAATTTAAAATGGACAAGCTCTATGTCAGCAAAAACAAGACGGGAGCTGACTGTGGCTGAGATCATGAACTCCTTATTGCAAAATTCAGACTTAAATTGAAGAAAGTAGGGAAAACCACTAGACCATTCAGGTATGGCCTAAATCAAATCCCTTACAATTATACAGTGGAAGTGACAAATAGATAATAGATTCAAGGGATTAGATCTGAAAGAATGCCTGAAGAACTATGGACAGAGGTTCATAACATTGTACAGGAGGCAGTGATCAAAACCATCCCCAAGAAAAAGAAGTGCAAAAAAGGCAAAATGGTTGTTTAAGGAACCCTTACATATAGTCAAGAAACGAAGAGAAGTGAAAGGCGAAGGGGAAAAGATATATCCAACTAAATGCAAAGTTCCAGAGAACAGCAAGAAGAAATAAGAAAGCCTTCCTAAGTGAACAATGCAAAGATATAGAGGAAAACAACAAAATGGGAAAGACTAGAGATCTCTTCATGAAAATCAGAGATCCCAAGGGAACATTTCATGCAAAGATGGGCACAATAAAGGACAGAAATATTATGGACTTAATAGAAGCAGAAAATATTAAGAAGAGGTGGCAAGAATATACAGAACTATACAAAAAAGACTTTAATGACCTGGATAACCATGATGGTATGATCACTCTCTTAGAGCCAGACATCCTGGAGTGTGAAGTCAAGTGGGTCTAAGAAACCACCACTATGAACAAAGCTAGTGGAGGTGTTGGAATTCCAGTTGAGCTACTTCAAATCCTAAAAGATGATGCTGTGAAAGTGCTGTACTCAATATGCCAGCAAATTTGGAAAACTCAGCAGTGGCCAGAGGACTGGAAAAGGTCAGTTATCATTCCAATCTGAAAGAAAGGCAATGCCAAAGAATGTCAAATTACTGCACAATTGCACTCATTTCACAGGTGAGCAAAGTCAAGCTCAAAATCCTCCAAGCTCGGTTTCAGCAGTAAGTGAATTGTACTGTAAATCCAGATGTACAAGCTGGATTTAGAAAAGGCAGAGGAACCAGAGATCAAATTGCCAGCATACACTAGATCATAGAAAAAGCAAGGAAATTCCAAAAAACATCTACTTCTGGTTCACTGACTCCAGTAAAGTCTTTGTGTGGATTGCAACAAAGTGTGTAAAATCTTAAAAGGTGGGAATATCTGACCACCTTACCTGCCTCCTGAGAAATATGTATGCAGGTCAAGAAGCAACAGTTAGAACTGAACATGGAACAAAACTTGGGAATGGAGTGCATCAAGGCAGTATATTGTCACCCTATTTATTTAACTTATATGCAGAGTACATCAAGTGAAATGCCAGGCTGGACGAAGCACAAACTGGAATCAAGATTGTGGGGAAAAACATCAATAACCTCAGATATGCAGATGACACCACCCTTATGGCAGAAAGCAAAGAGGAACTAAAGAGCCTGTTGATGAAGGTGAAAGAGGTGAGTGAAAAAACTGGCTTAAAACTCAACTTTCAAAAAAACTAAGATCATGGTAACTGGTCCCATCAGTTCATGGCATATAGATGGGGAAACAATGCAAACAGTAACAGACTTTATTTTCTTGGGCTCCAAAATCACGGCAGATGGTAACTGCAGCCATGAAATTAAAAGACACTTGCTCCTTGGAAGAAAAGCAATGACAAACCTAGACAGCATATTCAAAAGCAGAGACATTACTTTGCTGACAAAGGTCCATCTAGTCAAAGCTGTGGTTTTTCCAGAAGTCACGTATGGACATGAGAATTGGACCATAAAGAAGGCTGAGCACCAAAGAATTGATGCTTTTGAACTGTAGTGTTAGGGAAGACTTTGAGAGCCTCTTGTAATGCAAGGAGAGCAAGTCAGTCCATCCTAAAGAAATCAACTCTGGATATTCATTGGAAGGACTGATGCTGAAGCTCCAACCCTTTGGCCACCTGAGGCAAAGAGCTGACTTACTGGAAAAGACCTTGATGCTGGCAAAGATTGAAGGCAGTAAGAGAAGGGGATGACAGAGGATGAGATGGTTGGATGGCATCACTGATACAAGCTCTGGGAGACTGGACAGGGAAGCCTGGCATACTGCAGTCCATGGGGTTGGAAAGAGTCATACATGACTGAATGACTGAACAAGAGAGCAGATTAAAGACAGAGACATCATTTTGCCGACAAAGGTCTGTTTAGTAAAAACTATGGTTTTTCCAGTAGCCATGTACGGACTGTGAGAGTTAGACCATAAAGAAGCTGAGGGCCAAGGAATTAATGTGTTTGAATCGTGGTGCTAGAGAAGACTCTTGAGAGTCCCTTAGGCAGCAAAAGATCAAAGCAGTCAATCCTAAAGGAAATAAACCCTGAATATTCTTTGGACTAAAGCTGAAGCTCCAATACTTTGGCCACCTGATGTGAAGAGTCAACTCACTGGAAAAGACCCTGATGTTGAGAAAGATTGAGGGCCAGGTTCAGGTCCCTGTTCAGGTGCCAAATGTTGGGACCAGCCAAACAATGAACCGACTGAGGGAAGAGTGCCACAGAAAAATAAAGAAAAAGAAGACTCAGAAATAAAGAAAAAGAAGACTCAGGGGTCTGATGCCATTCGCAGGCAAAAGCCTAGATCCTAATCCTTGCATGCCTTTTATTGTTAACATCTACTTCCTTGTTTGTGCTCTAGAGATATCTGTTCTTTACAATCTCAGATTGGGGATAGAGATATACAATGCACGGTCCACAGTGTCAAGCCTTCAGGCCTTTCATGACTTTGTTTAGCTCTTTGGTTAGTGACGACCTTTCTCAGCAATGCCCTCAGTCACTAATGGTTTTCTATCAGTCACATCAATACTTCAACATCTTGTTTTAAAGATGTCTTTCCATGATATACATTTTACTGCTTCCAGCCCTTCGTCTGGGGGTGATGAGAAAGTCATTCTTTTTCAAAGAAGCCATGTTATTTATAGTACAGGCCTGTCCATAGGATATTCCCTACATAGGAAAAGGAGATGAACAAAGGAGGAGATGGTTGGAAGGCATCACCAACTCAGTGGGCATGAGTTTGAGGAAACTCTGGGAGATAGTGAAGGACACGGAAGCCTGACATGCTGCAGTCCATGGTGCTGCAAAGAGTTAGACACAACTTAGTAACTGAACAACAACAAGTTGACAGCTTGGTTATAATTGAGATTTTTTCCTCTTTGTAAATAAGTATGTAAGTATGTAGTGCTACACATTTCTGTTAGTGCTGCTTTAGTTGCACCCCAAAAGGCTTGATGTCTTGCATTTTCGTTGTCACTAAATCCATTGTTTTCTCAAGGCTGGCTTTTTGTCCCATAGATTATTTAGAAGTGCACTATTTAGTTTCCAAGTTTGGAAAGTTTCCTACCTTTTTGTATGATTTCTAGTTTGAATTCACTGATTCAATCCACTGGGTATTCTGCTGTTGTTGGGTGGAGTGTTCTATAAACGTTAGTTAGATCCTGTTGGTTGATGGTGTTGTTCAGTGCTATATCCTCAGTGATATCTGTCTGGTTCTCAATTGTTGAGAGAGGGCTGCTGATGTCCTCAACCTTGTTTGTAGGTTTGTCTATTTCTCCTTTTAGTTCTGTCAGTTTTTGTTTCATATATATTGTGGCACTGTTGTTTAGTACATATGCATTTAGAGTTCTCATGTCTTCTTGGTAGATGAATCCTTTTTTCAATATACAGTATTTTGGTAATTTCCTTTGTTCTCATGCCTACTTTATCTTACATTAATATAGCCACTCCTATTTTCTTTGGTTAATATTTGCAATGGTGTTATCTTTTCCAACTCTTTTAATTTCAATCTTCCTATATTGTTTGTTTTGTGTGAAGTGTATTTCTTATGGAAAACATTTTGGTTGTGTGTTTTTAATCTGCTTTAACCCATCTCTGTCTTCAAGTTTTTTTATTTCATTGCTCTGTGTGTGTTAGTAGCTATGTGTGTGTTAATAGCTCAGTCGTCTCTGACTCTTTGTGACCCCATGGACTGTAGCTCACCAGGATCTTCTCTCCATGGACTTCTCCAGGCAAGAATACTGGAGTGGTATGCCATTCCCTTCTCCAGGGCATCTTCTCAACCTGGGGACTGAACCCAGATTTCCTGCATTGCAGGCAGACTCTTTACCATCGAGCCACCAGGGAAGCCCTAAATAATTACTGCTATGCTAGATCTTAAAATCTGTCATCTTATCATTTGCTCTTCGTTCACTCTGTTTTCTCCTTTCTGCCTTCCTGTGGGTTACCTGAACATTCTTTGAATTCTATTTTTACTTATTTATAGTATTTCTGAATGTATCTCTTTGTACAGGTTTTTAGCAGCTGTTCTGGATTATTACATTATGCATTCTAACTTATTATAGTCTACCAGTGTAGACATTTTATCAGTTTGAATCAAGTGTAGAAATTTTACCTCAATTTAAGTCCCTTTACTTTTCTCATTTACAACTGTCTTAAATATTTCCTCTACATAGAGAACCATAGGCAATATTAGTAACTTTTGCTTCAGCTATCAAACATAATTTAGAATACTCAAGATGAGACAAGTTTATTACACTTAATTCCTATTTTTAAATTAAGTAAGTAAGTAAGTAAGTAAAGTCACTCAGTCGTGTCCGACTCTTTGTGACCCCATGGACTGCAGCTCAACTGGCTCCTCAGTCCATGGGATTCTCCAAGCAAGAATACTGGAGTGGGTTGCCATTTCCTTCTCCAGGGGAATCTTCCCAACCCAGGGATCGAACCTGGGTCTCCCTCATTGGAGGCAGACGCTTTAACCTCTGAGCCACCAGGGAAGTCCCCAATAACTCAAAATTAATGGAGCTACCCACTCCAGTATTCTGGCTTGGAGAATTCCATGGACAGAGGAGCCTGGGAGGCTACAGTCCATGGGGTTGCAAAGAGCTGGACATGCCTGAGCAACTTTCACAAAACAAACTTGCTTCATCTGGTTCCAAATTGGGAAAGGAGTACCACAAGGCTGTATCCTGCCACCCTCCTTATTTAATTTATACGCAGAGTACATCATGCGAAATGCTGGGCTGGATGAAGCACAAGCTGGAATCAAGACTGCAGGGAGAAATATCAGTAACTTCAGATATGCAAATGACACCACTCTTATGGCAGAAAGTGAAGAACAAAGAACCTCTTGATGACAGTGAAAGAGGAGAGTGAAAAAGCTGGCTTAAACCTCAACTTTCAAAAAACTAAGATCATGGCATCAGTTCCCATCACTTCATGGCAAATAGATGGGGAAACCATGGAAACAGTGACAGACTTTATTTTCTTGGGCTCCAAAATCATTGCAGGTGGTGACTGCCGTCATGAAATTAAAAGACACTGGCTCCTTGGAAGAAAAGCTATGACCAACCTAGACAGAATATTAAAAAGCAGAGATATTACTTTGCTGACAAAGGTTGACGCAGTCAAGGCTATGGTTTTTCCAGTAGTCATAATGAAAGTTAAGCACTGAAGAATTGATGCTTTTGAACTGTGGTGTTGGAGAAGACTCTTGAGAGTCCCTTGGACTGCAAGGAGATCAAGTTAGTCAATCCTAAAGAAAATCAGTCCTGAACATTCATTAGGACTGATGATGAAGTTGAAGCTCCAATACTTTGGCCACCTGATGAGAAGAACTGACTCCTTAGAAAAGACCCTGATGCTGGGAAAGGCTGAAGGCAGAAGGAGAAGGGGACGTCAGAGGATTAATGGTTGGATGGCACCACCAACTTGATGGACATGAATCTGAGCAAGTTCCAGGAGTTGGTGATGGACAGGTAAGTCTGGTGTGCTGCAGTCCATGGGGTTGCAGAGTCAGACATGGCTGAGTGACTGAAGTCAACTGAATTAATATTTTTATTTTTAATTGCCTTTTATTTGTTCTTGATGTCCCAACATTTCTCCTTTTATCACTTCCTTCTGTTTCAGTAACTTCATTTACCATTTTTGGTAGGAAATTCTGTTAGTGTTCCTTCATCTGAGACTGTTTCACTTTCTCTGTCTTTCCTGATATTTTGGCTGGGTATAAGACTGGGTTGACCATTGTTTTCTTTCAGCACCATGGTTTCTGATGAGAAATCCACTGTCATTCAAACTGGTTTACCCCTATCAATATTATTTTTCTCTGACTGATTTCACAGAAAAATCTTTAGTCTCCATAAGTTTGATTATGATGTATCTTGGCATTGATTTCTTTGGTTTATACTATTCAACATTAGGTCAACTTCTTGATTCCGTAGGTTTTCCCAAATATGTAAAGTTTTTGATCATTCCTTCAAAAATGTATTTTTTCACATACTTTTTTTCCAGTTTAACACTCCTTCTCTCCTCTTGGGGTTTTGATTACATGAATTCAAGTTTTTGCTATGGTCCCACAGGTCTCTGAGGCTCTGTTCACTTTTTCCAGTCTATTTTCATGCCCAAATTAATTTGTAAATTGTCCTGTCTTCAAGTTCACTGATTCTTTCCTCTGAACATTCCAGTCCACTGCTGAATTGATCTTCTGAGATTTTTACTTTCATTATTGAAATTTTTCAGTTGTAAAATTTTCATTTGCTTCTTCCTTTTATCTTTTAAATCTCACTTGAGAGTTTCTATTTTTTCATTTGTTTCCAGAGCATTTGTAATTGCTCAATGACAGTTTTATGATGGCTGTTTTAAATTCGTTGTCAGATAATTCAACTTTTGTGTGTCTTGGTGTTGCCACCTGTTGATTCCTGCTCATTCAAGAGACTTGCCTGGTTCTTAGTTTAATAAATGATCTTCAATTGTACTGTAGGATATTATGGATCTTGGAACCCTCTGTAAACCTTCACTGTCAGCAGAATTCCTGATACCATCCCAGCCTCATGCCACTGAGGAAAGAAGGATGCTGTCTCATTATTTCCAGGTGAATCTGGCTGTCCAGGGAGCCCATTTGACCTCTGCTGACTTTTAAGGGGGTATCTCATTACGGCCAGGTGAAGATGACAGTTTAGGCTCCCCAAAAGGCATCTGCTGACACCATCCTGGCAAAGAGGGGAAGGGGTGTCTTATTACCAACAGTTAGAAGTTGGAGGTTCTCCATGTGGCATTCATGCTTCACCCTTTTCTTGAGGCTTTTCCCCCTCTGAATCCTGTATTTCCTGGTTGTTAACGACTGCAGTACTTAGTGTAAGATAAATACAGCAAGAGAAAATTGAGGGAACTCACTGTCATGTTTTCCTTTGGTCTTGAGGTCTTGAGGCACAGTCTACTTTCTTTTCTCCACCTCTCAAAATCTTATGTTTGTTTTTTATATAACGTCTAGGGCTGCTTTTAATTGTACTTAGGAGGAGGAATATGGAGAAGTGCGTTTACTTCATTTTGTCTGGAAATTTATTGAGCATTTTAAAATTGCCTCCCAGGTATTAACCACTAATGTGTCTTGTTTTCATAATAGGTAATCTCTATATTTTTAGTAATGGAACAGAATTACATGCTTAATAATAACATTTACTGTTCTACTTTATATTTTTAAATTCTGTACACATTTCTCACTGAAAACTTCACTTTTGATGGTAAGAGACTTTCCATCATCCATGAAAAGAAGATGACATGTACTGAAAAAGATAGTTTTTTATCACCACATCAGGCTCTAATTTGTATTATCTTTTTCTGTATCAATTATTCTGATTCTTTCCCATGTGACATGATTAGAGATCATGATTCCAGTTTATGAAGAAACTAAGGCTCTTAAAGAGCTAGTTATTTTCAGAACTGATAGTAGCAACTTGGTATTATAAGCCAGGATCCTTTCATTCCTGTTCCTCCTTAAATTCTGATACTACTTCTAACACCAACAGAGTTTCAAATATGAAAAGTTCAGTGAAGTTCAGAACTGAATATAAAATAAATCAGCTGTATTATTCTTTAGTTTTGTGTGTGTGCCAAAATAGTATCTTTTAGTTTTCTAATTTTTTTTAAAAAAAGAAATAAATGTTTATTATGGAAAATTCAAGAGATCTATAGAACAAAAAGAAAATAAGAGTACTAAGCACATTTTGTTGTTTACTTGCTAAGCCATATCTGACTCTTTTGCGACCCCATGGACTCCTCTCATGAGACTCCTCTGTTCATGGGATTTCCCAGGCAAGAATACTAGAGTGGATTGTCATTTCCTTCCTCAGGGGATGTTCCCCACCCACAGATCAGATGACTGCTAATACTTTAATGTATACATTTCTGGAAACTTTCCTTTCTATATACATGTTTTACTTTTGAAAAAAAGGGAGAAGGAAAACTAATGCTTATACGTAACACTCTGTTACATAGTTAAGACATGTTTATTTTTAACAATACGCTATTGCTATTGACTTAGGTCATTTCCAGACTTTTCTTATTACAATACAACTAAAATGAACATCTTTGATTATTTCCTTACGATAAATTTCAAGAAGTGAAAGTCTGGTGAAAAGACAAACACATTTTCTTGGGCTTTTGATACTTACTGTAAAAAATACACTAGAGAAAATTATATACTACAGAAAAACTTCACAGTTGTATTTTCAAAATTGCTCATTATTTATTTATTTTTAAAATTCTTCTTCCATTAATTAATTAATCAATTTATTTACGTTAAAGTGTACAGTGTTCTTTTGAATGTACTTGTTGGTGGTGGTGGTGGGGTAGGGGGAGTGATATGAAGACACCAACTGGCCTAGGAATGTATGACAAGGAGAAATACAGAGGCATCTAGGCACTCCTTTCCCTTAACTTGTAAGTCTCCATGAGCAAAGTATAAAGAGTTTACAAAACAGGAAAGCCAATATAAACCGACAGGAATAGACTCAGCTTCATTTGTACACATAGCTTTTATAGGCACGTGGGTTCTATTATTATTATCCAATATCACACATATACATATACACATGTATACATTTTAGCTTTTGCTTATCCACCTGCTTTCTTAATTTTTCCTAAATTAAAAAATTTTTATTTTATGTTGGAGTTTACTTGATTAACAATGATGTGTTGGTTGTTAGGTGCACAGCAAAGTGATTCAGTTATACCCATATAAATATCCATTCTTTTTTGATTCTTTTCCCATTTATCCACCTGCTTTCTTTACTGTATTTTACCTTCATTATTTTGCTTTCTCACACTCCATCCAAATTTTACTCTCTTCATTTTTTGTCCAGCTCGAGCATCTCATTTCTGTGAAACCTTTTTAGCCTAAAAATAACTTTCCTCTTCTAGACTTCTATTGCTTATTATTAATACAAATTGACATCTATCTATCTATATATATATAGAGATAGATATATAGATGTATATATTAGACATCTAATTGTATAGACATCTTCATTTCCCAAGTCAGATGGCAAACTCCCAGTGGATGGGACAACATCGTATGTGGGTTCCCACCTGTGTTTTCTGGGGAAGGCAATGGCACCCCACCCCAGTACTCTTGCCTGGAAAATCCAATGGACGGAGTAGCCTGGTGGGCTGCAGTCCATGGGGTCGCTAACAGTCGGACAGACTGAGCGACTTCACTTTCACTTTTCTCTTTCATGCACTGGAGAAGGAAATGGTAACCCACTCCAGTATTCTTGTCTGGAGAATCCCAGGGATGGGGGAGCCTGGTGGGCTGCCGTCTATGGGGTCACACAGAGTCGGACATGACTGAAGTGACTTAGCAGCAGCAGCACCTGTGTTTTCTGTGCTGACTGATTTTAATATTTCCTAATTCAGATTCAGTCAGTTTTCAAAGATTGCTACACCTCTTCTGACACGGAATATGTGAGCTCAACTCTTCTCTATTAGATTATATTGCTGCCCTAGGTCTGGAGATAATATTTCATTGTACTTGGGAAATACTTAAGTTACTGTTACTTTAGAATAGTAACTATGAGCAACTTAAAATTATGCACAATACATTATAATATATTTCTGCACATGACAAAAACCATGCAGTTAAACGACAGCAGCACACACTGGGAGACAAACAATGGTTTCCTTCATAATTTCCTTATTTCATAGGTGGCCTCTGGCCAACCAACAGGGATTCAGATCCCACACTGGTAAATGCTACTATGAAAATTTTATAAAGTACCACAGAAAAGTTGTTATACATCCACTGATTTCCTTAGGGGGAAAAAGGATGGGGCAATACACAGTAACGCATTTTAAGACAGCTGTCCTATATTTTAGCATTTAAGTAAACTCTATAAAGGACCACTGACTCAGACACTTGTGCTCCAAATAAATATGTCCTTTAATGTAAAATAAGCAGGATAAAAGTTAAAATCATCAAACTAGGCTGTATAAATTACTCAACTTCAACTGACCACAACATATTTACATTACAGTTAAGCAGCTTCAACTTCATCATTAAGCATGTGCATACTTTGATCTCATTCTATGATAGAAAACATTAAACAATGACCATCTCAACTGAGAAAAGAAAGCAAAGCTTACCTTCATTGCTGGCAACATGTCTAGGGAGTCCAGTATGAACAGCACTAATGCTTGCATCAGCATCATAAATTGATTAAATTGCCATGTTAGACTAAAGAGAAAAGTTGATATGAAAATGGCAAGAAGTGTCAGCCTCTGTAAAAAGAAAATCTTATATAATTTACACGTCTCTACTAATAAAAAGCCTCTCAGACAAGTGTTCTCAAGAGCAGCCAATATCTCTATAAACAAAACAGAAAAAAACTATAAAATGTTGCTCTGAAAACTCTTGCATTTGTTACTTATGCTCTAAATATCCTAAAGTGACACTTTGCATATAAATATTCACATACAGTATGTGTACTCCATATTATTATGGAGGCGATAATGCACCAAGTCACATCTCAAGAGCAATCACTTAAAAATTCTGACAGCTCTGCAGAAATTTTGTGTGGGTTTGCTGCAACTATTTAAGGGCAGATGATACAAAGAACATTTTTAACATCAAAAATGAAAACATTCTCTTTGTAAAGTAGGGAAAGGCTTGGAAAAAAAAGTTAACTCAAGTTAAAAAACTAGTCGTGAAATAAGAATTATCAACAGACACTGGGACACTATGAACATCACATTTTCTGAAGCTTCTAAGATAAAACTGGAGAACTAAAAATACACACAAAGGATTGTAAAAACTTACTTGAGAAAGAGGCTGCAAGTTTGGTCTCAGGAAGTATGTAATTGCTGCTATCTGGATTGCAAAGAATGGCAGCGCCCAATTCTCTCTCAGAGGGATGGTAAACTCCACCCTTGTGGTATCTATTCTGCACACGGAAAACAAAGGGCCAAAGGGGTAATTTTTACTATCACTACCTCAAAGATTTCCTGAAGTGAAAGACGTATTACATTAAGTATATTTAGATTTTGGTTCTTGGTTCTCCCTTCTTTGTCCTTATCATTATCCCTGTAACATAAAACTGTCATTGAGAAAATTTAAATAACCTGTCCACAGGCAGACAGGGGTGGAAGAGGTAGTGTTTTATACTCGAGTCTTAATTTTGTCATTGATTAATAATTGGTAAAAATGGTAGTGAAGGATTTATTTATAGGGCAACAATGGAGAAACAGACAGAGAGAATAGACTTATGGACATGTGGAGAGGGAAGGGGAGGGTGAGATGTGTGGAAAGAGTAACATGGAAACTTACATTACCTATGTAAAATAGATAGCCAACGGGAATTTGCTATATGGCTCAGGAAACTCAAACAGGGCTCTGCATCAACCTAGAGGCTTGGGGTGGGGTGGGGAGGGAGATGGGAGGGAGGTTCAAAAGGGAAGGGATATATGTATACCTATGGCTGATTCATGTTGAGGCTGTCTCTTATACACATCTAGATGTGTATAAGAGACAGGTACATGCATAAGAGGGAGGTTCAAAAGGGAAGGGATATATGTATACCTATGGCTGATTCATGTTGAGGTTTGACAGAAAATAACAGAATTCTGTAAAGCACTTATCCTTCAATAAAAAATAAATTAATTAAAAAAAATACTGGTAAAAACTGCTTGACCCACCCCTGCTAGAATGTGAACCCCCAGAGGGCAAGAATAGTTTTCAAGTTTGTACACCAATACCAAGAACCATTCCTACACACACCAGGTATCCAACAAATGTCTTTTATTTACTTTTAATAGAAGCAAATTTGACTTTTAGCAGGAATTATATGTGAGATTAAAATGTTAAGAAGCAGCATAACATAGCAGTCTCACAATTTGCATCTGAATTCTGATTAAAACTTAGCTCCGTGTGTGTGTGTATACCTTTCTATATAAATATATATACCTAATAAATAGTCTCACATACATGTCTATGGTATAATTTAACCTTTTACATATATTTATATATATAATATATACTATAAAACTCAACCTTTTAAGCTTCAATTACCTCATCTCTGAAATAGTAATAATAATAGTACCTACACTATAAGTTTGCTAAAATAATACACATAAGGCACTAATGTAAAGTGCTTGGCATATAGTAACCACTCAATAATGTTATAATAAAAAGTAATTTGTTGAGGATTAACCAGAATCATCGAAAAAGCAAGAGTTCCAGAAAAAACATCTATTTCTGCTTAATTGACTATGCCAAAGCCTTTGACTGTGTGGATCACAATAAACTGTGGAAAATTCTGAAAGAGATGGGAATACCAGACCACCTGACCTGCCTCTTGAGAAACCTATATGCAGGTCAGGAAGCAAAAGTTAGAACTGGACATGGAACAACAGACTGGTTCCAAATAGGAAAAGGAGTACGTCAAGGCTGTATACTGTTACCCTGCTTATTTAACTTCTATGCAGAGTACATCATGAGAAACGCTGGGCTGGAGGAAGCACAAGCTGGAATCAAGACTGCCGGGAGAAATATCAATAACCTCAGATATGCAGATGACACCACCCTTATGGCAGAAAGTGAAGAGGAACTAAAAAACCTCTTGATGAAAGTGGAAGTGGAGGGTGAAAAAGCTGGCTTAAAGCTCAACATTCAGAAAATTAAATTCATGGCATCTGGTCCCATCACTTCATGGGAAATAGATGAGGAAACTGTGGAAACAGTGTCAGACTTTATTTTTTGGGGGGCTCCATATCACTGCAGATGGTGACTGCAGCCATGAAATTAAAAGACGCTTACTCCTTGGAAGAAAAGTTATGACCAACCTAGACAGCATATTCAAAAGCAGAGACATTACTTTGCCAACAAAGGTCCGTCTAGTCAAGACTATGGATTTTCCAGTGGTCATGTATGGATATGAGAGTTGGACTGTGAAGAAAGCTGAGTGCCAAAGAATTGATGCTTTTGAACTATAGTGTTGGGGAAGACTCCTGAGAGTCCCTTGGACTGCAAGGAGATCCAACCAGTCCATTCTAAGGAGATCAGCCCTGGGATTTCTTTGGAAGGAATGATGCTAAATCTGAAACTGCAGTACTTTGGCCTCCTCATGAGAAGAGTTGACTCACTGGAAAAGACTCTGATGCTGGGAGGGATTGGGGGGCAGGAGGAAAAGGGGAAGACAGAGGATGAGATGGCTGGATGGCATCACTGACTCGATGGACGTGAGTTTGAGTGAACTCCGGGAACTGGTGATGGATAGGGAGGCCTGGCGTGCTGCGATTCATGGGGTTGCAAAGAGTCGGACATGACTGAGTGACTGAACTGAACCAGTATTAGAACTCATGTTCAAATTTTAAGACTGATACTGAATGTTGATGCTGCTTTTACAGGTCAGGTAATAATTCAATATATATTGAATATATTTTTTTAAAATGCTATTTCATAATGCTCTGGTATTTGGAAATTAATATATATTAAATAATGTAAGAACTTCCTTGCGTTTGTACAGTGCTTTACGCTTTGCTAATTAGGAGCTCCACACAATCTTATTGAGGTTGATAATAAAGATATTATTAAACCTTTTAAGAAATGAGATTTATGACTAGAGAAATATTAATCATACAGCAAGTTAGTAACAGGATTGGGACTATTACAGATGATTCTTCTGACTTACAATTCAATGTTTTGTTCCTCAGTTGTAGATATATTAATACAGAAGTAGGACTTTCTATGTTACTAAATACAAACTTCACGAGGTAACCCAAAGAGAAAATGGTGGTTGTTTAATCACCAAGTAATTCCATGGACTGTATCATGCCAGGCTCCTCTGTTCATGGAATCTTCCAGGCAAGAATACTGGAGGGGGTTACCATTTCCTTCTCCAGAGGGTCTTCCCAAGCCAGGGATCAGACCCACGTCTCTGGCATTGCAGGTGGGTTCTTTACTGCTGAGCCACCAGGGCTTCCCCAAAGAGAAAACACTCTCACACAAATGTGGAAGAACAACCCTCTTTAAACTGGAAATGAAGTAACTTCATTTTCTAAACTTACACTTTAGAAAGGGGGAAAGGACTACTGATTCCAACTCACCTGTTTGTGACGTACCAGAAGGCTGCTAACAGTCCTGAAAGCCATGTGCCACTCAGGAGCCAGCTGGTTACGTAAAGAGCTGTGACGTAAATTGCTTGGAGTCCAAATAAGGTATAAATATAAAAATAAACTGGCTCTATATATTTCTGTAAAAGGAAATGACAAAAAAAAAATGTTTGTTACAGAACTCCTACACCTACTCATTGCCACTTAAAAAACATGCCAGTGGAAATTTAGTATTTAGAAGTTTGGTATTAATTCCAAGAAATAAGCATACATCACTCCTTCCCATGTAAAAGTGTGCTAGCAGCCTTCTTTCTCAGTATCAAGAGCAGAAGAGGGAAGTTCCTGAGGACTTTGGCTTCAGAGAAGTTTTACACCTAATTTTGTTTAGCATTCCCTTATTTAGGTGAGGAGGGTCACTGTGATCTGCTAATCTTCCAGGTTCTTTTTTTTTTTTTTTTTTAATTCAAAGGTAAATGAGGAGTGATTACACATTTCCAATTGAAAATATTTACCCTCTTTCAAACTGCACACTTATAAGCCTCAAAGTATCTATATGTAAAAATATCTTATAAAATATAAATAAAAAGCAAAATTCACAATATGTAAGGAGAAAATTAGAATACTGTTGTTTTTATATCAAGACATCTGAAGATCAGAAAAACCTATGTGAAACAATTCAACACTTTGACGTTCATCTGATATTAAATTCAATGTCATAGATCACAACATACCTGTATGGGTAGAACTCTATACAAAATACTGAGAAAAACCTCTTGGTAAATATTCATTCGTTGAAGGAGGTTAATTGTCCTCATAGATTCCGTTTTGTTATCATATATTAAGCCACGAAAACCTAAGATTAATATTTGAAAATTCAGGAAAAGTTAATTATAATTACTCATTCAAAACTATTCATAGACTCTTTAGTATATGTCAGAGAATGTGCTAGGTATTCGGGATATAATATAGTCCTATCCACAAAAAGCTTGGGCTTCCCAGGTGGCTCAGCGATAAAGAATCCACCTGAAATGCAATGCAGGAGATGTGGCTTTGATCCCTGGGTTGGGTAGATCCCCTGCAAGAGGGCACAGCAACCCACTCCAGTATTCTTGCCTGGAGAATTCCATGGACAGAGAAGCCTGGCAGGCTACGGCAAGAGTCTGACATGACTTAGCGACTAGACAACAACATTCACAAAGAGCTTACCCCCCATTCATCAGATGGACACTTGTTTAAATATTTACACAAACGTGAGTGAATTATAATTTTTGTGATGTGAGAGAATCTTATACAGAAATTTTCACAAGAGGATTTTATATAATCCTGCCCTGCCTTCCTGTCATGGGGCCTGTAGGACCTCCCTGGGGAGAATATATGAAGCCTCCCTTACTCCCCTGGGAGGGGTTTGGCCATATGACTTGCTCTGAGCAATGGCATGTGAGTGGATGTGACAGAGGTCATATCAGCAGAATCACTGCATGTTTCCACCAGCAACTTTGCTTTTCCCTCTGCTGTGATAACAGTATGTTCCACATAGGGGTTGGATAATAAGAGTGAGAAATAAATCTGCTGTTAAAGAATTCCACTGCTATAATTTGGTCACCTGCTACTGTAACCAAGTCGACTATTCAACAGAAGGTATGAATAGATAGTTCACAGAAGAACATGCACACAGTTCTTACACATTTGAAAAGATGCTCAACCTTACCCCTACTAGAAATGCAAATTAAAATTTCACTGAGATACCACTTCTCAACTACCAGCTTGGAAACAGTCAAGAAGCTTGACAATATATTCTATTAGTGAGCCTACAAGGGAAAGGAGTGTGTCGAGGCTGCATACTGTCACCCTGCTTATTTAACTTACATGCAGAGTACATCATGCGAAATGCCGGGTGGAGAAAGCACAAGCGGGAATCAAAATTGCTGGGAGAAATATCAATAACCTCAGATATGCAGATGACACCACCCTTATGGCAGAAAGTGAAGAGGAGCTAAAGAGCCTCTTGATGAAAGTGAAAGAGGAGAGTGGAAAAACTGGCTTAAAACTCAACATTCAAAGAATGAAGATCATGGCATCTGGTCCCATCACTTCATGGCGAATAGATGGGGAAACCATGGAAACAGTGACAGACTTTATTTTCTTGGGCTCCAAAATCACTGCAGATGGTGACTGCAGCCACGAAATTAAAAGATACTCACTCCTTGGAAGAAAAGCTATGGCAAACCTAGACAGCATATTAAAAAGCAGAGACATTACTTTGCCGACAAAGGTCCACCTAGTCAAAGCTGTGGTTTTTCCAGTGGTCAAGTATGGATGTGCCAGTGGGACCATAGAGAATGCTGAGTGCTGAAGAACTGATGCTTTTGAATTGTGGTATTGGAAAAGATGCTTGAGAGTCCCTTGGACTGCAAGGATATCAAGCCAGTCGTTCCTAAAGGAAATCAACCCTGAATATTCACTGGAAGGGNTCCAGTGGTCAAGTATGGATGTGCCAGTGGGACCATAGAGAATGCTGAGTGCCGAAGAACTGATGCTTTTGAATTGTGGTATTGGAAAAGATGCTTGAGAGTCCCTTGGACTGCAAGGATATCAAGCCAGTCGTTCCTAAAGGAAATCAACCCTGAATATTCACTGGAAGGGCTGATGCTGAAGCTGAAGCGCCAGTACTTTGGTCACCTTGTGCAAAGGACTGCCGGACTGCCTCACTGGAAAAGACCCTGATGCTGGGAAAGATTGAAGGCAGGAGGAGAAGGGGACAACAGAGGAGAGATGGTTGGATGGCATCACCGACTTGATGGACCTAAGTTTGAGCAAGCTCCAGGAGCTGGTGATGGACAGGGAAGCCTGGTGTGCAGCAGTCCATGGGGTCACAGAGTCGGACATGACTGATGGACTGAACTGAACTGAAGGTACTTTCATACACTGTAGCTGGGAAGGCAAAATGATATAACCCTTATGTAAGAGAATTTGGCAACACCTAGCAAAATTACATATGCATTTACTCTTTGATCCAGGAAGCCCATGTCTAGGAATTATTTCCAAAGACAGACTGGCAAAAAGACAAAATGACATGGGTACAAAATTATGCATGCAACTCCAAAGTCCATCAGTGGGAGGTGTTTTGGACTGAATTGTGTCTCCCTAGATTTCTATGTTGAAGCCCTAATCCCAATGTGTCTGTATTTGAATAGGGTCTATAAGGAGGTAAAAAGGTTAACATGTGAGGTCATAGGGTGGGACCTTAATCTGACAGGACTGTTGTCCTTATAAGAAGAGGAACCGACAAAAGGGGACTCTCTCCGTCTAAGAATACACACGGCGGAAAGGGCATCTAAGATCATGGCGAGAATGGGGCCATCTACAAGCCAGAAAGAGGCTTCGCTAGAAACCAACCCTGACAGTACTGGATTGTAGACCTCTGACCTCCACAACTGAAAAGAATAAATAAATTTATACTCTTTAAGCCACCCAGTCTGTTATTTTGTTACAGCAGTCCTACTAGACTAATACAGGAGTGTTATGGAGTCTTTAAGTGCCTCCCGTCCATGTCAAAGTCCTAAGGACCCCAATGTGGTGGTATTTGAAGATGGGCCTTTGGGACGTAATTAGGTAGAGATGAAGGATGGAAGAGGGGGACCCTCATGATGGGATTAGTGCCCTTATCAGAAAAGACACTGGAGAGCTTGCTCCCTGTCCCTCCTCCATGTGAGGGTGCAGAGGCGGCCATCAGCAGGCCCAGAGAGTCCTCACCAGAGCCCCACTGTGCTGACACTCTGGTCTGACTGCCAGCTGTCGGAACTGTGAGCAAATAAATTTCTGTCTTTTAAGCCACCCAGGCTATGTTAGTTTGCTATGGCATTCCGAGCAGACAAAGATTACCTGAATAAAATATGGTTACCCACACAAAGGACTACTGTGCCACTGCAAGGATGCAAGTAAGTAAATAAATAAGGAATATCGTGATGCTCTACTACAGAGTGATGAAGATTTCAGTCAAGTAAAAAAAAAAAGCAAAATAAAGAACAGTGTGTACAGTAAGCAGGGATTTTTCTACAGTCAAAGGGAAAATGAGAATATATGAAATATTTGCATACATTGAAAATATTAGCTGTAGAAGAATAAACCAAAAACTAATAAAAATAGTTACCTTAAGGGTAAGAAAAGAAACAGGGTGGAGATGAGACGGGGACTTTCTTGAATGCTCCCTGTTTTATAGTTTTGACTTTGGAACCACGTAAACATTTTTTTATTTTTTTGCTTTTTTGTTTTTAACTTTATTTTACTTTACAGTACTGTATTGGATTTGGCATACATTGACATGAATCCACCATGGGTGTACATGAACTCCCAAACATGAACCACCCTCCCACCTCCCACCCCACATCATCCCTCTGGATCATCCCCATGCACCAGCCCCAAGCATCCTGCACCCTGCATCGAACAGACTGGCGATTCGTTTCTTACATGATAATAATAATAATAATAATAATAAGTTTCACTCAGTCGTGTCCGACTCTTTGTGACCCCGTGGACTGCAGCCCACCAAGCTCCTCAGTCCATGGGATTCTCCAAGCAAGAATACTGGAGTGTGTTGCCATTTCCTTCTTCAGGGGATCTTCCCGACCCAGGGATCGAACCCAGGTCTCCCGCATTGGAGGCAGACGCTTTAACCTCTGAGCCACCAGGGAAGCCCCTCTTACATGATAGTATACATATTTCAATGCTATTCTCCCAAATCATCCCACCCTCTCCCTCTCCCTCTTCCTCAGAGTCCAAAAGTCCGCTCTACACATCAGTGTCTCTTTTGCTGTCTTGCATACAGGGTCCTCATTACCATCTTTCTAAATTCCATATATATGTGTTGGTGAAGGTGAAGGTGAAGGTGAAGTCGCTCAGTCGTGTCTGACTCTTTGCGACCCCGTGGACTGTAACCTACTAGGCTTCTCCGTCCATGGGATTCTCCAGGCAAGAATACTGGATTGGATTGCCATTTCCTTCTCCAGGGGATCTTCCCAACCCAGGGATAGAACTCAGGTCTCCCGCATTGGAGGCAGACGCTTTAACCTCTGAGCCACCAGGGTTAGTATACTGTATTGGTGTTTTTCTTTCTGGCTTACTTCACTCTGTATAATCGGTTCCAGTTTCATCCATCTTATTAAAACTGATTCAAATGTATTCTTTTTAATGGCTGAGTAATACTCTATTGTGTATATGTACCACTGATTTCTTATCCATTCATCTGCTGATGGACATCTAGGTTGTTTCCATGTCCTGGCTATTATAAACAGTGCTGCGATGAACACTGGGGTACATGTGTCTCTTTCTATTCTGGTTTCCTCGGTGTGTATGGAACCATGTAAACATTTAAAAAATAAGTATAAAATATATATATATATATATAAATGTTTTACAAAGCAATCCCTGAAAACCAAAAGCAAGATAAAACAAAGATACCTACTGAGTTGGTACTAAAAATAAAAAAACAAAACCCTTTCCCCAGTGTTCTTGAGAATAGAGAAATGTGACTATAAATTTCTAGGAGGCTACATCCTAACGACAAAAATCGCTGGTGGCCCAGTGGTTAGTCACTGCCATGGGTGCAGGTTCAATCCCTGGTCAGAGAACTAAGGTCTCACAAGTCACATGGTGTGGCCAAAGGCAAAAAACACACAAACAAAAAATACAAAAATGAAAAAGAATTACAAAGACAGCTTTGTTTTTCAGGCAGTCACACTGTTGGTAGCAATATTATCATTTCTACACTGTAAGTATTATACACAGCAGCAAAAAATAGGTAAGTGATGTTAATGTCATAAGTCAAAATTTTTGACTTAAATAAAAAAGATACAAATATAAAGTTGAAAAAGCAAAACCTTGTTCTAACTTTGAACTAAAAATAGCTATATTCATATTTTCTCTCAGGGGAAAAAAAAAATCACATTTCCTAGCTCTGCTCACTAAAACAGTCTGGAAACAAAGACCAACCTAGCAGCAGTGAGGGCCTCGAGTACCCAGAATGTGGTCTCAAAATAGCCACAAAAGAGGACTGGGGCGCCTCTGGAGAAACAGCTGATTCTAAGCCAGGGGTAGAAAACACACAAAATGGGTTTGAAACAACTTGTCATGCCAAAAACAAGGGAGTCTGCACAGACTACAGGAGCCATATCAGAAAGACAGAAGCTGATTTGAAGAGCATCCCGCTGACCAAAGATTGGACAGCTTGTTGTAAGAAGAATGCAAAAGATTGAAACACATCAAATATGTTAGAAATCCATGCATTTATGGTGATATTTTAAAAAGCAAACCTTTAGGGGATGTGGGAGATGTAACTCATTCTACAACAAAGGGATAGGATCAATACTTCTCCCATCCTTCCCTTGCTGCTGCTGCTAAGTCACTTCAGTCGTGTCCGACTCTGTGTGACCCCATAGACGGAATTAAAATTCTGGGTTGCCAAATAGTTGAAGAGAAAACGTTTTTCTTTAGAGAGGAATTCCATCTGATAATGATGGCAGGAATTATAGACTTAGATTATCACCACGTTATAGTCGTGACACAATGAACAGATTTAGGTAGTGATCATCAGTGGTGCCAGACCAACAGGTGAAAGGCTGAGAATCCGATAATGGATGGCTTAGGCCTAACTCCAAAAGAAAGAATTGTGCATTCCCTGATGTGGAATTGTACAACACCCATCTATAAAGTATTCTTGCCAAAAAGCAGAACCTAAATCTGAGCAAGGCTCTAGATCTAACTGCTAATCAAGAGGAAATTCAGAACAGAGAAACACCAAATGCAACCACTGGGGCTCCCGCAAAACCCAGAAAGTGGAAAACTCTCAGCCAAAGCACTCCGTGTTTATTTTCAACAAGGAATTACAAGAAAAAAACGATGGTGATAAATCTATAGCTTAAAAGAAAGAAACACAGCAAAGGACTGGAATGGATGAGCTTTGCTTGGATCTCAAAAAACGACATCAAAAATCTGTAAAACAATCAGGAAAATGAGAATACTGAGTGGATATTTGATACTAAGTCATTTCTTATTTGTGACAATGACAACTTGGTTATATTTACAGAAAGGAGTTGCCATTCTTTAGAGAAATATACTATATATTTACAGATGAAGCAATATGAGGTCTTGGAATTACTCCAAAATAATCCAGGTTGAGGTTGGTGGGTAGCAAGGAGACAAGATTGGTCATAAATTGGTAACCACTATAGTTGAGTGATACTTGACTGCAAACCCATTAGCGAGTTCTGCATTTTTATATGTTTGAACATTTGTAAAAGAATAATCTTAACAAATGACTTAAATGAACTGAAATATCAACTACTGCGTTCACAGCGATACTTAGGAAATACTCATTATTCACCTTTAGAGCAGTTTCTCAACTTCAGCACTACCTGTATTTTGATATTTTAGTCCTGATAATTCTTTGTTTGGGGGACTCTCCTGAGCATTGCAGGATGTTTAGAAACATCTCTGCCCTCTGTTCACTAAATTCCAGTAGCACACTCACTCCCTCCCTTTTAAATTGCAACAATCAAAAGAACTCTGGACATTCCAGTTGTCCCCCAGGGACACAACTGCCCTTCAGTAAGAACCACTGCTTTAGAGAATGCTAGAGAAGCAACTCATAATTTTGAGAACTAGTAAGTACAGTTGATTTTCATACTCACTGTAGTTATATTCTATAAAATTGCAAAAAAAAACCCTGAGCAATACTAAACAAGTAGGAAAAACAGGGTTAGGTTCTTCCAAGCTTCTGGTCATGTGTTTTCATCAAACGATCAACACATGACCTTGATTTATGTGAGTTTTTGTCTAAAGACCATTTGTTGATTCATTAACATTTAACTCAACAGCACGCTAACTCACACCTGAACAAAGCTTATCTAACACATGTATTTTCTCTACATGCCTTCACCACAGCCTTCTTGCATTTAAGAAGACTATATAGTACTTCAGTGCTATGCTTGGGGATCACTTTAAATATCCAAGTCATCAACAAAAGGCACAAAAGTGCAAAAAAACATGGCACTAAACAGACTGCGCAAAGGACTCTGTAGTCTGAGAGCTAGAACATGAAAGCAGTGTGTCACCTTGCTCAGCTTCGGCTGGGGACACGCACATCAGGCAACTGAGATTTGTCACTGCTGTGCACATGCTTGTGAATGACCATGGGAGCACCAGAACTATTGACTCTGGGGTTACAGATAAGTTGCAGTGAGTACGCGAATTTGCAAATACTGAATCCATGAATAATGAGGATCAACTATATGAGAAATCAACACTTACCCTAACATTTTTTTTTAAATAAACTACTTCAGGGTAACCAAAGAGCTGATGAGAAAAAGGTGTTCTATACAACAGAGTTTCGGCTAATAAATGCAGGAGGAATGACAGTCACTTCTGTAACTATTGAAATAATGTACATAGGCAATAGTCATCAATGGCTGCTAAAACCATTAAGTGCAAGGCTGGTGGGTGATTCGCTTTCTTATGTCTGAATGTGATTATCTACACAGGAGTCAACTGATTAACTTTTATGGCATTAAAATGAAAGGCGGCCAAAATTTCAAGTCTCCTATTGTGATAAAATTAGACGTACAGAACATTACCCGTGACGAATACTTGCCAAAGATACACCTGATTCCAAACAAAGCCTAGAAAAAGGCAATTCTCTGTCACTGCACCCATATTAAGGATATAAAGCATATATTAAGTAGGACAGAGCCTTTTGTGGGGGTTCCATTAAATGGAGTAAAGGTAAAGAGTACACACAAAACCACTTATAAACCCAGAAAATGGAGGGAAAAGGTAACTGCGAAATAAAGGGACGAACGGGGGCACTGGAGACAAAAAAGAAAACTGTAACTCTCATTTGTGTTGCCAAAATGTCCCCCGTTTTCAGACAACACTCCTTTTAAAGACAGAGACCTTTTCCAAAATGATCCTGAAAAAACAACAGTAAAACCAAGAAACTGCAAACAGATAATCTGGGATGGAGTAGAGCTGAGACACAAAGAGAGGAGAATTACATACAATATTATATATAACTTCTTCCCGAGCAAAGCATCTTCACAGATTATGTTAAGGAAAAACATACAAGTACAAACAAAAACTACACAAGCCCTATAAAACATTTACAATGTATGAGTGCAGAAGTATATTTTGGCTGGAATATTGAAAAGAATGCAGGAGACTCTAAATAAGACTGTTGGTTGTGATTACCTTGCATGAGGGTAGGAGCCTGCAGCATCTGCTTGTAGTAGGAGTAATACAGTCCACATTCTGTTCTGAATGAGATTTCTCGCTCCACTTCCTGAAATAAAGTGAGGTTTACTGGGTTTACATGACCTAGTTTTTGTTTAAACATCTAGTGTCACTGTAGAAACAGGACACAGAACTACAACTTAAAAAAAAAAAAAAAATCTCATTTGTGTTGCCAAAATGTCCCCCGTTTTCAGACAACACTCCTTTTAAAGACAGAGACCTTTTCCAAAATGATCCTGAAAAAACAACAGTAAAACCAAGAAACTGCAAACAGATAATCTGGGATGGAGTAGAGCTGAGACACAAAGAGAGGAGAATTACATACAATATTATATATAACTTCTTCCCGAGCAAAGCATCTTCACAGATTATGTTAAGGAAAAACATACAAGTACAAACAAAAACTACACAAGCCCTATAAAACATTTACAATGTATGAGTGCAGAAGTATATTTTGGCTGGAATATTGAAAAGAATGCAGGAGACTCTAAATAAGACTGTTGGTTGTGATTACCTTGCATGAGGGTAGGAGCCTGCAGCATCTGCTTGTAGTAGGAGTAATACAGTCCACATTCTGTTCTGAATGAGATTTCTCGCTCCACTTCCTGAAATAAAGTGAGGTTTACTGGGTTTACATGACCTAGTTTTTGTTTAAACATCTAGTGTCACTGTAGAAACAGGACACAGAACTACAACTTAAAAAAAAAAAAAAAACTTCTGACAAAATAGTCTTAAGAAATCTTGGCAAATAAAAACAATGGAAGGCTTGATACATGTATGGGTATGGCTGAGCCCCTTTGCTGTTCTCTTGAAACTATCACAACACTGTTAATCAGCTATATCCCAGTAGAAAACAATGGAAGGCTTGATACATGTATAGGTATGGCTGAATCCCTTAACTGTTCACCCGAAATTCACAACACTGTCTGTTAACCAGCTATACCCTAAAATAAAACAAAAAGTTAAAAAAATATGTAAGAAATGAATTGCCAGTCTATGTTCAATGCAGGATGCAGGATGCTTGGGGCTGGTGTATGGGGATGATCTGGAGGGAAGATGTGGGGTGGGAGGTGGGAGGGGGGTTCATGTTTGGGAGTTCGTGTAAAAAAATAAATAAATACAAAAAAAAATATTAACTACAAGGACATACTGTATAAGACAGGGAATACAGCCTACATTTTGTAATTATTATAAATGGAATACAGCCTTTAAAAATTGTGAATCACTATATTGTACACCTGTAACTTATGTAACACTGTGTATCAACTATTAATATGCTTCAATAAATAAGCAACAGAAGGTTAATAATTATTGAAGCTGGGTATATATTATAGGGGTTGATTTTACTATTCTATTTTTGTGGATGTTTAAAATTTTCTCTAACAATTTTTAACAATGAAGAAAACTAGTTCCACTTAAGTTAATGTTCTGGAGTTAATGTTTTTTTATTTCATACAAATTAAAACCTTAAAAAAAACACCATTCTTATGTACTATTACTTAGAAACAAAATAGGGACATTGAAAAAAGTCTCTCAAATAAAAAGAACTACAATTACATTAGATACTAGCCTAAAAGCTAATAATATTATATAAGATTGATAATATTTTTATTCTAAGAATATAAGGTATTCTTAGTAAAACGGGGCAGATCTCTTACATGTGAATTTTACTCTGATAAGTGTAGCCTTGGCGGAAAGATTTTCTTGTAGGAAAATGAATATAAGAAATATTAAACTGCTTTTATATAAATATTCAATTTTAGAAGAACTGAAAATCTAAAGTCATAGCTATTAGTCAATTTGGTTGCAAGATCCTTTTATGAAGTTTAAGATTTAAATCAGTAATACAAAATATGGAGGCAATTGGTAATAAGCATGGGGAACTTTCTAGAATCATTCCTATTAATATTCTTAGACCTTATATTTCATATATATATAAAACAATATAAATGAACAAAAATTTTTATAACCTATGTTATTATAGATTTTTAACATCAGTATTTAAAAAGACCAGGTTCTGTAACACATAGTCTAAAACATAATATCATCTATGTTTTTTTCCTATACAGCAGATCCATATTCCACAAATGCAGCTTTACTGGGGAAGAAAAGCACAGAAAATCTTACTTTCTAGTCGATAACTTATTTTAGCACATCTTTGCTTTCCCCATCTCCAATTATTTTTCAAATAATAATAAACATTTCATTAAAAGAACCATTCATGCTATTTATCTTCAGATCTGGAAATTATGCAACATATTTCCTTTTGCCCTTTCGACACTTAAATATTTCTCCTACCCTTTAAAAAAGTATTATAAATCAATTCATGAATAGAGCACTGAAGAAATACTCAACTTTCAAAGAGTGAGTAAACATCTGCTTAATGATACTGAAACAAACTGTTAACGTTTTAACATTATTAACTCTTCTTTTTTAAAAAGTCAGGAGATACAGGGTAGCAAAACTTCTCATATACTGAGTTGCCTTTCATAGAAAACAAATTTATCCTTGGGAAATCAAACATGAAAGCAAACATTCCAGGCCCATGAGATTCTGAAACGTAATTTCATGAGCACACTTGCTTTATAAAAAGGACAGAAAATGATATAGCTCTTTTAGCTTTTACATTTGCTACTGAGCTGTGCTGTATCTTTTATAGCTACAAAGTTTTATCTTCTTAGCAGTCACATTAATCCATTCACCTTCAATCTTTCAGCAAAACCTGCTCCATTGCTTTTGATAACATAAAATTAAATTGTATCACTTGTTCCTAGAATGTTCACCCTCCTCCTTGATCAAGTAACCATAGAAGCTAGGAATTGACATTAAGCAAATATTAGCTTTTGTCCATACAAAAAAAGAGAAAACCACCAAAACATTAAAAGTATTACATTCCTTTCCTTTTCTCCTGCTGCCTTAAGGTGTTCAAAGCATGGCTGCTTTCGGTAGAATATTCTAACGTCAAACTCACATGCCTAACCACACTGGAGAGCCAAACCAGCCATTCACATGTAGGGGGCTTCCGATCTGACACGCTTTTAGAAATAAAAGGATACTGACTTCATAAAGATGAGGAAAAAAAAACAACACTGCTCAAAGTACTAAAAGTAGAAAGCCACTTCTGCGCCCCATCTCTCTCTCTAACATACCCAGAATGTGTAAAGAACAGAGGGGATCCTGATTAGTAAAAATGCATTTCGACATGATTAATTGGTAATCTTAGCACCAGCTGTATAGAACCAAATGCTGTACTTTATTAGACAGACACTTGCAAGTTTTACATCTG
Source organism: Oreotragus oreotragus (assembly GCA_006410675.1). NCBI lineage: Eukaryota > Metazoa > Chordata > Mammalia > Artiodactyla > Bovidae > Oreotragus > Oreotragus oreotragus. Next base: position 290,072 of record SJYX01009695.1, on the reverse strand, counting down.
CTTCATGCTAGGAGAACATCTGCTTTACTCATTCAAACACTTTTCCAGTTTTTATACAGCAATTTGTACTTTGCCTGGTGGATAGTGCCAATGAAAATGTACACCAATAGAAGTTACCCTCTAAAGATTGTAAAATGAACAAATATAATACTCCATATTTCAATCTGCACAAGTTCCACAGGGGAAGAAGCACTGCTGAAAGAATAAAAAAAAACATGGTCTCTGAAGATAATGACAGAAAAAAGGAGAAAGACAAAAGACTGCATTTTTAAGAAATTGTACAGCTAAAACCATGTAAGTAGTAGTTTATATGGTAATTTAACAGAAGTATTAAAAAGAAATGAGCATCAAGAAAAAAATGACAGCTCACAATTAATGATACGCATATCCTGGCAACATACAAAAGGTAACAAGCCCTTTCAGACAAAATGACACCAAATGTGCAAAGGAACCATATCATTAGCTTTTAAAAAATCTCATGTAAATAACTTTTGTTTATAAAAATTGCCCCCCAAATAACTAGGCAACTGGTAGTGGGGAAGCCACTGAAAACCTAACATTAACGATCACATTAACGTTAAAGATTACATTAAAGATAAATGTAACCTTTCAGAATTCAGTTAACAAATCATCTCACCAAGAAACAGTAGCTCATGAGAAGACAGCTGTTCTTAAAGTTCTGTACAGGGAATCATGCCCTCAGCAAACATATTTATGGCACATACATGGTTTATTGCCTGGTTAAATTCATGTCCATCTGTTAGAATTGGATGATTCTTGCCCTAGAGTTGATTAAAGCAGTGACATGTGACAGTTGCCAAGCAGTGTTTGTGAGCAGGTTAGACTAACTGAAGTGACAGTATTTCCACAGGGCTCAGTTGGAGCAATTATTATCCCTTGTTCTACCACAGTTACCACTTTGCAAATCAACCCTACTTGGTCTAAAGACTCTTTGCTTCGCAGGAGCATTGAATGGGGAGATGTGAGTGACTTTAGTACTGTTAGCCAAATGAGAATTACCTGTTCTCATCATTGAACATTCATTTGCTGAGGAAATAAAAGGTGTTAAGAATTCAGTCCTTGAACCCAAGCAGTTTGAGTTTCAGTGAGAAAGAACAATGCATTTTTAAAAAAGGGAAATAACTATTCCAGGAAAGACTGGTATCAATAGAAAGGAATGACTATTCTTTGCCTATTCAACTAGCCTCCCAGACATCACAGGTGGTCTACGGGCTGAGACTCCGAGTTCCCAGGTTGAGGGGCCTGGGTTGGACCTGGGTCAGGAACTAGATCACACAGGACACAGCTAAGAGTGTGCATGCTGCAACTAAAGTAAAAAAAAACAAGGTCCTGCATGCCACAACAGAGACTGAAGGTCCTACGTGCCGCAACTGAGGCCCTGTGCAGTTAAATAGATACATAAAAATAAACGTTAACAAACCCCAAGACCTAGCCTGCCAACTGGGTTCGGTGCTTCTGATTGGTATCTTTTTAATCTCCTCATTCACTCACTCATTCATCCATCCATCCATTCATTTATTCATTCAACAAATACCTACTGCTGCTGCTGCTAAGTCACTTCAGTCGTGTCCGACTGTGTGAACCCATAGATGGCAGCCCACCGGGCTCCCCCATCCCTGGGATTCTCCAAGCAAGAATACTGGAGTGGGTTGCCGTTTCCTTCTCCAATGCAAGAAAGAGAAAAGTGAAAGTGAAGTCGCTCAGTCTGTCCGACTGTTAGCGACCCCATGGACTGTAGCCCACCAGGCTCCTCCGTCCATTGGATTTTCTAGGCAAGAGTACTGGGGTGGGGTGCCATTGCCTTCCCCGAATACCTACTAACCACCAACAATTTATAAGCAATCTTTTGCCAGGAGGTTTAGCAGGGAACAAAAGAGGCACAAATCTCTGCCTTCAAGGAATTTATAACCCAGAGCAGGAGGAGAAGAGAATAAACCAGTAAAACAGAAAAGGGAAAGCAGAGAAGAGGGACAGGAAGGGATGGGGTGGTACTGCGGTCCTGGAGGTGGGCAGTGAAGGTCTCACTGATGGAATGACACTGGCCAGAGTCTGGAAGAGGTGAGGCAGTGGGCCTGCGGAGGTCTCAGGGTAGAGCTCAACAGCCAGAACGGCCCACACGCACCCTGGAGAGCACGGAGAAGACAGGGAGCTTTGAGCAGAAGCAGCAAAGGAGGGGTGGTCGTGTCAGAGAGGCTGAAGGGGCAGAGGCAGAATCTTGAGATGTAAGGAGGGCTTGGGGGCTGGCCCCCGAGTCTGGGAGGCACACGGACTCTGGGCTTGTGCTCTGAGCTAGAAGGTGGGTGTGTAGGGAGGTGCGAGGTAGGAGTTTGGTGTTAGGTATGCTGTGCTTGAGTGTGAAGGGTTTTGAGCAGAGACATACGCTGCCAAACATCTAAAAGAATCTCACTGGCTGTTACGCTCAGGATAGACTCCACAGGACATGGGCAGGGCATGGAAAGCAGGAGGAGAGCTGCTGAAGTGATCCTCGCAGATGCAAAGGCAGAGGCTGTGAGTGGTGATCCGACTCTAGATACTATCAAAAGAAAACTGAGAGACTTCCCTGGTGGTCCAGTGGTTAAGACTCCATGCTTCCCAACCTAGATGTCCATCGGCAGATGAATGGATAAGGAAGCTGTGGTACGTATACACGATGCAATATTACTCAGCTATAAAAAAGAATGCATTTAAGTCAGTTCTAATAAGACGGATGAAACTGGAGCCTATTATACAGAGTGAAGTAACTCAGAAAGAGAAACATCAATACAGTATATTAACACATATATGGAATTTAGAAAGACGGTAACAACTCTATATGCAAGGCAGCAAAAGAGACACAGATGTAAAGAACAGACTTTTAGACTACGTGGGAGAAGGCAAGGGCAGGATGATTTGAGAGAACAGCACTGAAACACGTATACTGTATGTAAAATCGATGACCAGTGCAAGTTTGACGCACGAGCAGGGCACTCAAAGCCAGTGCTCTGGGACGACCCAAAGGGATGGGGTGCGGAGCGAGGCTGCTGGTGGGGTTTCAAGACGGGGGTACACATGCGCACCCGTGGCTGATTCAAGTTGATGTGTGGCAAAAACCACCACAATATTGTAAAAAATTATCTTCCAATCAAAAAAAAAAAAAAAAGACTACATGCTTCCAATGC
>SJYX01009695.1:136717-276384 GCA_006410675.1 Oreotragus oreotragus | reverse complement strand
GGTCTTAATTGCAGCATATGGGATCTAGTTCCCTGACCAGGAATCAAACCCAGGCCCTCTAGCATGGACTCCTAGCTACTGGATCACCAGGGAGGTCCCTCCTTACTTTTGTCCTCATGCTTTTCTATGGATATTTTCACTTCCTACGACATCTTTATCTTCCTTTAGTTTTCACTCCCCAAATAACCATTCATTTATGGACTTATTCTTACTTGAGGTGACAATTTCTCTTATTAATACTTTTATCCTTCCTTCTGTTGTGAGACTTCATAAGTGGAATAATTCATGAATTCTATGAATGGGAAAGAATTAAAACTCAATACTAATGTATTTCTATATTCTTCTTGCATCTCCTGTGGTTTTTGCTTTGTAAATATTTTGATTATTTGATACACAGATAGTACTATTTGTAGTTTGTATGTTTATCACTGAAACACTGTCCTTCTTTGCCTCAGTTCAGTTCAGTTGCTCAGTCGTGTCCAACTTTTTGTAACTCCATGGACTGCAGCACGCCAGGCTTCCCTGTCCATCACCAACTCCTGGAGCTTATTCAAACTCATACCCATTGAGTCAGTGATGCCATCCAACCGTCTTACCCAGCATCAGGATCTTTTCAAGTGGGTCAGTTCTTCCCATCAGGTGGCCAAAGTATTGGAGCTTCAGCTTCAGCATCAGTCCTTTCAATGAATATTTAGGACTGATTTCCATTAGGATGGACTGGTTGGATCTCCTTGCAGTCCAAAGGACTCTCAAGAGTCTTCTCCAACACCACAGATCAAAAGCATCCATTCTTTGGTGCTCAGCTTTCTTTATGGTCCAGCTCTCATCCACACATCACTACTGGAAAAACCATAGCTTTGACTAGACAGACCTTTGTCAGCAAAGTAATATCCCTGCTTTTTAATATGCTGTCTAGGTTGGTCATAGCTTTTCTTCCAAGGAGCAAGTGTCTTTTAATTTCATAGCTGCAGTCACCATCTGCAGTGATTTTGGAGCCCCCCAAAATAAAGTCTGACACTGTTTCCCCAACTCTTTGCCATAATGGGACCGGATGCCCTGATCTTTGTTTTTTGAATGTTGAGTTTTAAGCCAGCTTTTTCACTTTCAATTTTATCAAGAGGCTCTTTAGTTCCTCTTCACTTTCTCATAAGGGTGGTATCATCTGCATATGAGGTTATTGATATTTCTCCCGGCAATCGTGATTCTAGCTTGTGCTTCATCCAGCCTAGCATTTCTCATAAGTTAAACAAGCAGGGTGACAATATACAACCTTGATGTAGTCCTTTCCCCATTTGGAACCAGCCTGTTTTTCCATGTCCGGTTCTAACTGTTGCTTCTTGACCTGCATACAGATTTCTTAGGAGGCAGGTAAGGTGGTCTGGTATTCCCATCTACTGAAGAATTTTCCAGTCTGCTATGATCTACACAGTCAAAGGCTTTGGTGTAGTCAATAAAGCATATGTTTTTCTGGAACGCTCTTGTTTTTTCAATGATCCAACAGATGTTGGCAATTTGATCTCTGGTTCCTCTGCATTTTCTAAATCCAGTTTGTACATCTGGAAGTTCTTGGTTCACGTACTGTTGAGGCCTTGGTTGGAGAATTATGGGCATTACTTTGCTAGCATGTGAGATGAGTGCAATTATGTGGTAGTTTGAACATTCTTTGGCATTGCCTTTCTTTGGGATTGGAATGGCAACTGACCTTTTTCAGTCCTCTGGCCACTGCTGAGTTTTCCAAATTTGCTGGTATATTGAGTGCAGCATTTTCACAGCATCATCTTTTAGGACTTGAAATAGTTCAGCTGGAATTCATCACCTCCTCTAGCTTTGTTCGTAGTGATGCTTCCTAAGGTCCACTTGACTTCACACTCCAGGATGTCTGGCTCGAGGTGAGTGATCACACCATCGGGATTATCTGGGTCATTAAGATCTTTCTTTGTATAGTTCTTTTGTGTATTCTTGCCACCTTTTGTTAGTATCTTCTGCTTCTGTTAGGTCCATACCATTTCTGTCCTTTATCGAGCCCATTTTTGCACGAAATGTTCCCTTGGTATCTCTAATTTTCTTGAAGAGATCTCTAGTCTTCCCCAGTCTATTGTTTTCCTCTATTTCTTTGCATTGATCACTGAAGAAGGCTTTACCTTGCTATTCTTTGGAAATCTGCATTCAGATGGGCATATCTTCCCTTCTCTTTTGCCTTTAGCTTCTTTTCTCAGCTATTTGTAAGCCCTCCTCAGACAACCATTTTGCCTTTTTGCATTTCTTTTTCTTGGGGACAATCTTGATCACTGCCTCCTGTACAATATCCATTGTTCTTCAAGCACTCTGCCTATCAGATCTAACCCCTTGAATCTGTTTGTCACTTCCACTGTATAATCGTAAGGGATCTGATTTACGTTATATCACATTCAACTTCTTTGCTTCACTGAATAAAATTTTTTGTCTGAGACTTTCTTTCACCCTTTTGCATTTATTAAGTCTTTATCTACACTTTTGGTCTAATCCCTCTAAGTAACTTTGTTCTGGGAGGATCTTATGCATATATGATGTGATTCGGATTTTCCTCTATGATCCAGAGTTTTTATCAGATGAGTAAAACCCATTGACACTTAAACAAAAACATTTGGATACAGTTATGTTAATACATTTTGTGTCATGCTTTTTGCTGTTTAGAAGCCCAGGGATCGGGGAGCCTGGTTGGCTTCCATTTATGGGATCGCACAGAGTTGGACATGACTGAAGCGACTTAGCAGCAGCAGCAACAGAACAAATCTTTCGCTACACGATTTGTCTGCTTGTTTCTATGTGTTTGTGTGGTTGCATGTGTGTACACGTGTCTTTAACTGAGACGGTGTATGTTTTTGCTCTAGGGGTTACCTTTCTTTATAACCTCAGAGGATAACTTCTTTACCTCTATGGATAGTATCTACTTACTTCCTATAAGGAGTAAAGACAATCTTATTATGAAATTCATATTTCTCCTCTGCCAATTTTACTTGATATTTTTCTTGGAATGTTCTTTTATCTATACTGTCTGTCTGTTTCTGGACATGATTTTTAGTTGAAACTTTTTGAATTCTAGCTATAAAAGATAAATCAGGATACCTCCACCATCTTTTACCTTCTCTTTCCAATTCCCCTTCTAACTTGTGCTATTATGTTATTATTACACTGTGGTGTGTTACTATTATAGAATAACATTATTACATGTTATTACATTGTTCATGGGCTTCGCTGGTGGCTCAGCTGGTAAAGAATCCACCTGCAATGTGGGAGACCTGGGTTCAATCCCTTGGTTGGGAAGATCCCCTGGAGAAGGAAAGGGCTACCCACTCCAGTATTCTGGTCTGGGGAATTCCATGGATTATATAGTTCTAGGGTCATANCGTTTCTCATGATGTACTCTGCATAGAAGTTAAATAAGCAGGGTGACAGTATACAGCCTTGACATACTCCTTTTCCTATTTCGGTTAAAATATGTAAATCACTTTCTTAGATGTCATTCATGGTCTTGGAGCACTAGATGTTACTATGGAAAACTTGGAAGCCAGGTTGACCTTTGTCTCCTATTATACGTAACTTGATGTTTTTGTCTGGATGACCAAAAGTTGTTTACTACTCAAGTACAGCAATTTCATAACTACAACTTCCTAATGACTTTTCTAGGCCAAATCTTCCTGGGACCCACTGTGCCTGTTCAATTTGTAGATTCAAGTCTTCTTTTATTTTTGGAAAGTTTTCTTGAATTACACATTTAAACTTTTTTTTCTTTTCCTGTTTCATGGTTTTGGTTCCTTTGGGATGTGAATTATGCAGTCTTGCTGCTGTTTTTCTCAGCTATCACTTCTCTTTAATACTTTAACTTTACTAATTTTGTTTAATCAGTCCTATCCAACATTTCTCTTTCTGTGCTTTCTGTAGGTTCTGGCCTCCTGTGGTCATGATTTCTATCTATTATGATTATATCTTTAAATATTCTATTTATTAACTAAGTTCTATCAGCTCAAGTTTCATTTCTTTTTGTCATCTTCCTACTTCTCTTTAAAGACGGCATATACCTTGCTATATCCTAATCTGAATTCACCTTCTACAGTGGCAAACACTGTATTCTGTTTGCTTTTCAGTGTGACATGATTGGCTAGAACCTTCTTGTCTCTGCTGTAAAAGTTTTCTGGTGACTATTCTTCACGTATCGTTTGTTCTTGTTTTTCCCTTCCCTTTTTTCTTGCAGTATCATTGTACAGATCCTGTACTAGCTCCTTTTTTCCTGTACTAGCTCCTTTTTGAGTATCAAGTCATTTCTGAATGTGGCAAGTTCTTACCCAATCAGCTACATGTCGGCAGTTCATGCAGGGGAGAAGCCTGGGCCATAACTTATGCCTGCAAGAATTTTTCTGGTGCTTCAGAGTGGATTAGAGTGAGGTTTTAGTCTTTTCCTCATTTTAGTGAACAGAGATTGGCAGCTTCGGGGCTGTTGAAAATGTAAGTTTTCTCTCTTTATCCTGGTCTTCTTAAACTTTCTTGCTGCTGCTAAGTCACTTCAGTCGTGTCCGACTCTGTGTGACCCCATAGATGGCAGCCCACCAGGCTCCCCCGTCCCTGGGATTCTTCAGGCAAGAATACTGGAGTGGGCCGCCATTTCCTTCTCCAATGCATGAAAGAGAAAAGGGAAAGTGAAGTTGCTCAGTCTGTCCAACTGTTAACGACCCCATGGACTGCAGCCCACCAGGCTCCTCCGTCCATTGGATTTTCCAGGCAAGAGTACTGGGGTGGGGTGCCATTGCCTTAACGTTTATAAAAATGGCGTGTTTCTGTGACGCCGTTCAGCCTGTCTATCTTGTCTCTCTTTCACATCCGAGTGTCTCCAGGAAAGCTTCTGTCATTTCTCCTTGCATCCAGCCCCATTAGCCATCACGGCCCCCAACTCAGGATATGCCAGTGAGTTTGGCGGACTAAACGTTGACAGGTTTTTCTAAAATAGGCAGCTTTGAGCCTCCTCTCTCGGCGTCTTTCTACGCTCCTAGGAATTTCATTGCATTTGGCAGCCCTTCCTCATATACTGCAATTCCAGATTACAGGACTCTTTAGTTTCATCAAAGAAGGAATTTGACTATTTTTTATTTTCTCAATTGCTCTGAAGTAATTCTAAAAAAAGAGTAAGAGAACTAACATCTTTATCCTGCCACTTTAAAATGAGAAGTAAGCAATTTTAGGGGTCTAACCACACAGTCAGAAACAATCTACCCCAAATTGGGGAGTAAGGAAACAGTGAAATGACCAAGGGTATAAAAATGCCAAAAAGATTAAATTATATAGCTATCATTATTCACATAATAATTGTTTGTGAAAATATACAATTGTATATTGAAAAACATATGATCATTATAAAAACTACCTATATTGAAGTCATAAATAAGTAAAGTACATACACATACAGGATGAGGAAGAATGGAAGGGAGAATGAAAACTGTCTTCTGTTAAAGGTAATGAATACCGAGTAATGTTTTCCATTGAAAAAGTTTTTGTTGTTATCACAGTATAGTTTGTGCAATTAAAAAAAAATACATGTTCAAAAAACAAAAACAAACAAGACCATACAGATATTTACTTTAGTACCTACTGAACACAAATTATTAAAAACGCAAATAATGGCTCCCCACTTGCCATTGCTAGCCACGCACTAACCCTGAAGGCAGGCTCCGAAGGCTGCACCCTTCAGCTATAGTTCCAACCAGATTCTCTGCAGCAGCCAGTTGTCCTCAGGCTACACCACTCCCTCACCCCTAGAGGCTGACCCTGCTCCAAAAGAGCTCTGTCGACTCAGCACTGATGATGTGTGGGTCACTGTGAGGGGAGCACAGCACGTAAGAGTACGGGCTTTAAATTCTCTTAGTTTTTTTTTTAATATGCAGGAAAAAAAAAAAACCACGTTGCATTTAAAGGACAAGTTAGAGTTAAAATGCTTGGGCTCTGGAAACAGCCAGATTAAATAAAATATGTGTAAAATGCACCTAAAACAGGGTCTAGCACATAGCAGACATTCAATTAAGGTTATCTGAAAAAAGCTCTTTTACTCTGAAAATGACTTTTTAATTAAAAAGTCAGGAAAGGATATTAAAAAGCTAGGAAAGGATACTACATACACATTTGAAACCAACATTTTCTCCTTTTCAGCTCTCCACTTTCTCTCTTCCAGAGTTCCCACATATTAAATTCTAACATTGCTAAGATCATTTAAAAAAATTACTTTGAATGCATAAACTGAATGTGTGATTAGTCTATTTTATTAGCAATATCTATACTCTCTGAATAATTACAACTAATTCAAAAGATCAAAGTATTTTCATAAAAAAGTAGCTTAGTAATTTTGATAAGTTATAACTCACAAATAAAAAAGAGGAAAACAGATTTACACATCTCAAATATTTCCATAATCTTCCAAGATGAAAGTGATAAAATGGAATAAATCTAGGTATAAACTCTGAAAACGAGCTTCTCCTTTGGCTAAGTAAATTACTGATCAATAACGGCTAGAACTGCCATTGGTTTATTCACAGAAAATGTATACATACTTTAAAATTAAAGTTCAATTTAAATAAAATTTGAAGTGCAGTTCCTGTGTTGCACTAGCCACATTTCTAGCGTTCAATCGCTACACCTGGCTGGCAGCTACTGTACAGGACAGTGTGGGTTTAGATCATTTCCTTCAGTGCAGAGTTCTGCAGATCACTGGGTTTAGACAGTTCAAAGATGAAAAATAAATCAGTGCCTGTAATCTGGTTTGAGAAATGATTACAACATCTCAGGACTCCTCTTGTGACGTAGGGGAGAAAAAGAGAGAGAGGCTGAATAGAGACCAAAAAAAAAAAAATGCATCAAGACTCTGGCTCAATTTTAAGCTTGAGGGGCTGGGGGTGGTGGCTGATGGTGAGAGGGAGAAACCTGTCAGACGATGGGCCTCTTTCACAGCTTCTCCCAGATGCCATGTGAGGCACAGCCAGAATCTAGCGTAGGGTCTCTTTTTTTTCTCTCTACTTATTCCCCAAACAATCTTGCCCACACAGCCACAAGCTGGTAACATCAAAGTGTCTGTTTGCAACACAGATGGAATCCCTGCCTTCAGGTCCATAAATCCAGCTTCCTTTACTCTAGGTCTTTATTTGGATTGTTTTGAAAGTGACTCACAATGTATTCAAACCCGGACTCCTCATTTCTTGCCTTACTGACTCCTATATAATAAAGGACTTGGTTGCCCTTTGTCCCCCGTTCCTGCGGGCAGCCAGTGAACCCTGGAATTTCCCTGTGACAAGAGTATCTTTGTTATTCACGGTAGGCTCCTCGGCCCACATCTGATAGTGTGTGTTAACAAGTGACTCAGGGTGGACCCCTAGACCATTTTCGCTAAGGAGATGATTCAGGATGGGAGTTGGTCAAGGCAGAAAGTCCAGCCATATCATCAGAGGCTTGGGACATTGAGCCAGCAGATATCAGACCAACATCTGGGGAGTGGAGAGGGGCTGGAGACTGAGTTTGACCTGTGGTCAATGATTTAGTTAATAATGCATACATAATGAAACCTCAGTAAAAACTCTCAACACCAGAGCTCAGGCAAATTTTGCTGGCTGGCAATACTCTATATATTGCCACACAAGAACGTGACAGTCATGTCCTGACTCTGGGAGATGGGACAATGGAGACTTTGAGTCTTGGGTCTTCCCAGGCCAGCCGGATGTGCCTCTCCCTTTGGCTGGTTCTGATTTGTATCCTAGTTCTATAATAAAATTGCAATGATAAGTATAGAGCTTCCCTGAGTTCTGTCGTCTGAGTGAATGTATGGCCAGTTGGTCAGAAGTGAGAGTAGCTGGGGGACCCCCGAAGTCATGACTGGTGTCTGAAGTGAGGGGCTGTTTTGGGGAGGACTGTGCCATCCACCTGTGAAGCGTGGCTTAACTCCAGGTCGTTGGTCAGATGTTACTGCCCCTCCAGACCTTCTCTTCTCCTGGGGTTCATGAGCACAGTGAATGAAGACCCACCCATCTGTCCTCCTGCTAATAGGAGAAAGGTCTTCGCTGATGATTCCTCCTCCTCAATCATCCTCCACACAAACGATCAATCATTACATCCTTCTGACTCTGGCTCTGTCCATTTCTCTCTAATTCCTGCCCAGTCCACAAAGCCCTACATGACCTGGCCTTTTCCTCAGGCTGCTTGATGAGGGGGTATATTAGTAAGGCCACTTACCAGCTTTAAATTAAAGAACTAAACATAGATTTAAAAATTATGTGATCTCTTTCACCTGTTACCTGCTATACAGCTCTAGCATTTAATTTTGGCTTTACGCCCACAAAGGGGAAATTTCCTGCTTTATTCAAAGTACTTGTGTTAAATAAGTTTTAAATTTCTTGTCTCCAGGGAATCTATTTACAGGTACTCCATTTTAAAAAGACATAGGTGAGTAAAATTTTTCTTTACAAGAAAAACTACCAAGTGTCATTGAAGGGTAAGAATTATTATTCTTTGGTACCATGATCATTTGTAAAAAGATACATACATAGATACTTGCTGTATCTATAAAGTAATAAGACAAGTTAAAAAAAATAAACATAATAGACATTATTCATAAAAATAAAACTTGTCATTCAAAGTCTTCTCCTTTGGAGACTCGTTCCAATAATGGAACTGAAGCTCCAAATATTCTGGAAAACACTGGACACTGTCTTTATATTCTGCAAAGATGTTTTTGAATATTCTCACAGATGATAAACTTTGCTTGTGAAAGTCAATTTTACCTTCATAACCAACTAGTCTTTAGAAGTCATGGTGGGAAATAAGGTCAAAGATCATGACATTTTTGGATGAAAAGCAAGCTATATTTGGACGAAAAACACTGGCAACATGTTAAGTTTCCTTTTAAGTGATATCCTTGCTCTGAACTAAAGCCAAATTGAAGGATGTATAGAAATGTTGAGAGAGAGAAAGACACCAAGAAAACTGGTATTTAAAGAATCACAGACCCTCCTGAAAATCTGATGACATTTATAACTTCCCCCCAATCTTTTGCATATACTTTTAGAAAGGTATACCACATCAAGGTCATCTATGGAGCCAGATTAAAACACCTTGGTTTAGAATAGTTGCTTTGGCTTTCTTTCTTTCTCCCCACCCCCCCTTTTTTTCCATACTCAACAGGAAAAAATTATAATGTGACCTGTTTTGTATATACATACATATTGTTAAAATAAAAGTTTCACAAATAATTATCAACCTGACTATGTGACCATATTCTCTTGTATCTCATTTCTTTAAGAAAAATGTTACTCGTGACCTACTATACCAATTTCACAATCTATAGTTTGAAAAAGACTGGTTTAGAGTAACTGATACATAATTGGAATAAGTTAACGAAAATGGGAAAACTCATTTGGCTATAAAACTTCTGATGTTATTTTAAATTAACAAAAGTCATTTTACTCTGCATCCAAGCATAAGAGCCTGAATTCTTTATGGCAAAATGAAACTGTCTTGGTCATACATCTAAATGGCTAACTAACTACTGGAGACATTGATGGGTAAATCATACAATGTTCATACCTTAATATTAGAAAACCACAAATCATTCTCATGTAAAGTGGCCAGGTAGACAGATGTAAGAAGCCCAATGCACAGGGCAACAGTTCCGCCAATTGTAAATGACAGAATCTTCCATAATCTTCTACTGGTACAACCTTTTAGCAAAAAAAAAAAAAAAAAAAAACAGATGAAAAACCAAATCAGTAAAGGGTTTAGCAGTTAATAGTTCTATTTCAGACTGTCAAGCATGCGAAGTTCCAGCTGCCTGTCATTGGAGAATTTTTCCCTGTCCCCAGCAGACAGTTAGGGGCTCCTTTCTGTGATTCCACAGATCTTTCTATACTTTTATTATAGCTTTTCCCAGCACTGTATCTAACTGTTCATTTGTCCATTTTGCCAACTAGAATGTGAACTTCGTCAAGATGAGCACACTATCTTATTCACCTTAAAACCTAGGACCCATGTTTGACTTAGTCTAGCTATGGTTTCTTAAATGGAAGAATAAACGTGTTATAGTTAAAATATAAACAGTATTTTAGATGATCTACTTAAAATATGTAGTTTATTCATTAAAAGCTACCCCAAAATTTGATTAAAAATTTAAAATCCATAGGAAAAAAATCCATGACACTAAAGTTAAAGGGCGTATAAACTAGGAAACATATTTATAGTACAAATAAGAAAGGTTAAGAAATCTTAATATAGTATACTTTCAAGATAATAGAACAATGAATATTCCAGTAGGAAACTGATTAAGGATATGAATAGGCAATGCACAAAAGAAAAAATGGCCAATAAAATTAATAGAAAAAAAAAAGGCTAGTATTAAAGAAATGGAAATCAAAACAAAGAGCTATAACTTTACAATACTGGGTAATTCGATAGCTTAAACATGTTTAGTATTCTGTTTTGGTATGTACGCACACACACAAAAAGACATTTAAAAAACAATGCTGGTGTGAGAATAAATTGATACCTTTCTGCACAGCAACATGGCAATAGAAAGTAAAAGCCACTGTTTGAACAATAATTCTAAATCTAGGTATATGCCCTAAATAAAAAGTTTTAAATAAAACATTTGGCCACAAGGATATTTATCACAGCTCAGTTCGTATAGGTAAAAGGTTAAAAATCATCTAAATATTAAATAAGAAATTAGTTAAAGAAATTATGCCAGTTACACAGTGACTAAACACTAACAGATTTAAAAAATACACTGACTGATGTATGTTCATATATATCATAATGAGAAAAAGATAGCAAGTTACACAACAGCATGCAGGATCTCAATTTTGCAAAACCACATCTGAGCGCTTGCAGGTATATATGTACACAGAACAACATGCAGATTGCGAGGCAATCAAAGGGCCATAAGCGGCCATCTCAGGATGAGTGGGTTTCTGGGAACATCTGTGCCTTTTTGCCTTTTTTTTTTTTCCTGACATAAATACTGCTTTGGTAGAATTAACAATTCTCAAAGCTGTGTTTTAATTTAATGTTAGGGAAACTAAAATGGAGGAAATCTTGTTCAGGCTTCAGAAGCAGGAGAGCAGGTCTCGGACCTGCTTCTGACCTTCCTGGACACTGCCTGGATTCTGTGCCTGCCTGCAAGTACAGTAAGTCAGGTAGCACTTTAGATAAGAAAGGGAGTGTGTCCTGAAATTTTGGGGGCCCTGGAGGTCTGGCCAGTCCCCCAGGGTCTAAGAAGTCTTGTGACTCACAAGGTGAAACAAAAAAACATTATAAAAGTTAAAGAAAAACCAGAGCTTCATTTTTGTGTGCAAATTAAAGATGATATCAGTTTGTGGCCTGGGACTATAAATGAAAGTGAAAAGTGAAAGCGAACATTGCTCAGTTGTGTCCGATCTTTTGGGACCCCATGGACTGTATAATCCATGGAATTCTCCAGGCCAGAATACTGGAGTGGGTAGCCTTTCCTTTCTCTAGGTGATCTTCCCAACCCAGGGATCAAACCCAGGTCTCCAGCATTGCAGGCGGATTCTTCACCAGCTGAGCCACCAGGGAAGCCCAAGAATAGTGGAGTGGGTAGCCTATTCCTTCTCCAGGGGATCTTCCTAACTCAGGAATTGAACCAGGGTCTCCTGCATCGCAGGCAGATTCTCTGTCAACTGAGCTATGAGGGAAGCCCTGGGGTTATAAGTGGGAATCCGTCTACCTGCAATCTCAAATCTTGCCTGTTGGGTGGACACACCACCCAAGATCCTTTCCCAACTGAGAGTCCCGATTTGCTATTAAAGAGGGCCTGCCCAGCACTGTTTACGTCATCGCAGGCAGATTCTCTGTCAACTGAGCTATGAGGGAAGCCCTGGGGTTATAAGTGGGAATCCGTCTACCTGCAATCTCAAATCTTGCCTGTTGGGTGGACACACCACCCAAGATCCTTTCCCAACTGAGAGTCCCGATTTGCTATTAAAGAGGGCCTGCCCAGCACTGTTTACGTCTGGATGTTGGTCAGTCTAATTTGGTGATATATGTGCTATTACTTTTCTCTACTGTTTCCATTTATCTTTAATGATTGTATATTGAAATTAAGTCAAATAATCCTCTATTACATGTTGAAGTTGTTTATTGTCTGTGACAAGTGTTTTCTTTTGTTAACGAATCCTTCCAACCTAAAATGAAAGTAAAACTTTTGGCAAAAGTTTAAAAGGACAAACTTGAACTTGTATTTGTATAAGATTTTCAGAGAGTACTCTGCATTGTCTCAATTTGCTAACAGCCGAGTGGTATGACTGCTCAACACAGATTGTTTACTTTATAAAACTGCTACCCTCAAATTTACTAGCTCTAGCTACAGTCGACATAAACTCAGTCATATCCAAAATGGCTGATGGACATGGACTTTTTCATGCCTACTTTTAAAAATCCTGATATGCTTAGTCTAAGAAAGCAACCCAGGAAGCAAAAGGTTGGCAATTAATGCCATTTGATGTGTGGCTTAGCAAAAGTCTTCAACACTGTATAAACAATTTACCAAATTCTGACCACTTCCCTCCCCGCCCCCCAAAAAAAGGCAAAGAAAAAATATTCAGGAATTTGACTGAAAATAGAAAATTAAAAAATGTTTTTATTCATCTTTCAATACTTTAATGAACTGAGAAACTCACCCAAGTTAAGGCAGTCTACTGTCAGCAGCATACACAAACCAGAAACATAAGAACTAGACTAAAATCTGAACGGTGGGAAAAAGCATTACCCTGAAAGTCTAAAGATCAGGTTGGCATAATCATACTGAACAGACACCGGAGAAGCAAAGGATTCTAAGCATAACTGTAAAATGAATATTATCAGATTGCAATCAAATCATCTGTAGAACCCTCAGGTAACAGAAAAGTTTCTTCAACTATTAGGTCTCTCCAAATTTTGTTCCTGTCAGAGAGTGATTATTTCAATATGCAGACAAAAAATAATCCAAAATGCTGCTTTAATTTAAATCACATACTAGATGGCAATTTATCTTCCAACTTCACATTTTCTTCTTGTGCCGTGTAATCCTCAGAAACGTCTGTGGCTTGTATTCCTTTTCTTTGCCTGATGGATATCATGGTGTCAAAGACTCACATGCATTGTTCTTCCAACCCCTCCTACAAACAACACAGAAGTAAACCACCAGCCATATGTGAGTACCCTCTCTAGCAAATACACCCTAGTGCTCATCTGTGTTTTAGAGACTTTACCTGAGCCATTTCCCCACGCTTACCACGCCCTCCCATTTTCCCATGCAAACCTTAACTAGCATTCAAACCTACTCTCAAGACACAACACAAATACTTCTTTGATACAACCACATTTATAAAGCGCCTGTTCTATGGCAGGCACTGCTAAGAGTTAGGAATACAGGTGAGCATCACAGACAAGCCCCTGCGCTTCTAGGAACTCTTCTTTTCCTGGGATGCACCAACCCCTACTGATCCTTCCCCTTTCTGAGTTATAGCAGTCATCATGCAATTTGTCACATAATTAGGTAGCTTCCATGGAAATGGTATTAAGTAGAATCCGTTGATTGTTGACAGCCTGATTTTGAAGAACTGAAATACTGTTTTGTCTCAGGTATTTGGATTTTGATACCTGTGTTCCTTCAAACAATCCACTCTGGAAGCTTTAGGAATATGCCTGGGCGGTGATGGCAGCGGGGGTGTGCCAATCAGGGCAGCTGCTCCGCCAGGGAGCAACAGTGGGAGCGCCAGCAGGGAGCAGGAGCCTGGTTTGGAAGCAGCAAGTGGGAGGCGGGGGAGTGCTGGCAGTGAGTAAGCTGGCTACCATCCCCCAGAACATCTTGCGTCACTCCTCCGACGAACGAACAGCCTTAACTAATTATTTATCAACTATGACCTGCCGCCGGACTTGATTGTTGGGGCAATTTATTAATTCCTAAAAGTAAACAAGTTGTTCTATTGAAAAGAACAAATCATCCAACATTATGCAATTCATTCATTTAAATAAGCAAAAAAACCTGAGAGGCAAAACAGACTTCGGTGCAAACACGGAAAATGAAGAATCTGGAGCACCGAGACAGAAAAGGAGTGTCTGCAAAGTCGTACCTCCAGAGATGAGCTTATCCCCAAGTTACCTCATCCTAGAGTCATGCTCAGAAAGAGGCTCCGAGCGGAGTTGTAAAAAACCCCACAACTGATACACTGTAACATGTTAGGATAGACGGCAACAAATATTTAAGTGTCAACTATGTGTGATAATTGCACGAACCCATGGAACAAAAGTTTCCCCATCAAATTACAAGCTACGCTATCTTAATGATTGAAAAGGGAAACGACAGCGGTGCTTTTTTCCTCCATTGCTTGGGAGGACCAGCGCGTACTGGACATCCGGGGCGCTGCCGGGCACGTTTTTCAGCTCACCTCCGCACCCCAACCCTATAGTACCAGCGGTCCCCGCCGGCGGCCGAAGGGCCGGAGAAGTTCAGTAACTCGCCCGGACTCACCCAGGAAGTGGCGTGGCCGCCGAGGCCGGAGACCACCCGGGCCCTCCCTCCGCTCGCGTGGCCAAAGCAAGAAGTCGCCTGAGAAGGCGCCCCGCCCTCGGCAAACTTGCTCTCTCCAGAGTTACTGCCCCCGGCCCCGCGCGTCGGGTGGACAGGGGGCGACCCGTCCCAAAATCGGGTGCCCCAAGACTCCACGAGGGGCGGGGCCGCGCCCCGAGACTGCGAGACAGAGCGGGGCGGCCAGTGGGCTTTCGGTCTTTGCGGCTGATCCGGCCGAACACCACCAGGCAAAGGCGCAGCGCCACCCACCCGCCCGCCCGCCGGACAGTCCCAGACCGCCGAAGCCTGGCGCCCAAGCGTCCCTTCGCGCCGCCCGCGGCCCGACACGCAACCACAAACCTTGCAGCCTCAGCCGTCCTCGCGCGTGGCTCGGGACCGGGAAGGAAGGCGGCGGGCCGCCCTGAGGCGCAGAGGGTCGCGGGTGCGGGGGCCTCACCACGGCCTGCAATGCGCCGGGGGTACAGCCTGGACCCCGCAGCCGCGGAGGCTTGTGCAGCACCCTGGAAAGAGGGGGCTGGGGGGCGTCTGCCGCCCCGGGTAGGGGGCGCGCCGGGGAGGCTGGGCCGCTGCGGCCGCACCCATAGGTCCCGGGAGCCGTCCGTCAGCGCGGGCCCCCGCCCCCTCCCGGGACGCCCCGCCCCGTCTCGTGCAGCGCCGGCCGGAAGGAAGCAGCGCACTTCCGGCCTCCAGAATGTCCCGGCTTGCGGGGTGTAGCTACCTCCGCGGCACCCAGGACCCCGGGAAGAGCCCTGGACTTGTGCTGCAGACCGTAGGGCAGGAGGCCACCTTCCCCCACGCAGACGCCCACCACCCCGGGACCAGAGCGAGCGCTCGGGCTCGGGGGAAGAGGGCCGAGCTGCGAGGAAGGGTGGCTCGGGTCGGACCGCGGAGCCTTGGCACCTCTTCGTCCCCCAGGGGGAAGGTGGGCGGGCAGCAGAAAACTGTTTTTTACGCCGGCGCCCTCCTGTCCCCTGTGCTGGTCGATCCGGAGGGGCCGGTAAGGGCCCGACGGACGGAAGCACTCCGATCGCTCGGACTTCTCAGCTTCCTGGGTGGCAGGCCCTGCGCGCCCCTTCCCCGGTCTTGGCAAACTCCCCAGGCCCCAGCTGTTGCTGATCTGTGCTTGGAAGTCTTTCACCGACTGCCAGTGAGAGTGCCTACAGAGATAATTTCGTATCTCCATAGATGCCCTTTTTAGGGGGCGGCGGCCCATTCCAGTACTGTTGCCTGGAAAATCCCATGGACAGAGAAGCCTGGTGGGCTGCAGTCTATGGGGTCGTGAAGAGTCAGACAGACTGAGCGCTTCACTTTCACTTTCATGCATTGGAGAAGGAAATGGCAGCCCACTCCAGTGTTCTTGCCTGGAGAATCCCAGGGACGGGGGAGCCTGGTGGGCTGCCGTCTATGGGGTCACACAGAGTCGGACGCGACTGAAGCGACTTAGCAGCAGCAGGGCAGTAGTATCTTCTCCCGGATTTGTCTTCTAGAAAACAGTATGTTCCTCCCTTTTACTCTCCTGTGTTACTCGTCTCCAAACTGGTGTCAGCTTTTTGGAGGGCTTTTACTGTTCTGTCTAGGTAAATATCTTCCTTAATCACACTGCGATGAACAGTAGGTAAAGCCTTTTGTCAGTAGATTTTCAGAGCACATGTTAGTTAATTCATTTTTGTTAAAGAATGGTCCTCTAGGTCCTCCACCTGTGAAAAGGCTGCCCATCTGTTTAATTCCAGGAATTACTTCAGCCAGGTGCCTTTCCTAGTTACCCCTGTTTGATATTTTTCTCCTCCTTTCCTTTGTGTGTCTGTTGCTATTAATAACAAACACACATTCTGTGAGTATGGATTGAGGTAACTGCTGGGTGGTTTTAATAAAACTAAATGTCAGCTGTTTTTTCAGATGGTGTTTGTCATGTTTCAACATGATTGTTGGTGTCTACTTCATGGTGTGGACCTGTGAACAGGGACTGTGTATTTATAATCCGCCTATTTCACCTTAAGATGCAGTAGTAAAATACATTTGTGTGCTTAATAAATACATATGTGAGTTGATTCCTCATTAACTAGGATTCCCTCCTTCTTATATAGGATTTATTAATAAATTTTCATGAGTCTGTTGTGAAACATGTATCTTTTGAGTAAAGGAAATACTGTTTGTTAGCAGCTGCTTGTTTTAATATGAAATGGTTTTACTAAACAAGATAAAGCTTTGAGAGAAACAGACACCCACTGCAGAGAGTAAGTCTTGGTAATAAGTTAACTAAGACAGAATTCTTCATTCTGATACAGCAGCTGTGGCTGTGGGGGTGATGGGTAATGAGCGATAGACCTCAGCCCCCACTGAGCTCTGGTCATGGAATGCGACCGCAGAGGTGAGCACTTCCTGTTTGTATTAGGTTTTGAAACACAGTGGACTCTGGCTTTTCTCTTGTTGGGGTCAGCAACAGTTCCGTTGTGCTGAAACAGGTCAACTCAGAAAGTATGGTCTGGAAACCTGCGCCATCATGGACAGCTTGTTGAAAATTATCAGTCTCTCCACGCCTATTGAATCATAATCTGTAGAGGTCAGGGACTGAGAATCTAGAAGTTCTCCATGTGAGTCTGTGTTCAGCCAAGTTTGAGACCCGTAGCAGGACCTTGCTATTCAAAATGTAATCTGTGGACCAGCAGTGTTGGCATTACCTAGGACCTTTGAAATGCTGGCTCTCCAGCTCTTCCCCAAGACCTACTGAATCAGAAACCTGCATTTTAGTATAATCCTCAAGTTACTTGTATGTATGTCACACTGAGAAGCGCTGCACCAGAAGTCATTAATGCTGTTCACATCTTTCCCATAAAAGCATCTTGCCTTGGACCAACGGAGAGAGAGCTCTGCTCCACCGGCTTTCTTCTCATGCATGATGTCTGTTCAGTTTTTAAGTTGTTTGGCTCAGTGGTGTGAACACTCTGGATCACTCCTGTTTCCTGTGCCAGTAGGCTCTCCTGGCATTCCTTCTTTGTCTTGTTCAGTCTGTTAAGTCATGCCCAACTCTTTGCAACCCCATGGACTGCAGCAAGCCTGGGTTCCCTGTCCTTTAGGGTCTCCCGGAGTTCGCTCAAACTCATATCCACAGAGTCAGTAATACCGTCCAACCGTCTCATCCTGTGTCGCCCCCTTCTCCTGCCCTCAGTCTTTGCCACCATCAGGGACTTTTCCAATGAGTTGGATCTTCATATCAGGTGGCCAAAGTATTGGAGCTTCAGCTTCAGCATCAGTCCTTCCAGTGAATACTCGGGCTTGATTTCTGGCATTGCTTTTCAGTCGTTTGTAAGCTCCTTTTCCTCTCTGGCTCATGTCTCCAGTTTCCAGTGATACTGTGGTGACTCATAAGTTTTTATGTTGAGGCATAGCTCCTCACCTTCAGGTCCCATATGTTCAGTGCCTGTTGGAAATTTCCATGTGTACAAAGCACCTCAAACTCACCTTGTTAAGAATTAAAACTTTTTCTAATCTTCAAAACTACTTTTCCTCCCACGTACCCCCATATACCTAATTGCCAGTAAACTAGGAACCAAACTTTAGTCCTCCCTGTTGTGTAACCCAAATACCTAGTCAAATACTGGGTCCCATTGGGTTTATTCCTAAATATCTCAGAACTTGCCCAACTTTTCTCCCTCTCTACAGCCAGTGCTATAATCCAAGTTCCCCTGTTTCTGTCTGGGTCATTTCAGTAGCCTGCTGACAGATCACCTTGCCTCTGGTTCCTGGTCCCTAACTTTGTCCACTCAATCCACCCTCCATATAATAACCAAACTGATCTTACTAAGATAAATCTTTTGGTGGCTTACTAGCTTTCTATAAAAATCAAGCTCCTTAACAAGTTTCTAAGTACTGCCATGAATCAGGTTCCATTTACCTCTCCAGCCTCATCTCTACTTCCTGTTCATAAATTTCCAAGTTTTTGTAAGTGGTCTCCTTGCCTGACTCACCTACTATTCAGCCTTTAAATTTCAGCTTAAATGATCCTTGCCGCTTGGTATTATATACTCCCCTCTCACTGAATACAGCTGTTCTGTGTGATGCATAGGATATGGTGGAAGTGACACTGTGGGACTTCTGAATCCAGGTCATAAAAGACATCCCAGTTTTAGCTTAGCCTCTCTGGGACAGTTCAACCATAGGGCCACCAGCCCCTGTGTTGAGAGGACATTCACACAGCCTGTAGTGAAGGCCCCATGGGCAGCACCTGGCCTGTGACCAACAACCAGCCTGCCAAGTGCGCAAGCCACCTCAGAGCAAGACCTGCCAGGTCCAGGCCCTTCGTGCCACTCCCAAATATCTGATGGTGAGAATAGTAAATGTTTATTTTTGATACAGCCGAAGGGATTTGGGGGTAGTTTTGTTACACCATGATGGCTAATCAGTACAGTAGTCATCCTCCATATGGATATATTGTCCATTATATCATATGGATATGATATATTTGTCATCATTTAATATTTCCCTGTAATTTGACATTTACATGGTTTCTGCTGCTGCTGCTGCTGCTAAGTCGCTTCAGTCGTGTCCGACTCTGTGCGACCCCATAGACGGCAGCCCACCAGGCTTCCCCATCCCTGGGATTCTCCAGGCAAGAATGTTTACATGGTTTCTAGCTCTGTCCTCGGGGAAGGCAACGGCACCCCATCCCAGTACTCTTGCCTGGAAAATCCAATGGACGGAGTAGCCTGGTGGGCTGCAGTCCATGGGGTCGCTAACAGTCGGACAGACTGAGCGACTTCACTTTCCCTTTTCTCTTTCATGCATTGGAGAAGGAAATGGCAACCCACTCCAGTATTCTTGCCTGGAGAATCCCAGGGACGGGGGAGCCTGGTGGGCTGCCGTCTATGGGGTCACACAGAGTCGGACACGACTGAAGTGACTTAGCAGCAGCAGCAGCAGCAGCAGCTCTATCCTATTACAAGTAATGCTATAGAGAATATCCTTATATATATTTTTAGAGTATATTTCTAGAATTATAATTGCTAGAACTCAAATTAGGATAAACATTGGCAAACTACATTCCAAAAAGGTTAAAACTTCTGTGACTTTACACTTGGACCAGTGTGTGTTGTGGTGCTTATTTCTCTGTGTCCTTGCCAACAATGGCTGTTTTTCATCTTTGCCAATCTTAGGTGACAAATGATATATCACTTTAGATGTATTGCTGAGGTGGAGATAGTTATAGCAGGAGATTATTGACTTTGTATTGCTTTTCTCTGTGATTTATCTTTTCATGTTCTTGTATCCCAGGATTATTTGTAGATTATGGATATTAACTTTTTGTCATTAACATGCAGATATCCTCTCAGTGTTGTGTACTTCATACTGTGTGTTTACTATGCACTGATTTTCCATTTTATGTTGTCAAATCTAGCCTCTTCCCTTTATAGCTTCAGGGTTTTCTGCTATGCTTAGGAAAACTTTTACCATCCCAAGATCGTAAAATTTTTGACATACTTTTTACTAGTTTTGAAATTATTGCATCCTTTTAATAGGAGGAATGATAGAGATCTGATAGTTTTTTAAAATCGGAGAATCACTTGTTTCACCTTCATTCTTACTGATTTGAATTATCTGTATCACATACTAATTCTTGTATGTATACAGCCTGTTTGTAAACACTTGTTTAAATGATTCTTAAAAAACTAGTGTGCAACAGTTCTGCTTAGTGTATTATGATTATTTTACAATAGGTCCTTGCGAGGAGATCAAGCCAGTCAATCCTAAAGGAAGTCAGTCCTGAATATTCATTGGAAGGACTGATGCTAAAGCTGAAACTCCAATCCTTTGGCCACCTGATGCAAAGAACTGACTCATTGGAAAAGACCCTGGTGCTGGGAAAGATTGAAGACAGGAGGAGAAGGGGATGACAGAGGATGAGATGGTTGGATGGCATCACCGACTCAATGGACCTGTGTTTGAGCAAGCTCGGGGAGCTGGTGATGGACAGGGAAGCCTGGAGTGCTGCAGTCCATAGGGTTGCAGAGTCAGACATGACTGAGCAACTGAACTGAACTTGCTGATTATCTGTTTTAAATATAGTAGTGTGTGCATGTCAATCCCAAACTCCTTATCTATCCTCCCCTCCACATTTCACCCCTGGTAACCATAAATTCATTTTCTAAGTCTATGAGTCTGTTTTGTAAAGAAGATAATTTGTAACATTAAAAANAACTGAACTGAACTTGCTGATTATCTGTTTTAAATATAGTAGTGTGTGCATGTCAATCCCAAACTCCTTATCTATCCTCCCCTCCACATTTCACCCCTGGTAACCATAAATTCATTTTCTAAGTCTATGAGTCTGTTTTGTAAAGAAGATAATTTGTAACATTAAAAAAAAAATGTATATAAGTGATGTCATATGATACTTATCTGTCTGATTTACTTCTCTGTCTGATTTAATATGATAATCTCCAGGTCCATCCGTGTTGTGAAAAATGGGAATTTCATTCTTTTTACTGGCCGAGTAATATTCCATTGCATGTATGTACCACATCATTATCCATTCATCTGACAGTGGACATTTGGGTTGCCTCCGTGTTTTGGCCATTGTAGATAGTGCTGCAGTGAACACTGGGGTGCGTGTATCCTTTTGAATCATGTTTTCCTCCAGATATATGCCCAGAAGTGGGATCGCTGCATCATATGGTAGCTCTATTGGCAGGTTCAGTCAAACAGTTCACTCAGTCGTGTCTGACTCTGAAACACCATGGACTGCAGCACACCAGGCTTCCCTGTCCATCACCAACTCCCAGAGCCTACTCAAAACTCAAGTCCATCACATCGGTGATGCCATCCAACTGTCTCATCCTCTGTCATCCCCTGCTCCTCCTGCCTTCAATCTTTTCCAGCATCAGGGTCTTTTCCAGTGAGTCAGTTCTATGCATCAGGTGGCCAAAGTATTGGAGTTTCAGCTTCAGCATCAGTCTTTCCAATGAATATTCAGGACTGATTTCCTTTAGGATGGACTGGTTGGATCTCCTTGCAGTCCAAGGGACTCTCAAGAGTCTTCTCCAACACCACAGTTCAAAAGCATCAATTCTTCGGTGCTCAGCTTTCTTTATAGGCCAACTCTCACATCCATATATGACTACTGGAAAAACCATAGTTTTGACTAGACAGACCTTTGTTGGTAAAGTAATGTCTCTGCTTTTTAATATGCTGTCTATGCTGACATAGGATTAATTTCCAAAATATACAAGCACCTCATACGACTCGATGCCAGGAAAACAAACAACCCAATAAAAAAGTAGGAAAAAGACTTAAACAGACATTCTCCAAAGAAGACACACAGATGGCTAACAGACACATGAAAAGGTGCTCCACATCACTTATTATTAGAGAAATGCAAGTTAAAACTACAATGAGATATCACCTCACACCAGTCAGAATGGACTATGATCAAAAAGTCTGCAGACAATAAATGCTGGAGAGGGTGTGGAGAAAAGGGAATGCTCTTGCACTGTTGGTATGAATGTAAATTGATACAGCCACTATGGAAGACAGTATGGAGATTCCTTAAAAAGCTAGGAATAAAACCACCATATGACCCAGCAACCTCTCTCCTAAGCATATACTCTGCGGAAACCAAAATTGAAAAAAACACATGTGTCCCATTGTTCATTGCAGCACTATTTACAATAGCTAGAACATGGAAGCAACCTAGATGTCCATCAACAGATGAATGGATTTAGAAGTTGTGTTATATATATTCAATGGAATATTACTCAGCTGTAAAAAGGAATGCATTTGAGTCAGTTCTGATGAGGTGGATGAACCTAGAACCTATTACACAGGGTGAAGTAAGTCAGAAAGATAAATATCATATTCTAACACATATATACAGAATCTAGAATAATGGTAATGAAGAATTTATTTATAGGGCAACAGTGGAGAAACAGACAGAATAGACTTATGGACATGGGGAGAGGGGAGCAGAGGGTGAGATGTATGGAGAGAGTAACATCGAATGTTACATTCCCCATTGCCAATGGGAATTTTCTGTATGGCTCAGGAAACTCAAACAGGGGCTCTCTATCAACCTAGAGAGGTTGGATGGGGTGGGAGATGGGAGGGAGGTTCAAAAGGAAGGAGATATATGTATACCTATGGTTGATTCATGTTGAGGATTGACAGAAAACAACAAAATTCTGTAAAGTAATTATCCTTCAATAAAAAAATAAAACACCCCCCCACCCTGCAACACACACAAAAGAGCAGTGGTCTCCAAACTTTGATCTCACAACTTAAATATCAAATTTTGTCCTGTCTCTGTGTGTATACACACATATTGTTTATATATAATGTACAGACATAATACAAATAAATATATGTGTGTATGTATATATTGTTCAGTCACTAAGTCATGTCTGACTCTTGTGGACTGTAGCCCACTAGGCTCCTCTGTCCATGGGATTTCCCAGGCCAGAATACTGGAGTGGGTTGCCACTTCCTTCTCCAGAGGATCATTCCAACCCAGGGATCAAACCTGTGTCTCCTTCATTGGCAGGTGGATNAAGTCATGTCTGACTCTTGTGGACTGTAGCCCACTAGGCTCCTCTGTCCATGGGATTTCCCAGGCCAGAATACTGGAGTGGGTTGCCACTTCCTTCTCCAGAGGATCATTCCAACCCAGGGATCAAACCTGTGTCTCCTTCATTGGCAGGTGGATTCTTTACCACTGAGCCACCAGGGAAGCCTATGTATGTGTACACAGACACACACACACAACTTATGTATATGGAAATGCTAATATGTCTGCCTGCATCCCATGTGTTGGTTTATATACTGCTCGTGTATGACCCATGTCATAGACCTCAGAGATCAGGTGTGTCTACAGCGTTCTTTCCAGCCTGATTTGGCATGCGTGGTCCTAAGCACCCCGTGCTGAGTCCTAAGGAGGATCTCAGTGCTCAGAGACCATTCTGGAGTTGCACAGGAATCAACGTTACCGCAGAGTCCTCCTCCCTCCGTACTTCCTCTCCTCACCCTCCACCCCCATTTAAAATATTTGGTTCCTTGCTAAGAGTAGGCATTATGTAATATCATTCATACCTTTCTCTCCCTTCCTTTGATCAGCTGGGTTTGTAATGGTTTAAACAGTGACATTTGTAGGCAGATCAGCATAGGTGCATAGTTCTCCAAGGACTCGATTATTCACGCATTGTCAGTGTTGTTTTATTTTCTCCAACACCTGCTGCTCTTCTCACCTCCAGTCTGTTGGTGTCCACCTACACGCTTCTCTTCCGATTCTATGGTTAGATTAACTATTGTCCTTGTGTAGTTTCGAATGGGGAAACAAAACGCTAGTGCTTTATCACTCAAGCTCGAGGCCAAATGTGGATTCCTAGATGTTGGCTTTTCAAATCCACAAATCAGTGGCCTTGGCTAGGCTTCCCAATTTGTTCTCCTAAACTGCACTAGTATCATTCCCTGCAAAACAGCATATACACAACACTGTCTGGAGACCCTAGAAGCAGATATTTCTGGCTTCAGTTTTTTTTTTTTTAATAGGAAGAAGGACTTTTAGCCATAAATATATGTATTTCTAAAACCCTCAAATTCAGATATTTTACCATTTCTTTTTTGTATATATTTTATTAGTTCCAGGTTTCTGATGGGTTCAGAATATGTCCAAGTATATATATATATATATATATAGAGAGAGATTTATTTATTTATTGCCTGGGCTGTGGCTTATTTGCCCCATGCAAACTCTTAGTTGCAGCACGTGGGAGTTAACTCCCTGACTAGGGATCAGGCCCCCTGTATTGGGAATATGGAGTGTCAGCCACTGGACCACCAAGTCCCCCTAAAACATTTTTTAACCACCTCACACAATGGAATTGGTGATTGGTTGTTGGAAGGGATCTTGCTTTAGGGATATATGCCTTAGTCACCTGGAGCCCAGAACAAAGATCTGGCCAAAGATTTACCCAAAGGCGTTATACCAGGGAACTCTGACCACATACTTGTTTACACATGCCACTTAAGGGAATCAGCGTTAGAAATACCACTGATGAGAGCAGTGATGGGGTAGAAAGCAGGGCAGCAGGGTTAGTTCCAATACAGTGACTGTGATAATGGAGTTCGGATTCCAGAGAAAATAAAGGTGGTGATGTGGTTGCTGTTGCTGTTGAGTTGCTAAGTCCTGTGTGATTCTCTTTTGACCCCATGGACTGTGGTCTGCCAGCTCCTCTGTCCATGGGATTTCCCAAGCAAGAATACTGGAGTGGGTTGCATTTCCTTCTATCATTTCTTAAGTTATGGCTAATCTAGCACTGGGTTGAATTTTCACTAACACTTATCCAATCCTGGTCCCCAAACCTTCCTGAGTCCACCCGTGGATGTTGATAAACTTGCTTAAGAATTCAGAGGACTGATTGCATGTCATCAGGCCTGAAAGCTGCTAGGACTCAAATGACTTCAATAGCTGTGTGGAGACTGGAGTGGGAGGGCTTTGTCTGTTGTGCTCCCCACGTGATGGAGGAAAGAACACAGCTAACTCTGAGAGGTTTTTAATCACCATCTCTTGACGGCTTAAAATGTTTTCAGCCAAGATACCGGGAAACAAGGCTTGTTTCTTCTGACCACTGTCACCAACCAGCTCATTTGTATGAGCATGACTTCTCCATGGTGACACTATTCCCTCCACTCCCAATAGGGAGAAAATTGGTTCTTAGGAGTTGAAAAAAGAATTCATGTTATGTATTGGGTTGGTCAAAAAGGTCGTTTGCATTTTTGCATAATATGTTACAGAAAAATCAAATGAATTTTTTTGCCAACCCAGTATAAAATGCAGATATACAGTGTATCTAAGATATTCAAATTTCATGGAGGAGGGGTGATCAGGAAATATAAGTCTAGAAAAATTTCCTTAAGGAGGTGATATTGAGAAAAAGGTTGAAATGCTGATATAGATTAAATTTTGGGGGTTGGAGCCCTGACTAAATCCTAGCAGTAAACTTTTTTCTTTAGTGAATTTTCACTATGCATGAGTGTGTGGCAGGGGGCAGGGAGGAAGATGGGAAATAATGTTAAGTTACATCAACAGATAATGGTTAAATACAAGTGCTGCTTTGGGCTTTATCTTTGCCCCTTCTGCCTTTTTCTTTTGGGGAAAAAAAAAAAAAAAGTATTAGTCACTGAGTCATGTCTGACTCTGTGATCCCATAGACTGTGTAGCCTGCCAGGCTCCTCTGTCCAGGGAATTCTCCAGGCAAGAATACTGGAGTGGGTAGGCATTTCCTTCTCCAGGGGATCTTCCCAATCCAGGGATTGAACCCAGGTCTCCTGCATTGCTGGTGGATTCTTTACTGTCTGAGCCACGAGGGAAGCCCTTTCTCCTACCTAATCCTAATTCTTCTTGGTGGAACTACAAGAGCTACGCCCCAGGCCCACAGGTCAGCAACCCACAGAATGAGGCTGGCTTTGGGGCTGGCCTGCAGGTGTACTTCAGAATTAGGACTGCTCTGCAACCGGAGTCCTGCAGGTCAAACTGTCCTGTGTGATGGTTAGAAGACTGACTTTCATGTCAGAGCCTTGCATGGTCTAAGGACATTTCTCACTATTTTCAAGAACTTCCACCCTTCCCTAATAGTCCTCTGTATTCATATAGTGGTTATACTGAATGCATACAATTTAAAGTACCATTCTTTTTCCTTGGGCCATTCTGCCAGGTTACTAGCTTATTTAACGAAAGAGGCATTCTTACATAGTCCTTAATGGCGGTTTATGGATATAAGAGAGGGACTGATATAATGGTACCAGGGTAATGTTCTGATACTTGTCTTTTGAGATGTGACATGAGTTGTATACAATATAGGCCAAGTACCAAGTTTGTCTTTTTTGGGTCTATTTTAAGAGAGAGGATTATTTTGAGTTGTTGTTCAGTCACCCTGTCGTGTCCGACTCTTTGCCACTCCATGGACTGCAGCGCTCCAGGCCTCTCTATCCCTCACCATCTTCTGAAATTTGTCTAAGTTCATGTCCATTGCATCAGTGATGCCATCCTCTGACGCCCTCTTTTCCTTCTGCCCTCAATCTCAATCTCTCCCAGGGACTTTTCCAACGAGTCAGCCGTTCTGATCAGGTGACCAAAATACTGGAACTTCAGCTTCAGCATCAGTCCTTCCAATGAGTATTCAGGGTTGATTTCCCTTAAGATTGACTGGTTTGATCTTGCTGGGAGACTGTCAGGAGTCTTCTCCAGCACCACAGTTTGAAGGCATCAATTCTTCCGTGCTCTGCCTTCTTTATGGTCCAGGTTTCACAACTGTGTGTGACCTCTGGGAAGACCATAGCCTTGACTATACGGATATTTGTCTGCAGTTATGTCTCTGCTTTTCAACACAGTCTATCATAGCTTTCTGCCGAGAAGCAATTGTTTTCTGATTTCATGGCTGTAGTCACCCTCCACAGTAATTTCAGAGCCCACATAGAGGAAATCTGTCACTACTTACACCTTCTCCCCTTCTATTTGCCATGGGGTTGGATGCCATGATCTTAGTTTTAAGCCAGCTCTTTCACTCTCCTCCTTCACCCTCATCAAAAGGCGCTCTTAGTTCCTCTTTGCTTTCTGCCACTATCATCCACATATCTGGGGTTGTTGATGTTTCTCCTGCTTATCTTGATTCCAGCTTGTAACTCATCCAGTCAGACATTTCTCATGATGTATCCTTCCTCAAAACACAAACCACTATGGTTCTTAAGATTCTTTTCCAAAGCTGTAACAGGAAGCTTTGATACCATGATTTATAAGGGCATTTAATGCCTCCCTGTCCCCAGCACACACACTGAATACTCAAACAATGATAGGAGCCACTGTTTGAGCTCAAGATGGCCAGACCCTTTATACCCATGGTTCCTGATCTTCACAACAACTCTACAAGGTTTAAGTATCACTGTTTTACTGATGAAGAAACCAAGGCTCAAAAAAAGGTTGAAAGCCTTACTCAAGGTTACATAGCTTAGACCCAAGGACCATCCAGAACTGTCGGAACTTGACTAGGTATCTTACAGATGATCTTCTCCTATATTCCACAGAACTCTGAGGATCAATTTGACATTTCAGAAAATAAAAGCAATAACTGAACTTACAAGAGGTTATAACAGGTAAAAGCAAACTATATTTCGCACCAGCTAAGGTAGCAATACTCACTCTGCGTGCAGCCTAGTGGGCTGTCCAGGGACATGATGACTGCTTCCCCATTAGAAAGATTCACACTTTTTTTCCCCCTGTGATTACAAAGCAGGTTTTAAAGTGTCACACATAGGGGCTCAGGATGGAGGGGACACATGTATGCCTATGGCTGATTCATACTGATGTATGGCAAAAACTACCACATTATAAAGTTAATTATCCTCCAATTAAAGTGTCACACAGAAGAACCTTTTTATGAGCACTGGCACACAGAGCGCAGGGGTGGCTTCAACTGGGCAGATGCTGAAGGGTTTGTTAACCTACAAAGTGACACCCTGCATGGACTCGTCTCAGCATCACGACCGTACCATCTGCCTTCTCATGCTTCATATGGAGAAGGGTTTAGAAAAGAAAGAACCTTGAAACCACTGGTTTCCCACAATTATTTAATTATCTCTGCACAACTATTTTTTTTGTATAATGTTAGCTGTAGAGGACCAGAAATAAATACAGCTTAAGATTTGACTGTATCCCGCTGTACTTTTTCTTAGAAACCCAAAATAGAATTTTCTAACACCTTTTGTGGTTGGAAATGCTGAATTTAAATAGGATTGCAGATACAAACATGTAGATTGATGTAGCTATTTCTGTAAAATGCAGCCACCATATTGGTGAAGTATGGATACTAAAATTAATAAAACAAGTAGAAACCCTTCCCCCCCAGATCTGGAGATACACACTGTAGTGACAATAAGCCTTTACATAACATTAAGTACTAATAAAAGATCTGAAAAATGAGTAACTTGTTTTATTTTGTTGAGGTCTCTCTTCAGTTTTCTGTAGTGTACATATTTACGATGATACTTTATTGATAATTCAACAGGGCTTCCCTGGTGGCCTAGTGATTAAGAATCCGCCTGCCAGGGTGAGGTATATGGGTAGGACAGCTGGTCTGGGAAGATTCCACATGCTACCAGGCAGCTGAGCCAGTGTTCCACACCTACTGGACCCCAAGCGCTCCACGGCCTGTGCTCCACAAGGGAAGCCCCCACAATGAGCAGCCTGTGTACCGTACCTAGAGAGCAGTCCCTGCTCGCTGCAACTGGAGAAAGCCCACATGCAGCAACGAAGACCCAGCACAACCTAAAGAAAGAAATACATCTTTAGAAAATAATTTTAAAAACATGTTACTGTTACTGATACCAGTGGCAATGACATGGATAATTATTCTTTTAAGACGATAAAGCTGAGAAACTGGGGCTACCTCGTGGTCCAGTCAGTAGAGAGCCTGCCTGCAATGCAGGAAACCCGGGTGTGATCCTTGGGTGAGGTAGATCCTGTGGAGGAAGAAGTGGTAACCCACTCCAGTATTCTTGCCTGGGAAAGCCCATGGACAGAGGAGCCTGGTGGGCTACAGTCTGTGGGGTCACAAGAGTTGGACACGACTGAGCGACTAAACGGCAAGAGGCAACAAAGGTGAAAAATCAGAAAGATGGAAAGAGTTGCATCTGACTGCATGGTTAAAGAATAAACAAACCCCACCCACCTGTCTGGTCCTTTTCAAACAATGGCCCCATGTGCCTCTGAATTGCCACGAGGGTATATGTCTTACATTCAGGTTTGCAAACTGTTCCAAATGGTTCCTTTACTATCTGGATTCAGTGACACAACTGGTATAAATGTGGCTGAGTTAGGAAGCAAAACAGTACCAACATCTGATGATCTAAGGATTTATACTAGATGCCTAAAATTAAATTTTAATCCAAAGGATCATCTACTATAATCAACGTTTTTTTAAGGCAAACAATTTAAACAGGAATTACTCATACTGGAAAAATAATGGATAAAAATCAATGTCATAGCACTTTATGGTTCAAATGAGAAAACCGGATACAGTATATTAACGTATCACCAGAAGAACGAGGTCTACAGTCCCGCAACACAACACACACACTGGCTTCTGCTGCACATTTAGGACTCTGGAAATGGTTTAAGCACCTTAGTCACTTGGATTCTAAGATATAAATCAAAACATACTCTCTATTGTGTGGCACCAATTAAAAACAGAAATGTCTCTTAAGAATTTACAGGGCCAAGAATGTTTATTTTACATCTTTGCTGCTTGATACATAAGAATCTATGTAGGTGAGTACCGTGACTTTTTCTTAGCTCTACCAGTTTAATCAACAGTTCTACATCAAAGGCAACCACAACCACACCCGACCTGAATCCGGTTTTAGGCTCAGAGAAGCTATTCATTATAAAGGGGCTCTTCTTTATATCCTGGATCATGCAAGTCAACTGGTCACCACGGTTGAGTGGATTAGCTGCCACAGTTACCTCCCACCACAGTTATTACATCACTGAAGGGGTGAAGTAGGGAGGGTACATCAGCACCATAAGGAGGAAAAGGGTACTTTTAAAAACAGCATTATTATTTAATTATGTTATTTTAAACAAATTATGTTTGGCTTTAAGTAGGGATGATGAAACTTAGGTTGAAGTTGTAAGTTATGGGTAGGGCTGTAGAAGAAGACTATAAAAATTACAGAGCGAGAGATAATATAGTTATAAAATAGTGCTATATAATATAGTTTTCTGTATAAGAAGCCTTTTTTCTTTCTCAGAGCTTTAAAGCACAGACATACCACAGTTCTATGTCGGAGGTCAGCAAACTCTACCAAATGATTTAGTATTAAACAGATTGTTAAGTAAGTTGGGTTTCATGGTGAATGTATTTTGTAACAACTATTTAGTGCTGCTGTTGTACATCAAAATTAGCCGCATACAATATGCAAATGACTGGGTATAGCTGTGTTCCAATAAAACTTTATTTTTACAAATATGGGTGTCAGGCCAGATTTCAAGCAGGAGCTGTCAGTTTACTAATCCCTCTTCTAAATCACCACAGAAATACAATGTGAGCCACATATGCAATTTAAAATTTTATAGCAGCTACACAAAAAAATAAGCAGGTGAAATTCATTTTAATATTTTATTTAATCCAAAATATCCCAAATATCATTTCAACAAGTAACCAATATAAAAAGCTATCAATGAGATACGTTTAAAAAAATATGTCTTCAGAATTGTTGTATACTGTACACGTAGCATCCCAGTCATTTCAAGTGCTCAGGAGCCACATGTGGCTGGTGGCTACCAAACTGGACCTTTTGTGCTGGGGTTTCTACAGCTATCTGGAGCTTGGCAAGAGTGTTGGGATTTGGCTGTGGAAAAGATAGGGGATATAATCATGCTGCCTCTGGGAGACAGGACAAGGCATTAAAGCTTTGGGGAAGAAATGTGTGGCCTCGGACATTAGCAGTTGAGGTAGCCCGTGATTCTAGGGCAATGTAACTAGACCGATGATCTAGTCAGACTAGCTTCACTTGCCAATGCAATGCATCAATGCACATGCGAAATGCTAACTGCCGTTAAGAGAGCTAGTCTTTAGCTACTTAGCCCTTAGACTGTATCGGAATTTAAAGCATATATGGACGTGGAAGATAGCTGTGAAGCAAGGAAAAAAAAACTTCAAAAATTAAATTGAATTTTTAAAAAGATTTAAACTATCTAAATGCTTTTTCAGTTACGTCTGTCCAACACAGTATAATGCTAGTCACCAATAGTTTAACATGTTACTAAGAGGCAATCATAACCCTTATTTTAAGCCTGGGGAAGTTCTTCATTATTTAAACCCAAGTTTCTAAGTGATTAAATCAACATTTCCAAATTAAGAATGGACATAACTTTTTGTTAATAAAACTTAGAGGCAAGTGTTTTTAACAAAAAATTTATTACCAAAATACAATATTAAAGTCAATACATGACAAACTCCTGTAAAGCAAAATAAATTATTCTAACATTGTACAGTATTTCCAAAGGTAGTTAAAGAAGCGCTAAGACCTTGCTTCACTGTTTACTGAACAGATAAACTGTTCTACCATGAACACAATCCTAGAGTTTTAGGCGTTAAGGCATGCAGCTTGATGTGCAGGATAATTTTACAAAATGCAAATCATCCTATTTTAATAAGATACAGTGTCAGAATTAACTGTAGTCTTTACATGTCAGTGCTTCGGAAATTTTCAGACTTTGGCTATAGAAGCAATGCCGTAGTGTTACACAATACTTATTTCTTAAAAAAATACATGTATTCATGTTCATGAATATCAAACTCAAATTTCTATTAAATATATTTTATAGAATATTACTTAGAGCACCTTGCTGTACAATAAAAAAAAGATTAAATAAGTGTCTATGAAAACTAAAAATATAGTAAGTCTCAATAGAGAAGCCTGCTTGTCTCTGTCAAGCCAAGTACATTGCAGGAAGATACAATGTAAACATAGGTGCCCACCGCTTGCTTTGCGAGAAGAGACAAAAAAACAAATAGTAGCAAAGGAGACCAAAGATCTAGCATCAAGGCTTCAGTCAGTGTCACTGCACTGCGCTGGGTGGACTCAGAACTTGAAGTCTACAGGTCAACGGGAATATAGGCATGGTACTGTTAGAACACTGGGGATGCCAACCATATTCTGGATTACTAGGGAAAGAGAAAATGATAGAGCCCTGATAAAATATTATTTATAATGATCAGAATGCATCATCTTCCCCCTCCCCGCCTTTGCCTTATCCAGTAAGTTTGTTTTAAAAACTATGTAGAAATTTTCAGACTTTGGCTATAGAAGCAATGCCGTAGTGTTACACAATACTTATTTCTTAAAAAAATACATGTATTCATGTTCATGAATATCAAACTCAAATTTCTATTAAATATATTTTATAGAATATTACTTAGAGCACCTTGCTGTACAATAAAAAAAAGATTAAATAAGTGTCTATGAAAACTAAAAATATAGTAAGTCTCAATAGAGAAGCCTGCTTGTCTCTGTCAAGCCAAGTACATTGCAGGAAGATACAATGTAAACATAGGTGCCCACCGCTTGCTTTGCGAGAAGAGACAAAAAAACAAATAGTAGCAAAGGAGACCAAAGATCTAGCATCAAGGCTTCAGTCAGTGTCACTGCACTGCGCTGGGTGGACTCAGAACTTGAAGTCTACAGGTCAACGGGAATATAGGCATGGTACTGTTAGAACACTGGGGATGCCAACCATATTCTGGATTACTAGGGAAAGAGAAAATGATAGAGCCCTGATAAAATATTATTTATAATGATCAGAATGCATCATCTTCCCCCTCCCCGCCTTTGCCTTATCCAGTAAGTTTGTTTTAAAAACTATGTTCACTATCAAATCTTAGAATTTAAGTGTTCAGCATGGAAAACAGATACTGAGTTTTCTATAATAAAAGATCGAGTACCAGTAAATGTTATTCCTATATAAAGAGAATTCCTGCTGATTATTTTAATACATCTCTCTTCTAGAATTAAAATTGCATATTTAGTCTTCATCAGTACTTTTAGAAATACTCAATTGTTCTTGGTGGAGACAGTTAACTTAAGGCTTGTCACAAAACTGTAATGGGAAAGTACAGAACATTTTTGGTCTCTGGTTCCTCCTACAGGCCAGGAGAAAGCTTTTGGAGATATTTTAGCCTAGAGTCAGATGAGTATTTACAGACTTTTGAACTTATGGGTTAATTTTTTTTCCCATGAGCTAGGGAAAATTTAAATTTGTGATTCCAAATGGAAAATTTAAGTAACCACCAATGGAAGTGGTTTAAGGAAATGAAGAAAGTTAATTTAAAAATTCATTGTTGAAATTTTGGGAATGTTTTTTAGTTATTAGTATTTTCCAAATGATTATGTAAAATTAAAGCTAAGGAAAATTTATGAAACAAAAAAAATTCTTCTAAGGTTGTCAGTTTTCAGAATAATAGATTTTAATAAAGAAACACTGAGCCAGAGCCACAGTAATGGAAAAACTGAGTGAAAACAATATAGTAATAATGGAACCATTTAAAATGTATCATTTGAATCTGAAATAAAATTTCAGTGTGTTTTAATCCTGAAAACAGGAGAAAATGAGAAAACCCATTGTATGGGGTCTTGGGTAATACAGTTTAGTATATATGAATTCATCGTCTCTTTTAAAAATCAGATATCAGAAATGGATTAACTTTCACAAATAAATTAAAGCTACCTAAAGAGCTGCAAAGTTTCAATCAATCCTGTTTGTTCAAATATCACCATCAAATAAGATTAAAAAAAAAAAGTCAGACAATATTTCAAGTGTCTGGCCTTGCTTAAGTAGTTCCTAATGCTATCTAAACAATGTTAATTCATTCGACTCATACCTGGACTTTGGGAAGAGAATTCTTTCCTAAAATGTGTCTATGGAGTATCCTATTCAAAAAAGTCTGTTTCAATGTTTTCTAAGCTTATGAGTCACAGCCTTAGCTCTAGAGGATGAAAAGTTAAGGTGAGAAAGAGCACCATGAAGAGGGCACACTGCATGGTGCCCCGGCTGCTTTCTGATTTGTAGGCAGAACTGACATTAACAGAACAACGCATACATAAACGAGCAGGACTACAAAAGCAAAACCAAAAACTCTGTTTTCCTTACCCTTTGAAATACGCTGTAATACAAAATGTGTAATTAACGAGAAGATTTCAACTATCTGATGGCGAGTTTTCACTGGCTTCCCATGCGTCCTATTGCACACCAAAAAAAAAAAAAAAATGCAATTTCCTGGATAGGCGAAACCCAAATGTTTTTTGTTATTAAAAACTTTAGAAACACTCTGAGTTTTTACTATACTTTAGCCACATTTGGTTATACTTTGTATGCTAAGTATAACTAAATAAAAAACTAAAGGAAATAAAATCTCAATAGTAGTACTCATTTGAAGGGGCTTCTGAATTTCATCCCACTTCCCCTAAATGATTTTTATTTAACAGTTTAAACTATTTCCAAGGTCTTATGGCTAGATGCAGTTTCCTACTTTGTTGTTTTAACAGACTTTTTTAGATAACAATCTTGGTCTAGTTTAGAAGAGCGGATTAGAAGGCCTATGTAACTACTGAGAAAACTGGGGTTTCTATCAACACTCTGAAAACAATCTCTGAGAAGTGCACTGTGCTCAACTAGTCACCATTTTTATGAACCTTGAGTTTTGAGGTTGGCAGGAATTCACCTTTCTCCTCTTTTGCTCACAAGACATTCACTGTAAATTTAAGACAATAGTTTACTTTGTAAATGGTTACTTATAATCTAGATTTGGATTTAGAGATCTCTTTTCTTTCTAAAGAGTAAAGTATTAATAATATATCTCAGGTTGAGTGTAGATTTATTCCTATCAATCTGGTGAAAGATTTGGATTGATCATCTCAAAGCCCTGTAATAATCTTTTTTTCTTGTTGATACCAAAAACCCTCAGACACTTGCCTCCCATTTCTCACAAGAGGCCTGTCATTCATGTCAAAATTGAGAATAAAGAAAACTAAGGTCTGCCTAAGACTGTGACACTTTAGTAACAGTACATTTTGGAATAGTTCCTGAAAAGCCCCTTCTTAACTCTTTTGCTTGCATTTCTACACTATAATAAGCTTTTAATAATAAATACACTCAAACTAAGAGGTAACAGAAGGTTATTGTAAGGTTATATCTTTGCTGCCTCCTCAACCCATTTCCCCTCACTCAAAATGCTTAAACACTATTACCCCTTATCTATTTGGAATTTCTTTTATTACATTACAAATTTGGTTCCAAGGTACCATCTGTCATTTCCTCAAGAATCACACCTACTATTTCTTCTGTGTCTAGTAAGTTGCTGGACAGCACAAAGGGCAGACTGCAGTTTAAAGGAGTCTTCCTCGGCTGGTTTCCTCTTTGGATAACAATTCCATCTAATTTGTGTTTAGAGTTGTGTTGTGGTCCTTATTTAGGATGATGTTTACAATTTCACCCTCATGCTCCTTCATATGATCCAAGAGATTCTCTTTGCTGGTAGATTCAAAACCACATATACAACAACAGAAGAGTAAAACGCAATACTCCACGCCAGCAGGGGCCAGACTGGAGTTTTTTTCTAAACTGCATGAGGTATTACTTGCAGGGCTTAGCTTCTCATTCTCGTTGGGACCTTTGACTTCATTGGGAGCCGGGGGAATCAGCTCTGAGGATGACATCAAATTTTCTGAACTTCGAGAAGTGAGAGAATCGGCTCTTTCTTCACTGCTGTTTAATACTGTCTTTCCAGAGGATCTCCCCCAAATCCTTAAAACAAAACACATCAAATATTGAGTTGGTATAATGCAGACTAGTAGATTTAACTCTAACTTTACAGAAAATATATATATATGTAACAGTAATTTATTTATATATAATAGTAAGATCAAATACCTGCCACTTTGTGAAATTGCATCATTAATAGCCTTGTTTACTTGTTCATAGTTGTAATTTTGGTCACTGGCATGCTTCCACATGTGTGACTTCAAAGAAGGAGGATGGCTGCACACATACCCACACAATGAGCATCTGAAAAACCAAGATGAAGGAAATCAGATGATCCCAGGATTTTGTAAGAACTATTAAATTTGTTCTCCTGAGGACTTACTAGATATCACATTTCATTGACTCTAAGATGCCACTGATTGTAAGAGACATATTGATATCAGAGGTTAAAATGTCCTAATGCGGATCTCTCAGAATCAATGAAATAAAAGTATTTACATTATAAAGAAATGATAAGAGTTGGGACAAACATCCCAAATTACTTTAGCTATTACAGTATTTGGAAAAATTTCTAATATACTAACATGTGAAATCTTTGCACTAAATTATTTAACCACACACATACACAAATAGACAAAATCAATTCTCTATACCACTTCATTTCTTAAGAAAGCAAAAAGGAATTAAATAATTTTCAACATTAACTCTGTGCTTACTTAAAAATTCACAGAAAATGTAAGTAGTAGTCCTGAAATGCTTCAACAATGTAGATTTCATAAGTAAAACAGATACTTATCTTCAAGTTTCTAGTCCAAGTAACAATTGTTTGACATAATTGGGCACATTCAATAAAATCTGAACTGAATAAACTACTTAAAAAAATTAAAAGATTATTTTTAGAGCATGCTTATGTTTATCCTCTTTTCCTTCTGTACCCAATTCCTCCTATCATTAACATCTTGCATCAGTATGGAATATTTGTTACAACTGATGAACCAACATTGATACGTAACTATTAACCAGTGTCTACAGTTTATGTTTGGGTTCACTATGTTGTACAGTTCTATGTATTTTGATAAATGCATAATGCCATGAATCCATCATAATAGCATGCTGAATACGTTCCCAACCTTAAACATCCTCTGTCACTCCACCTACTTATCCCTCCCATGCCCTGGCCACTGGCAGCCACCAATCCTTTTATTGTCTCCACAGTTCTGCCTTTTCTAGAATGTTGCATATTTGGAATCATACTATATACAGCCTCTTCAGACTGGTTTCTCTCCCTTAGCCATGTGCATGTAAGTTCTTCCATGTCTCTTCAGAGCTTGAGAGGCCCCTCTCTCCATCACTGACTAATATTCCACCCATCACCACACTTGTTACTGTTTCCTATCTGTTGCTCCTGTTCTATTATTTTCTTTTACTCTTTTTCCGCCTTTTGTGGTTTTCACTCAGCATACCGGATGATCCAGTTTTTCTCCTTTCTTAGCATGTCAGTTATACTTATTTATTTACTTTATATTATTTGTTTCCCTAGTGTTTGGCAAATATATTTACCAAATCCAAATCCACCTTCAAGTAACACTATACTGGTTTCATGGATAGCTCGGGTACATTATGATCAAATAAAGACATCTAGTTGCTCCCAAGTTTTGTCAATTATGAATAAAGCTCCTATTAAACATTCATGTGCAGGGTTTTCTGTGAATATAAGTTTTCATCATTTGTGTAAATACTTAAGAGCAGAATGTTTATCTTTTTAGTAAACTGTAAACATACTTTTTAAAAGTCATTTTTATTAATACTTAATTACCAATCTAACAAATCAGGTAACTTATCTGAACTCTTCACCACAACAAGAGTCAGCAGAGGGGTAAAAGAACCACTTTGAGACATGCCAGAACATTCTGTTCTTAGTAAGGTCTGCTCTCAGGAGAAATTATTTAACCAGAGCCTAACCTATCAGAGCATAACTGACCTGAGGGAGAGAAACACCCAACTCCAGGACACTCCAGCTATCTTGTAAACCAGGGGCTGGGGAGGGAGGGGGCTGAGAAGCATAGTTCACAGCCCAGAGGCACAGGCTCACTAAAAAACTGAGACCTAGTCATGGACTACAGAACATCTTCCCTCCCTTTACTTTTAACCATCACATTTCTAAAGTCCTGCTGACAGCAGAGCCTTTTACCCAGTACATCATGCCTGATTTTCAAGAAAAAATTGTAAGACATACTAAAAGGCAAAAACCAAAGTTGAAGAGACAGAGCAAGGCCAGGAACAAGAGTCAGATACAGGATGCTGGGATTATTAGACTGCTGATTTAAAACGACTATGATCAATAATCCTAAGAGGGCCAATGAATAAAATACATAGCATGGGAAAACGGATGAGTAACAAAGCAGAGAGATGGAAATTCCAAAAAGAACCAAAAAGAGATCAGAACCCTATAAAATGAGATAAAAAAATAGATAACAGAAAGGAGGAGTCCTATAATGGGCTTATTGAGTGAAGTCGCTCAGGCATGTCTGACTCTTTGCGACCACGTGGACTGTAGCCAACCAGGCTCCTCCGTCCATGGGATTCTCCAGGCAAGAATACTGGAGTGGGTTGCCATTTCCTTCTCCAGGGGATCTTCCTGACCCAGGGATCAAACCCGGGTCTCCCGCATTGAAGGCAGGCACTTTAACCTCTGAGCCACCAGGGAAGCCCCTTAGTGGACTGGATACACCTGAGGAAAGAATCTCTGAGCCTGAGGATATCACAACAGATAGAAACCTCCAAAGCAAAAAGCAAAAAAAAAAAAAAAAAGACTGGAAAAAACAGAATATACAACTACAAAAGGTGTAACCTATGTGTAATGGGAATACTAGAAGAGAGAAAGGAACAGAAGAGATTTATCTTAAGCAATAATGACTGAGAAGTCCCCTAAATTAACAGCAGCTATCAAACCACAGATACGAGCCTCTCAGGGAACACCACACAGGATAAATGGCAGGAAGACTACACGTAAGCCTATCAGTTTTGAACTACAGAAAATAAAAGAAAAAAGGAGCCAGAGGGAAAGATAAGCAAAGAAGAATTAAATCAAACTTCTCAGAAACAATGCAAGAAAGTAGAGTGAACTACTCAAAGTGTTGAGAGAAAAATCAACCAATATAGAGTTTTGTACCAGCAAACTTAAACTCTTCAAGAGTGAGCAGGAATAAAGACTTTCTCCAACAAACAAAGCTGAAGTAATCTGTTGCTGGTAAATTTGTCTTGCAAGAAAGGTTAAAGAAGTTCTTTAGAAAGAAGGAAAATGATCAAGTTCAGAAATGTGGATCTACACAAAGAAAGAAAAAACATCAGATAAGGTATGCTGCTGCTGTTGCTAAATTGAGTCTGAATTTTTGCCACGCCATGAACTGTAGCCTGCCAGGCTCCTCTGTCCATGAAATTCCCTAGGCAAGAATACTGGAGGGGGTTGTCATTGCTCCCTCCTGGGATCTTCCTGATCCAGGGATCAAACCAGTGTTTCCTGTATAGAGAGGAGGATTCTTTACCACTGACCACCAGGGAAGTCCCAGGTAAGGTGTAAGAGAGGGTAAAATAAAAGTTTTTAATTTTAATTGATCTGAGAGATAACAGCTTGTTTAAAATAATAAGAGCAACAATATATTCGATTATGTATGCTTATGCCGGGGAAGGCAATGGCACCCCACCCCAGTACTCTTGCCTGGAAAATCCAATGGACAGAGTAGCCTGGTGGGCTGCAGTCCATGGGGTCGCTAACAGTCGGACAGACTGAGCGACTTCACTTTCACTTTTCTCTTTCATGCACTGGAGAAGGAAATGGCAACCCACTCCAGTATTCTTGCCTGGAGAATCCCAGGGATGGGGGAGCCTGGTGGGCTGCCGTCTATGGGGTCACACAGAGTCGTACACGACTGAAGTGACTTAGCAGCAGCAGCATGCTTATGTATGTGTGCATACAGGTGTGCATGTGCACACACACACACACACTATGTATAAGTGAAATCAAAGAAGTAATGCAGATAATGGAACAGAAGAATTAGGT
Organism: Oreotragus oreotragus; assembly: GCA_006410675.1. Classification (NCBI taxonomy): domain Eukaryota; kingdom Metazoa; phylum Chordata; class Mammalia; order Artiodactyla; family Bovidae; genus Oreotragus; species Oreotragus oreotragus. Next base: position 236,433 of record SJYX01009695.1, on the reverse strand, counting down.
TATTTTATTATAATGTACCTGGGATATCCATGAAGTCAGTAATGTTACTTGAAGGTGAATTTGGATTAGCTGTAAATGTGTATGCCAAACCCTAGGAATCCATTAATGAAAAGTTAAAAAAAATTAAGTACAACTGATATGCTAAGAAAGGAGAGAAAATGGAATCACATAACATGCTCAATGCAAACCACAAAAGGCAGAAAAAGAGTAAAAGAAAAAAAATTGAACAAGCGCAGCAAATAGAAAATGGTAACAAACATGCAACTACGAATTCAACTGTTATCAATCACCATTTAAATGTCAATGGTCCAAATACACCAATTAAAAGACGGAGATTGGGACTTTCCTAGTGGCTCAGGGGACAAGAATCGCCTGCCAATGCAGAGGACAAGGGTTCAATGTGGAGAGAGTCCACTGCAATGAGAAGCCCAGACAACACAATGTAGAGTGGCTCCCACTCAGTGCAACTAGAGAAAGCCTGCATGCAGTCCCAGAGCAGAGCCCAACAAAGACCCAGCACAACTAAAAATAAAGAGAAAGAGATTGTCAGGTTGGATCAAAAACAAGACCTAACTACATGCTGTCTATAAGAAACTCACTTTATAAAGACACATATCCAATGGATAAAGAATATCTAGAGTAAACCTATAAGTAACATCATACTTAATAAGAAACTAAAAGCTTTCCTGATAAGTTTAAGGACAAAGCACAGATGTCTTGTCTCACCATGCTTTTTCAACATCATAACTAAAGTCCTAGTTAATGCAATACAAATGTGTGTGTGTATACATGTATACAGTTTGTTCATGTATCATCTGACTGTCTACAGAGAAAATCTTAAAGCATATGCCAAAAAACTCCTAGAACTAATAAGTAATTATATCAAGATTGGAGGACACAAGGTTAATATGTTAAAAAAGTCGATTGCTTTCCTATATTCCAGCCATAAGCAGTATTTGAAATTAAGAACATTCAATCCCACTTACCTTAGCAGTACTGAAAACAAAATACTTAGGTATAAAACTAACAAAATATGTACAAGGTCTGTCTTTATGAAGAAAACTACAAAGATTCAATACTGTCAAGATGATAGTTCTTCCCAACTTGATCTACAGATTCAAGATTATTCCAATAAAACCCACAGGAAGTTATTTTGTGGATACTGACAAACTGATTCTAAAGTTTACATGGAAGGCAAAAGATCTAGAAGAGCCAACACAGTATGGAAGGGGAAGGACAAAGCTGGGAGTGTGCCACCACACATCCATGGAATCAAAAAAAGATGAGTAGTCACCAAGGTGTGGGTCACTGAGCTGGAATAAATAGGCAGGATTCAGCTGATTTTTTAGGGCAGTGAAACTACTCTGTACGATACTGTAATGGTAGATACATGTCATTATAAATTTGCTCAAATGCACAAAGTGTGCAGTATCAAGAGTGAACCCAAATATAAATTACAGACAGGATTACAATGATGCGTCAATATTGGCTCATCGATTCTCACAAATGTAGTGGGAAATGCTGGTAATGGGGGAAGCTATGAATGTGTGGGGCACAGAGTATATGGGAAATCTTTGTGCTACTGCATGATACTGCAGTGAACCTAAACTGCCTCTAAAAATTAACCTATTAAAAATAAGCTGACAGCGGGGCTTCCCTGACAGTCCAGTGGTTAAAACTCTGCATTTCCACTGCAGAGAGCATCAGTTTAGTTCAGCCGCTCGGTCATGTCCAACTCTTTGCAACCCCATGAACCACAGCATAGCAGGCCTCCCTGTCCATAACCAACTTCCAGAGTCCACCCAAACCCATGTCCATTGAGTTGGTGATGCCATCCAATCATCTCGTCCTCTGTTGTCCCCTTCTCCTCCTGTCCTCAATCTTTCCCAGCATCAGGGTCTTTTCACATGAGTCAGCTCTTCATATCAGGTGGCCAAAGTACTGGAGCTTCAGCTTCAACATCAGTCCTACCAATGAACATCGAGGACTATCTCCTTCAGGATGGACTGGTTGGATCTCCTTGCAGTCTAAGGGACTCTCAAGAGTCTTCTCCAACATCACAGTTCAGAAGCATCAATTCTTCGGCACTCAGCTTTCTTCACAGTCCAACTCTCACATACATACATGACCACTGGAAAAACCTACATGGACCTTTGTTGACAAAGTAATGTCTCTGCTTTTCAATATGCTGTCTAGGTTGGTCATAACCTTCCTTCCGAGGAGTAGGCGTCTTTTAATTTCATGGCTACAATCACCATCTACAGTGATTTTGGAGCCCAGAAAAATAAAGTCAGCCAGTATTTCCCCATCTATTTGCCATGAAGTGATGGGACCAGATGCCATTATCTTAGTTTTCTGAATGTTGAGCTTTAAGGAGAGCTTTTCACTCTCCTCGTTCACTTTCATCAAGAGGCTCTTTAGATCTTCTTCACTTTCTGCCACAGGGGTGGTGTCATCTGCATATCTGAGGTTATTGATATTTCTCCCGGCAATCTTTATTCCAGCTTGTGCTTCCTCCAGTCCAGTGTTTCTCATGATGTACTCTGCATGTAAGTTAAATAAGCAGGGTGACAATATACAGCCTTGATGTACTCCTTTTCCTATTTGGAACCAGTCTGTTGTCCCATGTCCAGTTCTAACTGTTGCTTCCTGACCTGCATACAGGTTTTTCAAGAGGCAGGTCAGGTGGTCTGGTATTCCCATCTCTTTCACAATTTTCTACAGTTTATTGTGATCCACAAAGTCAAGGGCTTTGCACAGTCAATAAAGCAGAAATGGTGAGATATTAATTTTTTTCCCTAAAGGCTTACTATTCCACTGACTAAAGTCAAAAGACTATCCAGCTTCTTCATATTTAACTTAGCTTGTATCTTTAAAGTTTCAGAGAACTTTATATAAAAGTTTTTTAAAATATGAAAAGCTTTTAAAAAAGAATATACATATATACATGGCATTATTAAAATACTACTACTGTTATTCTTTTAATCTACTATAGAAGCCTGTTTCCCAGCATTTTATTCAGGATACCTGCACTGATAGTCTTAAGTGAGATTGGTATATAGTTTTCTGTTGCCCTTGCCAAATTTTAGCATCAATATTATTCTAATTTTATAAAAAGACTTTGAAAGCCTTTTATAAAGGCTTTATATTAAAGAAAAAAGAAAAAAACTTTTATAAAAAGGTGAAGGGGTTCCCTGGTGGTGCTAGTGGTAAGGAACCCGCCTTCCAATGCAGGAGACATACGAGACGCAGGTTCAACCCCTGGGTCAAGAAGATCCTCTGGAGGAGGGCATGGCAACCCACTCCAGCATTCTTGCCTATAGAATCTCAGGGACAGAGCAGACTGGAGGGCTACAGTCCATAGGGTCTCTCAAGAGTTGGACACAACTGAAGTGACTTAGCAGGCACTGCCATGTTCTTCATGGGAGGCTTATTTTAGGAACACAGAGAATTTAATAGAAAATATAATAAATCATCATTTGAAAGGATCAGAAAGAGACAAGTCATTTTCACTGATGTTACTGAAGGAATATTTTTATTATGGACAAGTGAAGCAAAAACTAAAGTAGGAAAGTAAAATGAATCTCCATTTCTCAACTCCAGTAATTACTGACATTTTGCTCATCTTGTTTCATGTATTCCCTCAAATCTCCCTGATTTCTGCAGAAATGGTTTATTTGAATGAGGATCCAAATAAGATCTATACAGTTATCCCTGGGTATATGAAGGGAACTGGTCCTAGGACCTCCCATAGATATTGAAATCTGAGATCCTCAAATCGTTCATGTGAAATGGTATATATAGTACTATATTGCATTTGGTTGGCATACATCTTGAACCCTTTTAATATGTAATAATTCTTTCTTTTCCCCATCCCCCTCATGCCATTAGTATGTTGAAGACTCCAGGTCATCTGCCTCCTAGAACATTTCACAAGCTATACTGATTACTTTCTGTTAGTGTCACATTTCTATATTCCCCACATTTTTTTTTTTTTTTTTTTGTAAGTGGTAGTGAGAGATCTAGAAAAGTTTCTAAACCTTTGCACTTGACATTTGGGCTAGACAGTTCTTTATTGTGGGGGCTGCTCTGAGCACTGCATGATGGTTTCAGCAGCATCACTTTCCTCTACCCACTAGGTGCTGCTAGCATCTTCTCTTCCTCTTGTGACAACCAACAATATCTCCAGACACTGCCAAATGTCTCATCTGGGGACTACTGAGGTAGAGGTTTTATCAGATTCAGAGTTAGTTTTTTCCATTTCTATTCTTTTTCAAACATAACTTCATGGGTACAGTTGTGTTCCCTACCACATTTTAGGAGGCACTTGAATCAGGCTGATAATACCTGAACCCAATTAACACTCAATAAAATTTATCACCAAAATATGCTAGGCAAATAATGCTCCAACATGAAAAAAATGTATCTACCTAAACCCCCAAACTAGCATAAAGCTCAAAGCAGAAACATCAAGAACCATTCCCATTAAGCCCAAGAACAAAGTAAGGATGGTCACTATCCCCACAGTTATTTAGAATTGTGGAGGCTTTGTTGGTGTCCAGTCACTCAGTCATGTCTGACTCTTTGCAACCCCATGGACTGCAGCACACCAGGCTTCCCTGTCCATTACAATCTCCAGGAGTTTGCTTAAACTCATGTCCATTGAGTCGATGATGCCATCCAACCATCTCATCCTCTGTTGGCCCCTTCTCCTCTTGCCTTCAATCTTTCTCAGTATCAGGGTCTTTTCCAATGGGTCAGTTCTTTGCATCAGGTGGCCAAAGTAATGGAGATTCAGCTTCAGCATCAGTCTTTCCGATAGAATACTCAGGGTTGATTTTCTTTAGGATTGACTGGTTTGATCTCCTTGCTGTCCAAGGAACTCTCTAAAGTCTTCTCCAGCACCACAGTTGGAAAGCATCAATTGTTTGGCACTCAACCTTCTTTATAGTTCAACTCTCACATCTGTATATAACTACTGGAAAAACCATAGCTCTGCCTATACAGACTCTGGTCGGCAAAGTGACATTTCTCTTTTCAATATGTTGTTTAGGTTTGTCATAGTTTTTCTTCTAAGCAGCAACTATCTTTTAATTTCATGGCTGCAGTCACTGTCCACAGTGATTCTGGAGCCCAAGAAAATAGTCTGTCACTGTTTTCATCTTTTCCCCTTCTATTTGCCATGAAGTGATGGGACCAGAGGCCATGATCTTAGTTTTTTGAAAGCTGAATTCTAAGCCAGTTTTTTCACTCTCCTCTTTCACCTTCATCAAGAGGCTCTTCAGTTCATCTTTGTTTTTCGCCATTAGTGTGATGTCATCTGCATAACTGAGGTTATTAATATTTCTCCCAGCAATCTATCTTTTTTTTTCTTTTCTCCCAGCAATCTTGATTCCAGCTTGTGCTTCATCCAACCGGGCATTTCACATGAGGTACTCTGCATATAAGTGAAACAAGCACGGTGACAAAACACAGCCTTGACATACTCCTCTCCCAAGTTTGAACCAGTCCATTATTTCATGTCCGGTTCTGTTACTTCCTGACTTGCATGCAGGTTTCTCAGGAGGGAGGTAAGATGGCCTGGTATTCCTATCTCTTGAAGAATTTTCCACAGCTTGTTGTGATCCACATAGTCAATAAAGCAGAAGTAGATATTTTTCTGGAATTCCCTTGCTTGTTCTATGATTCAACAGATGTTGGCAATTTGACCTCTGGTTCCTCTGCCTCTTCAAATCCAGCTTATACACCTGGAAGATCTCAGCACTGACATATTGAGTGCAGCACTTTAACAGCATCATCTTTTAGGATTTAAAATAGATTAGCTGGAATTCCATCACCTCTACTAGCTTTGTTCGTAATAATGCTTCCTAAGGCGCACTTGACTTCACACTAGAGGATGTCTGGCTCTAGGTGAGTGATCACACCATCATGGTTATCCGGGTCATTANTATTGAGTGCAGCACTTTAACAGCATCATCTTTTAGGATTTAAAATAGATTAGCTGGAATTCCATCACCTCTACTAGCTTTGTTCGTAATAATGCTTCCTAAGGCGCACTTGACTTCACACTAGAGGATGTCTGGCTCTAGGTGAGTGATCACACCATCATGGTTATCCGGGTCATTAACACCTTTTTGGTACAGTTCTTCTGTGTATTCTTGACACCTCTTCTTTATCTCTTCTGCTTCTTTAGGTTCATACCATTTCTGCCCTTTATTGTGTCTGTTTGTAAGAAATGTTTCCTTGATATTTATAATTTTCTTGAAGAGATTTCTAGTCTTTCCCATTCTATTGTTTTCCTCTATTTCTTTGCATTGTTCACTTAAAAAGGCTTTCTGATCTCTCCTTGATATTCTTTGGAACTCTGCATACAGATGGGTTTATCTTTATTTCTTTGCCTTTTNTTATTGTGTCTGTTTGTAAGAAATGTTTCCTTGATATTTATAATTTTCTTGAAGAGATTTCTAGTCTTTCCCATTCTATTGTTTTCCTCTATTTCTTTGCATTGTTCACTTAAAAAGGCTTTCTGATCTCTCCTTGATATTCTTTGGAACTCTGCATACAGATGGGTTTATCTTTATTTCTTTGCCTTTTGCTTCTCTTCTCAGCTATTTGTAAGACAACCATCTTGGTTTCTTGCGTTTCTTTTTCTTGGTGATGGTTTTAGTCACCACTTCCGGTACAATGTTATGAACCTCTGTTGATAGTTCCTCAGGCACTCTATCAGATCTAATCCCTTGAATCTATTTGTCACTTCCACTGTAAAATCATAAGGGATATGATTTAGGTTATACCTGAATGGTCAAGTGGTTTTCCCTACTTTCTTTAAGTCTGAATTTGGCAATAAGGAGTTTATCATCTGATCAGCTCCTGGTCTTGTTTTTGCTGACTGTATACAGCTTCTCCATCTTCGGCTGCAAAGAATATAGCCAATCTGATTTCGGTATTGACCATCTGGTGATGTTCATGTGTAGAGTTGTCTCTTGTGTTGTTGGAATAGAGTGTCTGCTATGACCAGTGTGTTCTCTTGGCAAAACTCTGTTTTTGCCTGCTTCATTTTGTACCAAGGCCAAACTTGCTTGTTACTCCAGGTATTCCTTGACTTCCTACTTTTGCATTCCAGTCCTCTGTGATGCAAAGGACATCTTTTTTGGTGTTAGTTCTAGAAGGCCTTGTAGGTCTTTATAGAACCGTTCATCTTCTTTGGCATTAGTGGTTGCGGCATAGACTTGGATCACCGTGATACTGAATGGTCAGCCTTGGAAACAAACTGAGATCATTCTGTCGTTTTTGAGATTGTACCCAAGTACTGCAATTCGGACTCTCTGGTTGACTATGAGGGCTATTCCATTTCTTCTAAGGGATTCCTGCCCACAGTAATAGAAAAAATGGTCATCTGAATTAAATTTGTCCATTCCGTCCAGTTTATTTCACTGATTCCTAAGACGATATTCACTCTTTCCATCTCCTGTTTGACCACTTCCAATTTACCTTGATTGATGGACCTAACATTTCAGGAATACTGCAATATTGTTTTTTATAGCATCTGACTTTCCTTTCAGTTAATAGTCAGTACAATTAGATAACAGAAAGAATATGTGTAGATATCATAAAGGCATGGTTGAGAAAAGTATTTGCAGATAATACAATTATGAACCTGGCGATCCAACAGGAATTAATTGTAAGTAATAAGATAATTCAATAAGTGTATAAAGCTAACATGCTGTACACATCATTTCCCCACATAACAATACTGAAAACTAGGAAATGATCCAAGTTATAAGAGCAACAGAAGAAAAAAAAAAAGGAGTAAGCCTAACAAGTGTATGTGTATAGGCAGTCCTTGCCCTGTAATATTTCTGACATGAATGGATTTTAGTTACTATGGCATATAGTTAGATGAGTATCCTACCACCACTGTTCAAATTTCAAAGTATTACTAACTGTGAGTAATTGTAGGGTACAAACTTCACTAGGAGCTCTTTGGTCCATTCTGAAAATGATAAAACAAAATATAATCAGTGACTAATTTATGTCATTTCTTTCAAAGTCTGTCAGTGATTAGTCAGTTGCTTCTATTAATTCAGTCACAGACAGCGAAGTGTGTAGTTATGTTGCCTCCTTGTATCCCAGTGATAAATTCATGTAACAATTTACAAACATGGATGATCCAAAAAGAGAACTGGCCAACAAAATGGAAGAACACACAGCAAGAAACCCCAAAGTGGTAATGCTGGAAGTGAAATCAGATACAAGCGTAAACGGAGTTAGAGAACAAACAGCTGACCAGAGGAAAGCTGATGCTGCCACTGCTGAAGCAGCTCTGGGTATGCAGCCAGAGCTCTCCAGACACAAACGAGGAGAGCTGTGCCCAGGGAAAGTTGCGCCAGTGAAAATCTCATAGAACAGAAATTCCTGGAGATGTTTCATGACAGTTAAAGAGCAAAGGATAAAATGTTCAGAGTTGATCCCTACTTAGAAAGGAGTATGGCCATTGGCCAGGGCACAGAAAAACTGCTCACCCTGTGCTATAAGGCATACAGTGACAACACAAGCTGCTGCTGCTAAGCCGCTTCAGTCGTGTCTGATTCTATGCGACCCCATAGACGGCAGCCCACTAGGCTCCTCTGTCTCTGGGATTCTCCAGGCAAGAATACTGGAGTGGGTTGCCATTTCCTTCTCCAATGCATGAAAGTGAAAAGCGAAAGTGAAGTCACTCAGTCCTGCCCAACTCTTAGTGACCCTATGGACTACAGCCTATCAGGTTCCTCTGTCCATGGGATTTTCCAGGCAAGAGTACTGGAGTGGGGTGCCACTGCCTTCTCCGAGAACACAGGCACTGTGCAAACTATTCTTGAGAAGTTTTTTGCAAAGAAATAAAACACTCATTATCAGTGTTTCTAAGTTTTAAGCTACAGTGTACTAAGTTAATGTTACTTTTAGTATTTTTCATTTCCTTATAAATCTGTAACAGTAAAAGAGCTTTTAATTTTTAATTTAAAAAATAATAGAATTGTAGTTTTCATCATTCAGATGGCTTTACATAATTTCAGCTTGCCAATCATTTTTATGGTCCCGTACTACTGGACAAACTGAGAACTATCTGATACTTAATGCATACATGTATGTATGCATGGATATGAACACATACAAAACAAGAAATGTCCACAAAAATATAAATGGGGAAAACTGTGTATGCTTATGAGGGACAACAGATGCCTTGAAAAAAATGGAAGAGCCCAAACCTTGTTTGTATAAAGTTGTCAATTCTTTCTAAATTAATCTAGAAGCTTACCATGACCCCAGTACAAACAGTAACAGAATTATTTTTAAGAGGAAACTATGACAAGCTGATTCTGAAGTTCATCTGTGCACGTATGTATTACCCAATCAAAACCTCAAACAAGAAATGGAATTATCCACAAAATCTACCTACTTCACTTCCTTATCACCATTTCGCCCACAGAATTTAGAAGTTTGCATATACAATTGGAAAAATGATTTTTTTCTCTTGTGAAATGAAAAAGTGGTATAAAGTGTCCATGCAATATTACAAAATGATAAACCCTGGGTTCACAATAATTGCTTAAGGAGAACCTCTATTTTAAGATCTATTTGTGGGTTCCTCCTCAAAAGAGGCATCACTTCTTTGAATTTTGTATATGATTTGTTTAAGTTTTCTTAGTTTTACCTTTATGTATCCCTAAAATCTAAAAAGAAATGATACAAATGAACTTACTTACAAAACAGAAACAGACTCACAGAATTCTAGAAGTTTACGGCTGTCAGGGGGAAGGATGGAGGGAAGGGATAGTTTCGGCGTTTGGGATGGACATGTACACACTGCTGTATTTAAAATGGATAACCAATAAGGACCTACTGTCTAGTACATGGAACTCTGCTCAGTGTTATGTGGCATCCTGGATGGAAGGGCAGTGTCGGGGAGAATGGATACATATATATATAACGAGGCATAAGAAGATCCGATCCAAGGGCTGCTGATTCAGAAACAGTTTTAGGTAGATATAGGTTAAGGAAATACATACGTCTTAGGAGACTTGTGGGAAACTCAGTCAGGTGTTTATTGCCGCGTTCCAAGGCAAAAGCTCATAACCAAGAGTTTTCAGAACCCTAAATTTTGAGGGACTAGGCTCAGAGATCTTTTCATTTGACCCTTTGGTATACAATCGGGAAATATGAGGACCTGAGAAGTGAAAGGGACTAGAACCCCGGTAGCTAGACAGTGCAGGGAAACCAGATTTCACTGTAAATCTGTTACTGGCCCCTGTGTCATCCTGGGAGGTGGTTGTTTAGTCTCTAAGTTATGTTCGACTTTGCAACTGCATGGACAGCAGCATGCTAGGCTTTGTCCTCCACTATCTCCCCGGAGTTTGCTCAAATTCATGTCCATTGAGTTGGTGATGCTATCAAACCATCTTATCCTCTTCTCCTTTTGCCTTCAGTTTTTCAAGGCATAGGGTCTTTTCCAGTGAGTCCGCTCTTCCCAACAGGTGGTCAAAGCATTGGAGCTTCAGTATCAGTCCTTACAATGAATATTCAGGTTTGATCTCCTTGCTGGCCAAGGGACTCTTCTCCAGCACCACAATTTCAGCACCACCTGATGCTGGGAAAGATTGAGGGCAGGACGAGAAGAGGGCAACAGAGGATGAGATTGTTGGATGGCATCATTGACTCAACGGACATTAGTCTGAGCAAACCCTGGGAGACAGTGAAGGACAGGGAAGCCTGGCCTGCTGCAGTCCATGGGGGTCGCAAAGAGCCAGACACAACTGAGTGACTAAACAACAATAGCCTTCTTTATGCTCCAGCGCTCACGTTGTGTAGATGACTACTGGAAAAACCATAGCTTTGACTATACTGACCTTTGTTGGCAAAGATTACATTTTTACTTTAAACTCATGTGCAAATCAAAGTTATCACAAATCCCTGTTTTCTGAAGCAGGTGCTCCAAAAGACATTATTTTCTCTTTTTGTTTCCGCAAATTTTTTTTTTCCCAAAGTTGAGTGTATCTCCAAATTTTGAAACATTTAACTAGTTTGTGGTTTCTGATATCAGAATTACAACTTCTCTCTCTCCCTAACGGCTTCCCTGATGGCTCAGTTGGTAAAGAATCTGCCTGCAATTCAGGAGATCCGGTTTGATTCCTGTGTTGGGAAGATCTGCTGGAGAAGGGATAGGCTACCCACTCCAGTACTCTTGGGCTTCCCTTGCAGCTCAGATGGTCAAGAATCCTTCTGCAATGCGAGAGACCTGGGTTTGATCCCTGGGTTGGGAAGATCCCCTGGAGAAGGGAACAGCTACCCACTCCAGTATTCTGGCCTGAAGAATTCCATTGACTGTAGTCCTTGGGGTCGCAAAGAGACGGATAGGACAAAGCAACTTTCACTTTCTTTCTCTTCCTTCTTTAGGAATACAGCCANGGGTTGGGAAGATCCCCTGGAGAAGGGAACAGCTACCCACTCCAGTATTCTGGCCTGAAGAATTCCATTGACTGTAGTCCTTGGGGTCGCAAAGAGACGGATAGGACAAAGCAACTTTCACTTTCTTTCTCTTCCTTCTTTAGGAATACAGCCAAGCCTTTATGAAATAAGAGGACATGCATGTTCCAGTGATTGGAGGTGTAAATATTGGTAATATAGAAGGCTTGTGTCCAGGCCTTTTAAACATGATTTTTGTCCTCTTTTCCATCTGTTATTAAAAATGAAATTACCTACCATTTATTGGGTTTCCTTCTAAACTGCATTTAGGGTTCTTCTTGATGCACCTTGAGGCCCCACTTCACAGCCTGAACACCAGCCTCAGTGAACTTCCCATGGGACTCTTGCCCAAACAGCTCTTGCTGTCTCCAGACCATTCCCATCTGTGTCCTGCTCCCTAGGCCTCTTATACTCTCTCCTCTCTTTCACCCCCTTTACTAGACTAGCTCCTGCTTTTCCTCCCAGGAGTTAGCGTGTGGGTCGTCTCTCTTGGAAACCCTCCATTCCTCCTCGTTGCACTCTGGGCTAAATATCTCCCCTTGTCTTCCCACAGCCGCTGGTTCTTACCTCCTTCCCAGCAGTTATCATACTGATTGTTTGACATCACCCTAATGCAGGAGTTAGGGGCTCTCATTCTCTGTGCACCTGAAAATCTGTGTACTGCTTATAAGCCCTCCACACATCTCTCTTATCCGTATCCCTGCTTCCATATCCACAGATTCAACCAACCCTGGATGGTGTTGTACTGCAGTATTTACCACTGCAAAAAAAAATCTGCATATAAATGGATCTTTGCAGTTCAAACCCTTGTTGTTTAAGGGTCAACTATATTTACATGCCTTTCCCAACTGAGTACTCTCTCAAATTCCTGAAGTCAGGGATGATGGCTTATTCATTTTGTGTTGTAGTAGACGTAGTGTCAGACTTTATTTTTTGGACCAATCTAGATAGCATATTCAAAAGCAGTTACTTTGCTGACTAAGATCCGTCTAGTCAAGGCTATGGTTTTTCCTGTGGTCATGTGTGGATGTGAGAGTTGGACTGTGAAGAAAGCTGAGCGCCGAAGAATTGATGCTTTTGAACTGTGATGTTGGAGAAGACTCTTGAGAGTCCCTTGGATTGCAAGGNCATGTATGGATGTGAGAGTTGGACTGTGAAGAAGGCTGAGTGCCGAAGAATTGATGCTTTTGAACTGTGGTGTTGGAGAAGACTCTTGAGAGTCCCTTGGACTGCAAGGAGATCCAACCAGTCCATTCTGAAGGAGATCAGCCCTGGGATTTCTTTGGAAGGAATGATGCTAAAGCTGAAACTCCAGTACTTTGGCCACCTCATGCGAAGAGTTGACTCACTGGAAAAGACTTTGATGCTGGGAGGGATTGGGGGCAGGAGGAGAAGGGGACGACAGAGGATGAGATGGCTGGATGGCATCACTGACTCGATGGCGTGAGTCTGAGTGAACTCCGGGAGTTGGTGATGGACAAGGAGTCCTGGCATGCTGCAATTCATGGGGTCGCAAAGAGTCGGACACGACTGAGCGACTGAACTGAACTGAACTGATGGGATATGGATTTTCACACTGGTGTCTAGGACACAGTTCTACATAACTGTGGAGAGACCTCAACTGGAGATACAGCTGGGAAGGATGATACCGTGAAGATACTGATGGAAGTTTTGCAAGGAGTTGAGATTGTCCAGAGTGTGGAAGGTGGCCCTACAGACACTGGTATTTACCAAGTTGGTACAAAGGAGGGGTTTGAAAATATTAGAAATAAGTTGTGTTTCCTTAAATGTAGAAAATAACTTGAAAGAATATTGTCACTGAAACCAAAGAAAAGAATATTTTTAAGGAGAAATGGGGTCCATTGCCTCGAATGTTATAAAGAGATCAAATCAGATAAAGAATAAAAAGAACACTAACATAGCAGTAAAGAGGTAGGAGACTCATCGGTGAGATAACAGGAGAAGAATCCCAAGTGCAGAGGCCTGAAGATGAAAGGGGAGGATTTGATGTGCAAACAGCAAACACAGAAATGCACATAAAGAGCTTGGTATTGAACAGGAGAAAACGGTTAGACGCTGCTAGAAAAGTGGACCTACAAAGCAATAGCTTAATGACTGGAGACCGGGGAAGGCAATGGCACCCCACCCCAGTACTCTTGCCTGGAAAATCCAATGGACGGAGTAGCCTGGTGGGCTGCAGTCCATGGGGTCGCTAACAGTCAGACAGACTGAGCGACTTCACTTTTACTTTTCTCTTTCATGCATTGGAGAAGGAAATGGCAACCCACTCCAGTATTCTTGCCTGGAGAATCCCAGGGACGGGGGAGCCTGGTGGGCTGCCATCTATGGGGTCACACAGAGTCGGACACGATTGAAGTGACTTAGCAGCAGCAATGACTGGAGACATCTGAGCATGTATTAATGGAAAAGGTTATTTAAGTGGGATTTGTTGGGGGACTTCCCAGGAGGTCCAGTGGTTAAGATTTCACATTCCAATGCTCGGGGTGCAGGTTTATCCCTAGTCGGGGAGCTAAGATCCCATGGGAATTGCAGATAAAAGTAAAAATGTAAAACAGAAAAGACTGGAGACATCTGAGCATGTATTAATGGAAAAGGTTATTTAAGTGGGATTTGTTGGGGGACTTCCCAGGAGGTCCAGTGGTTAAGATTTCACATTCCAATGCTCGGGGTGCAGGTTTATCCCTAGTCGGGGAGCTAAGATCCCATGGGAATTGCAGATAAAAGTAAAAATGTAAAACAGAAACAATATTGCAAGAAATCCAATAAAGAATTTTTTTAAAAAAGGTCCATATAAAAAATCTATATAAAAAAAACAGAATTTGTTGGATACAAGGGAGAAAAAGTGACAGAACAAAATCCCTTTACAGACAAAGGCTACAGAATTTCAAAGCCCAGGGAATCTAATAGTACTAGAAAGAGGAGCACTTGATTCTTTTCAGTCAGGGAGCAAGAGACAGAGATATAAAGGCAGCAAGACTGCAGCCACCTGATAATACTCACAAGATGCTGCAGAAGGAAGGGGGGGCCAAGGTGCACAGATTCTGAACACATATAACACTCTTTCAGGACATGTATTAAATTATTCATGAAATTTTATGAACCATAAATATATGCATTCATGAATATTTATATATATACATGAATATAATTGGTCCTAGAAAAGAAAATTTCTTTCTAGTCATCCACCCATCCATCTAGTTTTGTGTGCATGTATGTGTATGCACTTTATTTCACCACCAGACTCACCCACACCTGGGCATTGCTTCCACTTTGGCTCAGCCTCTTCATGCTTTCTGGAGCTATTCCTCTGCTCTTCTCCAGTACCATACTGGGCACCTTCTGACCTGGGGAGTTCATCATTCAGTATCTTACCTTTTAGTCTTTTCATACTGTTCATGGAGTTCTCAACGTATGAATGTTGAACTGGTTTGCCATTCCCTTCACAAGTGGACCACATTTTGTCAGAACTCTCCACCATGACCCATTCATCTTGGATGGCCCTACACTGCTTGGCTCATAGCTTCATTCACTTAGACAAGGTTGTGATCCATGGATCAGTTACTTAGTTTTCTGTGATTGTGGTTTTCATTATGTCTGTCCTCTGATGGATGAAGAAAAGAGGCTTGTGGAAGCTTCCTGATGGGAGAGACTGGCTATGGGGTAAACTAGGTCTTGCTCTGATGGGGAGACAATGCTCTGTAAATCTTTAATCCAATTTTCTGCTGATGAGTGGGGATGTGTTCCCTCCCTGTAGTTTGGCCTGAGGTCAGTTTTTATTCCAATCCCAAAGAAAGGCAATGCCAAAGAATGTTCACACTATTGCACAATTGTACCCACTTCACAGGCTAGTAAACTAATGCTCAAAATTTTCCAAGCTAGGAAATTTTACAGTATGCGAAGTGAGAACTTCCAGATGTTCAAGCTGGATTTAGAAAAGACAAAGGGACCAGAGATCAAATTGCTAACATCTGTTGGATCAAAGAAAAAGCAAGAGAATTCCAGAAAAACATCTACCTCTGCTTCATTGACTATGCTAAAGCCTTTGATGATATGGATGACAATAAACTGGGGAAAATTCAAGAGATGGGAATACCACCCTACCTGACCTGCCTCCTGAGAAACCTGTATGCAGGTCAATAGTTAGAACCCGACATGGAACAAAGGACTGGTTGCAGACTGGGAAAGGAGTACGTCAAGGCTGTATATTGTCACCTTGCTTATTTAACTTACATGCAGAGTACATCATGTGAAATGCCAGATTGGATGAAGCACAAGCTGGAATCAAGGTTGCTGGGAGAAATATCAACAACCTCAGATATGAAGATGACACCACTCGCATGGAGCAAAGCAAAGAGGAACTAAAGAGCCTCTTGATGAAGGTGAAAGAGGAGAATGAAAAGCTGGCTTAAAATTCACTATTCAAAAAACTAAGATCATGGCATCCAGCCCCATCACTTCATGGCAAACAGATGGGGAAACAATGGAAACAGTAACCGACTTTCTTTTCTTGGGCTCCAAAATCACTGCAGATGGTGACTGCAGCTATGAAATTAAAAGACTCTTGCTCCTTGAAAGGAAAGCTATGATAAACCTAGAGAGCGTATTAAAAAGCAGAGACATTACTTTGCCGACAAAGGTCCATCTAGTCAAAGCTATGGTTTTTCCAGTAGTCATGTATAGAGGTGAGAGTTGGACCATAAAGAAGGTTGAGCGCCAAAGAATTGATATTTTCAAACAGGTGTTGGAGAAGACTCTTGAGAATCCCTTGGACTACAAGGAGATCCAATCAGTCTATCCTAAATGAATCAGTCCTGAATATTCATTGGAAGGACTGATGCTGAAGGTGAAGCTCCAATACTTTGGCCACCTGATGCAGAAAAAGCCAACTCATTGGAAAAGACCCTGATGCTGGGAAAGACGGAAGGCAGGAGGACAAGGGGATGACAGAGGACGAGATGGTTGGATGGCATCACGGACTCAATGGACATGAGTTTGAGCAAGCTCTGGGAGATGGTGAAGGACAAGGAAGCCTGGCATGCTGCAGTCCATGGAGTCAAAAAGAGTCGGACATGACTGAATGACTGAACAACAACAAATGTGTATGCACATGTGTGCATCTGCTAAAGCCACATCAGCATGGAGTACAAATATAAGAATAAGAGAAGATAAATCATGAAGCGATTAACTGGTGTTTAAAATGAATTTGGACACCATACCAAACCTAATTCCAGATAACCTTGAGCCAAGAGATTTGAAAAGTTTCTCTATCCAGTTTGCAGAAAATCCAGTGCTCTTCTCTGAAAGGCAGTCATCCCGGTACTGTTTTAAAGGTATCTGCAGCAACCTGTCCCTTCAAGGCATTTTTACGTTGAGGTGGCTCAGCTGGTAAAGAATCTGCCTGCCCACGCAGGAGATGCAAGAGATGCGGGTTTGATCCGTGGATTGGGAAGATCCCCTTGAGAAGGAAATGGCAACCCCCTCCAGGATGTATTGCCTGGAAAATTCCCTCAACAGAGAATCCTGGTGGCCACAGCCCTTTGGGTCTCAAGGGGTCGGACATGACTGAGCACACATGCTTGCATGCACGTGACTCTCTCCCACTCTGCTTCAGCCACACTGGCCTCTTCCTGGCATACTGCGGGAGTGCCCACTCACACCGCCGGGCCTTCACTCTGGCTCTTCTCCTCTGTCTGGAATGCTCTTCCCACAGGTACTCCCTTGGTTACCCCACATCTTCTTCAAGTATCTGTGAACCTCACAGTCTGAAAGAGGCCTACCCTGACTACCATTTTAAAACTGCCACCTGACCTCCCCCATCTCTGCAAAACACATCAACCTTTCCTTTTTTCTTTTCCATAGTATTTACTACTGTCTAAAATACTAATTTACTTATTTGTCCTTTTTTTTTTTTAAATCTGTCCCCTTCCACAAGAACAGAAGGTCCACAACAGAAGGGGGATCTGTTGTGTTCATTGATGTGTTCTAAGTGGATAACAGTGCTAAATAATACATACTTGTTAATTAAATGAATGCATTTGAATGATGCCCTGGAGATTCACTATGTTTAAAAATCACAGTGGTTGCTTATCTTAGAAATACATGCTACATAATTGACTGAAATCTTTCAAAAGATCTGTGCCTTTTAGGGTTTTGAAATGTTCACTCTTATCTCCAATAATCTTACCCAAATGTAGACCATACTACAGTAAGAAATAAATCAGCATGTCCCCTGCATTGTAAATATTCAATAGTAATCATTCTTATGCAACTGTAACTTTTTGATTGCTGGGATGTACAATGTTGCTTCTTTAAAGAATGATCTTCTACCAAAAAGTTTTAAGCCTGTTATTTTTTATTGCCTGGGGACACACAGACACACAAGAGTCTCAAGTTTATCAATCATTTTATCCAAGAACTCATTAAGATCAACATTACTATTCTTCCAAAAGAAACTCAAATACTATTCTATCTATAGTGAAGTGAAGTTGCTCAGTCGTGTCCAACTCTTTGTGACTCCATGGACTATAGCCTACCAGGCTCCTCCATCCATGGGATTTCCTAGGCAAGAGTACTGGTTGCCATCTCCTTCTAACTATAGTTCTTAGCTAATCTTGTGTCATATTAAATAACAACCAGTAAGATGTGGTTTATGATGTTGATTTTTAACATTAATGTAGCGGCACTAGCTTCAAGAAAAGAGATTAAAAACTTTCTCTGAGTACACTCTGAGTTTCACACATTGTTTACAAGAAATAATGGACAAGTTATGGCACCAATGGAGAGTTATGCATGTGTAATTGATTAGGAAACAGAATGCTACAATTGCTGTTACATTCCCCAGAGTTGATCTTTCGTAGTATGAAAAAATCAGTCCTATCTTACATGTGGTATTTATCTTAGTAATCATGGAAAGAATTATTTGCATCTATAATTGGTTTTATAACAGCAGCAGGAGCAGCAGCAGTGAATTGAAATAAAGTTAGAGAACTGGACTGGTATTGTTCCCTGTGGAGATAACCAATGAATAGGACTAAAAACTCTTGATTAACCAGTGCACTGGGTCCTGTTCTAATGGGCAGGGCCTTGCTCAGTAAATCTTTAAACAAATTTTCTGTGGATGGGCAGGGCTATGTTACTGCCCTGTTTTTTGACCTGAGACCAAACTGTGGTGGAGGTCATGAAGATAATGGTGACCTCCTTCAAAAGGTTCCATGCACTGTGGCACTCAGTGCCCCCGACCCTGTAGCTGGAGACTCCTGGACACTCACAGGCGAGTTTGGGTCAGTCTCTTGTGGGGTCACAGCTCCTTTTTCCTGGGTCCTGGTGTGCCCAAGGTTTTGTTTGCATCCTCTGAGTCTGTTTCCCCAGTCATGTGTAAATTCTGTTAATTTACAGAATTTAAATCCCAACAGCCTCCAAAGTCAAATTCCCTGGGGGTTCAGTCCCTTTGCCAGATCCCCAGGTTGGGATATCTGCTGTGGGTCCTAGAATTTTCTTAACAGTGAGAGAATTTATTTGGTTTAATTCTTCTGCAGTTTGTGGGTCTACTGCTTTAAGGCTCTATGGTGGGGTCAATGGTGACCTCCTCCAAGAGGGCTTATGCCACACACTGTGTGACCCAGGTCTTCTGTACCCAGAGGCCCTGCCCCTGCAGTAGGCCACTGATGGCCTGAAACTTCGGAGACACTCAGACACTCAAAGGCAGATCTGACACAGTCTATACAGGGTCTCTGGGTCCTGGTTCATACAAGGTTTTCTTTGAGCCCTTCAAGCATCTCTGACGGGTATGGGGTTTGATTCTAAAGGCAATTTTGCCCCTCCTAAGGTTTTGCTGGGCATGGCCTCACCCATCTAAACAAGACCCAGTATCCTCCACAGTCAGTCTCTCCCATCAGGAAGCTTCCATAAGCTCTTATCCTCAGCCTTCAGAAGGCAGATAGAATGAAAACCACAATCACAGAAAACTAATCAAACTGATCACATGGACCACAGCCTTGTCTAACTCAAGGAAAACATGAGCCATGTTGTGTAGGGCCACCCAAGATGGATGGGTCATGGTGGAGAGTTCTGACAAAACATGGTCCCCCGGAGGAGGGAATGGCAAACCACTTCAGTATTCTTGCCTTGAGAACCCCATGAAGAGTATGAAAAGGCAAAAAGATATGACACCGAAAGATGAACTCCCCAGGTCGGTAGGTGTCCAATATACTACTAGAGAAAAGTGGAGAAATAACTCCAGAAACAATGAAGAAATGGAGCCAAAGTGAAAACAACACCCAGTTGTGGATGTGACTTGTGATGGAAGTAAGTCCAATGCTATAAAAAACAATATTAGGAACCTGGAATGTCAGGTCCATGAATCAAAGTAAACTGAAAGTGGTCAAACAGGAGATGGAAAGAGTGAACATCAACATTTTAGGAATCAGTGGACTAAAATGGACTGGAATGGATGAATTTAACTCATATGACCATTATATCTACTATTGTGAGCAAGAATCTCATGGAAGAAATGGAGTAGCCCTCATAGTCAACAGAAGAGTTCAAAATGCAGTACTTGGGTGCAATCTTAAAAAATAGAATGATCTCTGTTTATTTCCAAGGCAAACCACTCAATATCACAGTAATCCAAGTCTATGCACCAACCATTAATGCTGAAGAAGCTGAAGCTGAATGGTTCTATGAAGACCTGCAAAACCTTCTAGAACTAACACCTAAAAAAAGATGTCCTTTTCATCATAGGGGACTAAATGATCTCTGTTTATTTCCAAGGCAAACCACTCAATATCACAGTAATCCAAGTCTATGCACCAACCATTAATGCTGAAGAAGCTGAAGCTGAATGGTTCTATGAAGACCTGCAAAACCTTCTAGAACTAACACCTAAAAAAAGATGTCCTTTTCATCATAGGGGACTAGAATGCAAAAGTAGGAAGTCAAGAGATACATGGAGTAACAGGCAAATTTGGCCTTGGAGTACAAAACGAAGCAAGGTAAAAGCTAACAGAGTTTTGCCAAGAGAAAGCACCAGTTATAGCAAACAGCCTCTTCCAACAACACAAGAGAAGACTCTACACAGGGACATCACCAGATGCTCAATACCGAAAATCAGATTGATTATATTCTTTGCAGCCAAAGATGGAAAAGCTCTATACAGTCAGCAAAAATGAGACTGGAAGCTGACTGTGACTCAGATCATGAACTCATTATCGAAAAATTCAGACTAAAACTGAAGAAAGTGTGGTAAACCACTAGACCTTTCAGGTATGACCTAAATCAAATCCCTTATGATTATACAGTAGAAGTGACAAATAGATTCAAGGAGTTCCTGAAGAACAATGGATGGAGGTTTGTGAAACTGTATAGGAGGCAGTGATCAAGACCATCCCCAAGAAAAAGAAATGCAAAAAGGCAAAATGGTTGTCTGAGGAGGCCTTAAAAATAGCTGAGAAAAGAAGAGAAGCAAAAGGCAAAGCAGAAAAGGAAAGGCATACCCATCTGAGTAAAGAGTTCCAAAGAAAAGCAAGGAGAGATAAGAAAGCTTTCCTCAGTAATAAATGCAAAATAGAGAAAAACAATAGAATGGGAAAGACTAGATATGTCTTCAAGAAAGTTAGAGATATCAAGGGTACATTTCATGCAAAGATGGCACAATAAAGGACAGAAATGGTATGGACCTAACAGAAACAGAAGATATTAAGAAGAAGTGGCAAGAATACACAGAAGATCTATACGAAAAAGATATTCACGATTCAGATAACTACAAAGGTGTGATCACTCATCTGAGCCAGACTTCATGGAATGCGAAGTCAAGTGGGTCTTAGGAAGCATCAATACAAACAAAGCTAATGGAGGTGATGGAATTCTAATTGAGCTATTTCAAATCCTAAAACATGATGCTGCTAAAGTGTTGCACTCAATATGCCAGCAAATTTGGAAGACTCAGCAGTGGCCACAGGACTGGAAAAGGTCAGTTTTCATTCCAATCCCAAAGAAAGGCAATGCCAAACAATGCTCAAACTATCACACAATTGTACTCATCTTCCGCGTTAAGAAAGTAATGCTCAAAATTCTCCAAACCAGGCTTCAACAGTATGAAAACTGTGTACTTCCAGAAGCTCAAGCTGGATTTAGAAAAGGCAGAAGAACTAGAGATCAAATTGCCAACATTCAACGGATCATTGAAAAAGCAGGAGAGTTCCAGAAAAACATCTACTTCTGCTTTATTGACTATGCCAAAGCCTTTGACTGTGTGGATCACAACAAACTGTGGAAAATTCTTAAAGAGATGGGAATACCAGACTATCTCAACCTGTCTCCTGTCAAATCTGTATGCAGATCAGGAAGCAACAGTTAGAACTGGACATGGAACAACAGACTGGTTCCAAATTGGGAAAGGAGTTCGTCAAGGCTGTATATTGTCACCTTGCTTATTTAACTTATATGCAGAGTATATCAAGCAAAATGCCAGGCTGGATGAAGCACAAGCTGAAATCAAGATTGCCGGGAGAAATATCAATAACCTCAGATATGCAGATAACACCACCCTTATGGCAGAAAGTGAAGAAGAACTAAAAAGCTTCTTGATGAAAGTAAAAGAGGAGAGTAAAAAAGCTGGCTTAAAGCTCAACATTCAAAAAACTAAGATCATGGCATTTGGTCCATCATCTCATGGCAAACAAGGAAACAATGGGAAGAGTAAAAGACTTTATTTTGAGGGGCTCCAAAATCACTAAAGTCATGAAATTAAAAGACACTTTCTCCTTGGAAGAAAAGCTATGACCAACTTAGACAGCATATTAAAAAAGCAGAGACATTACTTTACCGACAAATGTCCATCTAGTCATGTATGGATGTGAGAGTTGGAGTATAAATAAAGCTGAGCGCTAAAGTATTGATTCTTCCGAACTGTTTTGTTGGAGAAGACTCTTGAGGGTCCCTTGGACTTCAAGGAGATCAAACCAGTCAATCCTAAAGGAAATCAGTTCTGAATATTCAGTGAAAGGACTGATCCTGAAGCTGTAATTCCAATACTTTGGCCACCTGAATTGAAGAACTGATTCATTGGAAAAATTCTCTGATGCTAGGAAAGATTGAAGGCAGAAACCAAGGGGACGACAGAGGATGTGATGGTTGGATGGCATCACTGATCGATGGACTTGCATTTGAGCAAGCTCTTGGAGTTGGTTATGGACAGCGAAACCCCCTGGTGTGCTGCAAGTCCATGGGTCACTAAGAGTTGGACATGACTGAGTGACTGAACCGAACTTGAACTGAGCCAGTGCACTACCATAAAGACAGTGTGAGGAGAAAATGTCAAGCCACATAAAATTTGTAGTGACAAAGAAAGAATGCTGAAAATCATAAGAGGCTGAAAAAGTTTGGCCATAAATGAATACAAATATTGTTTACTGGCTGAAAATAATGAAATAAACTACTCAGTGATTCTGTTGATTTAATATAATAATAAATATTTTGGAATACAGTATATTTAAGTAAAACCTAAATATAGCTGTAAGAGGGAAAAATCATAGCACACAGAAATTTTGGGTACCTAGGAAGTGACTGTATTCTTTTAAATGTCCTGATCATTTTTTAAATTTGCTGTGATCATGTGAAAAAGAACCACATTCACAGTTGACATTAGTCATTATAAGTGACTGTATACGTTACTACGTCTAGCTCCCCAAACACTATGATTCAATACTGTAAGGCTTAGATCACTAAAATGTTCCTATCCCACCTCAAATAATCTCAATATATGAAATGAGATATGTTAGTCATGTCTATGAACACAGTCGTCATTTACTGGGAAGTATTTTCACGGCCTAAACTGCAATATGCCTTCTAGTATTTTTATTTTCTCATAGGCTAGACTGTAGCAAGAACTTTGAATCACTGTATAGCACTGAGTAAAATCTCAAAATACATTCTGGAATTTTTAGGAAATGCATTTTTTTTCCTGGTATTTGACACTGTCAATTGTGTCTCATATAATTTACATATTTGCTGAAATGCGAGCATATGAAGAAGAACCATTTAGCAGAGCTCCTGAAATATTAAGTATTCATCAAACATTTGGTGATTTGTTAAGTGCTAATGTCAATGAAACATTTCATCTCCAACCAGCACATTAGAAGCCAGATTAGTACTGGCTTCTCCCTTGAGGAGTCACGATTACCTCATGTCTCACTTCAAACAATTTATTTTTCTTGTATGTATGGCTGGGTTCAAGAGTTCTTTCCTTGTTTTAATTGGATATGGTCTTTGTTCCCCTTTCTTGGTATAAGTCCTATAATACAGTAAAGACATCTAATAGAATTATTTGAGAGTTCTCTGGAAAACTTTTATACACAAATGTTTAAGTTGGACAGTTTCCACATAAAAATGGATCTACACATATGAAAATTTTAAAAAGAAAAAGATCCTGAATGGAAGGCTCATATCAATAAGCGAAATGTATTTAAACTCATTTTTGAACAAGGAGGAATGATAGTAAACACACTTGAAATAAAAGAATGAGGATTCCATGGCCTGACATTCCATGACACTGGGCATTCAAGAAACAAGTGTTCTCTTCTACAAAGTAATGACTTCTCTCATATTTTACTATCATAATACATTTTTTTCTTGAGTATTTGCTAATATGCCACAACCTTCCGTATGTACTTCTTTTTATATTTAGCAATCAGTAAAAAAAAAAAATGTACAAATTGCTAATTCGAACATTTAGCCTCTTTCTAAAATTAAAAGGGGCCTAGAAAAGTAGATTCTGCCTAAGTACATCCCAGGAAACACGGAATTTAGAAATTGTTCCAACCCTCAGGGGGCAGAAGCATACACCTTTAACAGTATCCCTTGTTCCAAATTACAAACAGCAGTAGTAGGCTAAGAAAGGTCTGTGTTTGGACTCTGCCTGATCTGGGGTAGTTTCAAACTGAAGCCGAGGTAACTCACTTGGAATATCAAATAAAAGTAATTCTATAATGCAATGGCATAACCTTCTAAGGGAAAAAATTCATTTTATCCTCATTACATGGACTTCTGAGACAAGACAGCTCATTTCCCCAGTTTGGTTTCTGCACCCTCAGACACAAGGTCACCACTCTCTTTGGAATGGCATTTTGTGTTTTTGTCCTATGACTCATGCATGCTTCTTGCTGCTCCTTCCACCCTGGACACAAATAAAAGCTCACAATTTTTCCTAAGACATACTTCACAAGCAGCTTTGCAGTGATTCACTGCTCTGTAGCCCTTCACAGTATCAAAGCATGTCTTTAAATCATGAGGAAAAGACCCAAGATGTCAACAAAATTACCTCATACCACCATAACCCATAATTTGCAAGAATCATCACTTATCTTTCATTTTCACTTGGTAGCCATTATTTCCTATAAGAAAATGTTTCTAGAGTCCACACCAAGTGTGAGGCACTAAGATAAATGCAAGGAATCACACCCTAATCTCTAGGGTCAGTCAACGTCATGGCTACTTTGTGAGCAAAACTGGCACTTCAGTAAAAACCATCTACTATGTTAACGCTCTTCATTTGAATTTTATTAGCTTCAAATTTAAATTTTAATTCATGGGTAGACTTATTTTCCTTTTATAGTCATAAAAAAAGTTGTAAAAATAGAAATGTATCCCTAATTTTATACACTGACATATATGAGTAAAATTTCATATATTTGATAAACTTATTTCCCTTAAAACCTTTGAAATATTTTAGATATAAGGATCCATTTGAATTTTACAAGTAAGAAACACTTTACAGGTGGGCAATTTGAGACTGGTCCAAGATCAAAAGGCTGTTACAGAAAGAATCAAGGTAAATTAACTAACTTTTCAAACATGAGAGACATTGTAAGAATATCTGATTTTAAAAAATACAACTATGCTATACTATGGCAAAGAAATGAATAAAAAACTGTGTTTTTACAGCCTTTTGTATGGACAATTCTATAGTGAAGATGAGCAGCAAGTGTCTCCCAGCAATCTAAACAGAAAGCCCTAGCAGAAACTTCAACTTCTTTGATGGGAGAACATCAGCAGTCTATTCTCATACAAACAGTAGAACTGTTTTTCATGGAAGCTTGTGCAAGGTAGCCAAGATGTAAACTCTAGCCACATGTTCAGCAGAAATACTGAAGTAACTGTTTCTTTGTAGAAGAATTTCTTTATGTGTATATTACTGCTTCGATGTATACCATAAATTTCTGCTAAAAGGTCACAAGATTGTGTTGAAACATCACAATTCAGGTTGTAATAATATGTTGACTGTAGAGAAAAACTGTGAAATGAACCAGAGAATAATAAACATTAAGGCCAGTGTATGAATTAAAAAACATAGCTTTAGTGCCTGTATAAAAGTCTTCTAAGGAAATCTCTGGTTCCCATGAGGACGTATATGTAAAATCAGTTACTGCTGAGTTGAAGTCATTCTTTTTATGAGATCATTTCATTTGCAAGCTTTCATAAGATTACAATATGGTGATAATATTTTACTTTAGAATGAGACAAACAAGATAATTATTATGACTGAATTTAACTTGTTAAATGTTTTACATCTTGGGATTTTTCCCTCTATATTGTTTCTGAAGCAGACTATTACCTGATCTCTTAAATACACATAGACTTTCTTTTTATTTTTTCAGACATTCAGAATATAGCTTTCACCCCTATTTGACCCTTAGGTTAATTGTGTAAAGAATAACTTTTGCCTTTAAAAGTAAATAGTACATTGGTAAATTCATATAAAATTATTATCGTTTATAATAAAAATTAACAGCTCTTTGATAATGAGTTTTAAATGCATGAGTAAATTCAAAGTGAGTGTTATATCCATGTAAATTTGTTGTTTAAAATGTTTTCAGTACTATATTCCAACACAGGTACCTATGAACTCTGACCCACACTCCTGTCTGGCCCTCTTTCTGCCAAAAAAATACTGCATTTATGTAGTTGCACATCTTCCTGCCCCAGTGATTCTGCCTATGCAGTCATTTAATATAACTGTCTTGTCATGCCTAATAAGCCCTTAGCTTATTCAAACCTGCTGTGCTAAGCATCTATTACAACAAACCTGCTGGTGACATACTGATTTTTTTTTTTTTAGTTTCAGTTGTTCCTCTTCAAGATTATGAAGCAGCTGTGCTTTTCTAAGAGCCCATTCAGTCCAGAGCACACTCACATTACCCATTCAAACTAATTCAAATTGAGGGACAGTTAATCACTACTGAATGCATGTCCTGTTGAAGATGCCATCTAAAGGTAAATACCAATCAGCAAATTAATTAATTATAGCTTTGCACATATTGTCTTTTTTTTTTTTTTTTACTTTTGTGAATTTATTTCTAACAGCTGGTAAAGTGTTTCTAAGTTGGCATTTGTGCAATAAACTTATACTGTATATGCAATATGTCCTGATATGTTCACATATAAGGCTCAGCTGAGTGTGTTAATACTAACAGTCAGAAATTAAACTTCTTAAAGGATTACTTGCATTCTCAGGCTTTCCCATTGCAAACAACTTTTAGAAATTGCTCATTGAGCAAAGCTTCAGATTTCCAGGAGTTAGTTAAATGTAATATGCTAAAATTTATTGAGCCAGCTTTGTGCTAAAAAGTCACCAGAATTCAGTCTTGCTTTTAAGGCTGAAACTATAGTTGAATTTATATAAGTATTTAAAAATTTCACTAAGTCAATATTTCCTTATAACAAGACCAATAAGAAGTTAGAATAGTTCTAGGTAACAAATACTGATGGATTTTTCTCTCATTCCAACATTGACCACTAGGGTTTTTTAAATGTGTACATCTATGTGTAAAATCAATAACAGGTTATGTTAATAAAACTATGGCATGCATTGTCATTCACTTAGTGTTTAGTTTATACTCAGAGTTATTAGATAGTTAAAATGTCCCATGAAAAGGTTTATATTTTAATGGAGCTATGTAATTTCATAGAGCAGATACAATTTAAAGCATAATATATCACGTAAATTTACATTTTCACCTGAAATATTTATTTAAATTTATTTAAATATTTAAAATATTTATTTAAAGTAACCAAAGTTTTAAATGGACAGAAGTATTGAATATCTAAACAGATTGAACCTAGCAATTTTTAGTTGGTGCCCAAACAATTATTTCAATTTGGTGTAACAGAAACAGACAGGTTGAAGAACTAATGTTAATAAATACAAAAGAGTGACCCTCTGACATTTTATAACTGAGTTTTTGAGTGCCTCTCACTAAAGTTCTATCTTCAGGAAATATACTGAATCTATAATAAGCAGAAGAATTAAAACAATGGTTCAACTCCCTAAACCAAGACTAAATGGATGAATCAAATCACCAAATCAAAGCACTGGTAGTATGCCTAACAAATTACAGTAATGAAAACTACAGCAGCCTTGAGGCAAAGATTAGATTATTACTTCAATCTTTCAAACCAATTATTGAGATGCGGGTTACAGGTTTCAAACTTCTCAGTTAATTATAACACAGATTTGAAAGCACTGCCTATCCGAAATATAAAGAGTAACTGAGATTGTATTTCATGCAATTACATATCTATCTATCGTGGAAAAATAATCTTAAGACTCCAAAGATACTCATCTCTCTACAGAAATATTCAAATATTTAACATAATCCAGTATGAAGCTTTATGAATATTGATTTTTATGTCATCTTAGATATTCCAAAGCCTGTAATTTGAACTTTAGTTCATCAATAGTAAATAGTCTATATACAGAATGTAGT
The DNA here is from genome assembly GCA_006410675.1 of Oreotragus oreotragus. Lineage (NCBI taxonomy): Eukaryota > Metazoa > Chordata > Mammalia > Artiodactyla > Bovidae > Oreotragus > Oreotragus oreotragus. Next base: position 208,153 of record SJYX01009695.1, on the reverse strand, counting down.
TTGGAGGACAATATGCAGAGTACATCATGAGAAACTCTGGACTGGAAGAAACACAAGCTGGAATCAAGATGGCCGGGAGACATGCTGCGATTCATGGGGTCGCAAAGAGTCAGACATGACTGAGCGACTGAACTGAACTGAACTGAATGTAGACTAATACTATTTGTCTAAAGAAGTCTCTATAGGTTTTAAAGATAAATGAATTTATATAATATGCAGGAAACATTTAAGAAAGTTGTTTACTGGCAATTTTCCCCCTTAAACCACTTAAGAGATGATTGCTTAGGTGGCCTCTAGGAAACATAAATGAAAGAACTCTGAGAACTTTGATGAGATATTGACATAAAGAGTAAGCTTGTAACACTAATGTAGCCTCCCAGGTGGTGCCTATGGTAAAGAATCCACCTGCAAATGCAGGACACACAAGAGATGTTGGTTCAATTCTGGGTCAGGGAGACGCCCTGGAATAGGAAATGGCAACCTACTTCAGTATTCTTGCCTGGAAAATTCCACGAACTGAGAAGCCAAGTGGGCTATAATCCATGGGGTTACACAGAGTGGGACACGACTGAGCACGCACTCGTTACACACATTACACACACTATAACACTAAAGTAGAGAAGAGATATCTGAAAGGAAGGAGGTGTACACTAAATACATATCTACCCTGTTACTAACAAAGAATGAGGAAGATCTGGTACCATTCTTAGGTGTTTGATTTTTTGTCTACACCACTAATTCTGTTCCATGTCTCAAAAGTATAATGACCCTTAAACTGACTTTGATTATCCTTAGATGGAAACCACATTTTAAATATTTATAATGACAATTATTGATATTAAATAAATTTATTAAGTTTAACTAATGAAATAAAGTATGCTGTATTTTGTCTCTTAGTTTAGGGTGAAAACATATTTTGATTAGATCCTATACTTGAAATGCAAATGCAAAGAAATAGAAGAAAACAATAGAATGGGAAAGACTAGAGATCTCTTCCAGAGAAGGCAATGGCACCCCACTCCAGTACTCTTGCCTGGAAAATCCCATGGACAGAGGAGCCTGGTGGGCTGCAGTCCATGGGGTTGCTAAGAGTCGGGCACGACTGAGCGACTTCACTTTCACTTTTCATTTTCATGCATTGGAGAAGGAAATGGCAACCCACTCCAGTGTTCTTGCCTGGAGAATCCCAGGGAAAAGGGAGCCTAGTGGGCTGCCGTCTATGGGGTCGCATAGAGTCGGACACGACTGAAGCGACTTAGCAGCAGCAGCAGCAGCAGCAGAGATCTCTTCAACAAAATGAGAGATACCAAGGGAACATTTCATGTGAAGATGGGCACAATAAAGGACAGATATAGTATGGACCTAACAGAAGCTGAATATATTAAGAAGAGGTGGCAAGAATATACAAAAGATCTATAAAAAAAAGATCTTCATGACCCAGATAATCACGATGGTGTGACCACTCACCTAGATCCAGACATCCTGGAATGTGAAGTCAAGTACACCTTAGGAAACATCACTATGAACAAAGTTAGTGGAGGTGATGGAATTCCAACTGACCTATATCAAATCCTAAAAGATGATGCTGTGAAAGTGCTGCACTCAGTATGCCAGCAAATATGGAAAACTCAACAGTGGCCACAGGAATGGAAAAGGTCAGTTTTCATTCCAATCCCAAAGAAAGGCAATGCCAAAGAATGCTCAAAATACCATACACTGCACTCATCTCACATGCTAGGAAAGTAATCCTCAAAATTCTCTAAGCCAGGCTTCAACAGTATGTGAACCAGGAACTTCCAGATGTTCAAGATGGATTTAGAAAAGGCAGAGGAACCAGAGATCAAATTGCCAACACCCACTGTAGCATCAAAAAAGTGTGAGAGTTCCAGGAAAACATTTACTTCTGCTTTATTGACTATGCCAAAGCCTTAGACTGTGTGGATCACAACAAACTGTGCAAAATTCTTAAAAAGATGGGAATATCAGACTATCTTAACCTGCCTCCTGAGAAACGTGTATGCAGATCAGGAAGCAACAGTTAGCACTGGACATGGAACAACAGAATGGTGGCAAACTGGGAAAAAAGTACGTCAAGGCTGTATATTGTAACCCTGCTTATTTAACTTATATGCAGAGAAATGCTGCACATTCATGAGAAATGCTGGAGTGGATGAAGCACAAGCTGGAATCAAGATTGCCAGGAGAAACAGTAATAACCTCAGCTATGCAGATGACACCACCCTTATGGGAGAAAGTGAAGAAGAACTAAAGAGCCTCTTGATGAAAGTGAAAGAGGAGAGTGAAAAGGTTGCCCTAAAACTCAACATTTAGAAAACTAAGATCATGGGAAATAGATGGGAAACAGTGGAAACAGTGAGGGACTTTATTGTTTGGGGCTNATGCAGATGACACCACCCTTATGGGAGAAAGTGAAGAAGAACTAAAGAGCCTCTTGATGAAAGTGAAAGAGGAGAGTGAAAAGGTTGCCCTAAAACTCAACATTTAGAAAACTAAGATCATGGGAAATAGATGGGAAACAGTGGAAACAGTGAGGGACTTTATTGTTTGGGGCTCCAAAATCACTGCAGATGGTGAATACAGCCATGAAATTAAAAGACGCTTGTTCCCCGGAAGAAAAGTTATAATCAACCTAGACAACATTTTCAAAAGCAGAGACATTACTTTGTCAAGAAAGGTCCATCTAGTCAAAGCTTTTGTTTGTCCAGCAGTCATGGAATGATGTTAGAGTTGGACTATGAAGAATTGATGCTTTTGAACTGTGGTGGTGGAGAAAACTCTGGAAAGTCCCTTGGACTTCAAGGTGATCCAACCAGTCCATCCTACATAAAATCAAGCCTTAATATTCATTGGAAGGAATGACTGATGTTGAAGCTGAAACTCCAATACTTTGGCCACCTAATGCGAAGTACTGACTCACTGGAAAAGACCCTGATGCTGGGAACAATTGAAGGCAGGAGGTGAAGGGGACGACAGAGGATGAGATGATAGGATGGAGTCACCGACTCAAGGACATGAGTTTGAATAAGCTCTGGGAGCTGGTGATGGACAGGGAAGCCTGACGTACTGTAGTCCATGGGGTCGCAAAGAGTTGTTCACGACTCTTTGGAAAAGAGTGACTGAACTGAATTATACTTATGTTCTGAATTTTCAGTCAGTTCAGTCGCTCAGTCGTGTCCGACTCTTTGCGGCCCCATGAATCGCAGCACACCAGTCCTCCCTGTCCATCATCATCTCCTGGAGTTCACTCAAACTCACATCTATCAAGTCAGTGATGCCATCCAGCCATCTCATCCTCTGTCGTCCCCTTTTCCTCCTGCCCCCAAACCCTCCCAGCATCAGAGTCCTTTCCAATGGGTCAACTCTTCGCATGAGTTGATGAGTCTGAATTTTATGTTCCATTTAATCTCCCAGTAGCCCTGCTTGAAAAAAGGTAGTTATAATTATTTTAATCTCAATACGAGAAAAGGAAAGTTTGTGAAGCTTAAAGGAGTAAGACATAGTAAAATTAAAACCAGAATTAGGTCTCAGTATCAATTCTATATACCCTGTGTTACATATAGTCAATCACCTTATGTGTTATAAATGAATTTGCAAATAATTATTATTCATGATTTTCTTTAGTACCAGTTCCAGTTCAGTTGCTCAATTGTGTCCGACTCTTCCCGATCCCATGAATCGCAGCATGCCAGGCCTCCCTGTCCATCATCAACTCCCGGAGTTCACTCAGACTCACACCATTGAGTCAGTGATGCCACCCAGCCATCTCATCCTCTGTCGTCCATTTCTCCTCCTGCCCCCAATCCCTCCCAGCATCAGAGTCTTTTCCAATGAGTCAACTCTTCACATGAGGTGGCCAAAGTATTGGAGTTTCAGCTTTAGCATCAGTCCTTCCAAAGAACATCCAGGACTGATCTCCTTTAGAATGGACTGGTTGGATCTCCTTGCAGTCCAAGGGACTCTCAAGAGTCTTCTCCAACACCACAGTTCAAAAGCATCAATTCTTCGGCACTCAGCCTTCCTAACAGTCCAACTCTCACATCCATACATGACCACAGGAAAAANGGATCTCCTTGCAGTCCAAGGGACTCTCAAGAGTCTTCTCCAACACCACAGTTCAAAAGCATCAATTCTTCGGCACTCAGCCTTCCTAACAGTCCAACTCTCACATCCATACATGACCACAGGAAAAACCATAGCCTTGACTAGATGGACCATTGTTGGCAAAGTAATGTCTCTGCTTTTTAATATGCTGTCTAGGTTGGTCATAACTTTCCTTCCAAGGAGTAAGCGTCTTAATTTCATGGCTGCAATCACCATCTGCAGTGATTTTGGAGCCCAGAAAAATAAAGTCTGACACTGTTTCCACTGTTTCCCCATCTATTTGCCATCTTTTAGTACAGAACATATGAATTTCCTCTTTCTTATATTACCTCACATTCCTGTAGCAGATCTGGCATCTGTAATATTGGCTTGAAATGATAATTTAGTCTAACCTGCAAAATGTATCCTTAAGGAAGCATGGTTACAAATATATTATGCATTATTAGTTATAATAAATATTCAGTTCAGTTCAGTCACTCAGTCATGTCTGACTCTTTGCGATCCCATGGACTGTTGTACACCAGGCTTCCCTGTCCACCACCAACTCCTGGAGTCTACCCAAACTCATGTCCATTGAGTCGGTGATGCCACCCAACCATCTTATCCTATGTCATCCCCTTTTCCTCCTGCCTTCAATCTTTCCCAGCATCAGAGTCTTTTCCAATGAGTCAGTTCTTCACATCAGGTAGCCAAAATATTGGAGTTTCAGCTTTAACATCAGTCTTTCCAGTGAACACCCAGGACTGATCTCCTTTAGGATGGACTGGTTGGATCTCCTTGCAGTCCTAAGAACTTTCAAGAGTCTTCTCCAATACCACAGTTAAAAAGCATCAGTTCTTCAGTGCTCAGCTTTCTTCATGGTCCAACTCTCACATTCATACATGACTATTGGAAAAACCATAGCCTTTATTAGACAGACCTTTGTTGGCAAAGTAATGTCTCTGCTTTTGAATATGCTACCTAAGTTGGCCATAATTTTTCTTCTAAGGAGTAAGCATGTTTTTATTTTGTGGCTGCAGTCACCATCTGCATTGATTTTGGAGGCCAAAAAAATAAAGTCTGTCAGTTTTTCCATATTATTTTACATAAAATAAAAAAATCAAAATAATTATATACATTTCCAAATAGAACACAGTGTTTTAAAGGCCGAGCTATATTTATCTTAAGCATAAATATGATGACAAAAATGAGGACACATTCTATTAATATACTGTAAAAAGAAAAAAATGATTTATTTGCAGCACCCTCCTAAATAATTTCCAATGATACAAATATTTTTCCATTTATGACAATTTTAAATAGCACAATCACAAATAACTAATTCAGTGAAGACAACCGTGTGGAGCTGAGAGTGGGTGAACAATCATTCAAATCATAATTTTGGCAACTTTATGTAAAATTAGAAGGCATATTCTTCATTTTTCAAATGCTTGCTTTCCTCATATGTAGTCTATTGTGCTCATAATTGGGAAAAGTAATTAAAATGTTTAGAAATGAATCAGATTAGATGTGTGTTAGGGGAAACTGTTTTTAGAAGTTTAGCATATTGAAGGCATTTACATTGTGGTTAAAATATCTGGGCACTTGTTCAATTTAATCTATCCTATTTTCAATAGATACATTTTTAATATCCATTGCTATCACTTTTGGATAAAATTTTACAATGGCTCAAGCAAGGCAAAGAAAAAAAGAAAGCTTTTTTTAGAATTATTATCTCCTCCTTGGTTGATAGGGGCAAATGCTTTCTTAAGGAAGGGTCTTTCAAAGTTCCAAAGACATCTTTCCCTTTACTTGTAGCACCCTTTTCTATATAGACCATGCTGCTGCTACTGCTAAGTCGCTTCAGTCCTGTCCGAACTCTGTGCGACCCCATAGATGGCTCCCCCGTCCCTGGGATTCTCCAGGCAAGAGCACTGGAGTGAGTTGCCACTTCCTTCTCCAATGCAAGAAAGTGAAAGTGAAGTTGTTCAGTGTCGGACTCTTCATGACCCCATGGACTGCAGCCTACCAGGCTCCTCCATCCACGGGATTTTCCAGTCAAGAGTACTGGAGTGGGGTGCCATTGCCTTCTCCATAAAGCTCAATAAAAATTAATGCTAAGTTTAAGAGTGTATAAAGAAATGAAAGTAAGTTCAGAAAACTTAAAGTCTTGAAAGGGCACTTGGTAAAATAAACTTTGGAAACCACTTATAAACAACTAAATCTAAAGACTCAAAAATGACCAAAGTTGCTCTTCACTTGAGGTTTGGCTGAGTTATTTTATTATATATACTTTCTACTTTTTTAATCTGTAAGTTTGAAGGCGGAAATATACATGTTCAGTAGTAAGTGAACCTTCACCAGCTAGTCTGGCACACTGCAAAATTCATGGAGTTCCAAAAACATCAAAGAAGAACCAAAAGCTCAGTATCAGAGAAATGTTTCCATAGAGAAAGTTTAGATTCTGACAAGGCTTTAGACAAATACTATCAAAGGCCATATGATATTCAGTTCAGTTCAGTTCAGTTCAGTTCAGTCGCTCAGTCGTGTCCGACTCTTTGCGACCCCATGAATCGCAGCATGCCAGGCCTCCCTGGCCATCACCATCTCCCGGAGTTCACTCAGACTCATGTCCATCGAGTTAGTGATGCCATCCAGCCATCTCATCCTGTGTCGCCCCCTGCCCCCAAACCCTCCCAGCATCAGAGTCTTTTCCAGTGAGTCAACTCTTCGCATGAGGTGGCCAAAGTACTGGAGTTTCAACTTTAGCATCATTCCTTCCAAAGAACACCCAGGGCTGATCTCCTTTAGAATGGACTGGTTGGATCTCCTTGCAGTACAAGGAACTCTCAAGAGTCTTCTCCAACACCACAGTTCAAAAGCATCAATTCTTCTACCATATTATTACTTTCTCCAAAATCCAAAGCAACAGTCAAATGCCTAATGCAGCAAATGTATGCATTATTTAGGTGCAATGCTATTATTTTATGATCACTGTAGTACTGGATGTCAGTGTTTCTTTGAGAGGTATATACACATGCAGTCTATATATTACCTGAGGCTTCTCTGCACTTACAAGAAGTGGTGAATCTTGCTTCAGACCCCATGTTTCCGGGGTTGATACAATTATAAATCTAGGAATTCTACAACAAATTCTGTTGTGTTTTTTCTCTTTCACCTGTTGGTTCAGAACAATCAGCATGCATCTACACTATGTAAAATAAGGCTTGTGAATTTCAACTTTTTGTTGGCTTCCACTGATATTCTGGACACATTTAGCATCTGTGATGCTTAGCAAATTTACAAATAGTCTATGAGTGAGATGCGGGGGGGTCTCACCAATCACTGAAGCCCTCAGCCATATTTTCTCTGTATCCCTTTTGAGTCCAAACTCCTGGTAATTGTCCCTCTTCACCATGCACAGCCTGTTGCAGAATGAATCTCCCCTCTTTTCCTCCTCCTCATGATATCTCAACTACTTCTGTAGTAGTAATAGCCTATAGGACCAGCTTATCTTCATGGACTTCACCCATGACATTACACACATGAAATCTTCAAATAATTTGGGATACAAAGAACAGAGTGGGAATGAGGAAGAGAGAACAGAAAAAGCAAAGAAAACAAGCAGGCATAAATATGCTTCCTTTTCATGCTTTTCCCCTTGTTTTAAATAAAGTTCATGAGTAAGATAAATTGATAAAATTATATTCAAAGAAGGAAGTGCCAAATTTCCTTAAAGAACAAACAAAACTATGCAAACTATTTTCTTAAGTTCTGGGGAAAAAAATGTCCTAACTTTTCTGCTAAATATAATACTCAAAATCAAACTAGAAATTACAAAGTGACAAAGACTCATAATTTTGCCTTCTTATATAAAAAACATTCTCCAGATAATTGAACTATTCAGTTCAGTTCAGTTCAGTCGCTCAGTCGTGTCCAACTCTTTGCGACCCCATGAATCGCAGCACGCCAGGCCTCCCTGTCAATCACCATCTCCCGGAGTTCACTCAGACTCACGTTCATCGAGTCCGTGATGCCATCCAGCCATCTCATCCTCAGTTGTCCCCTTCTCCTCCTGCCCCCAATCCCTCCCAGCATCAGAGTCTTTTCCAATGAGTCAACTCTTCGCATGAGGTGGTCAAAGTACTGGAGTTTCAGCTTTAGCATCATTCCTTCCAAAGAAATCCCAGGGTTCATCTCCTTCAGAATGGACTGGTTGGATCTCCTTGCAGTCCAAGGGACTCTCAAGAGTCTTCTCCAACACCACAGTTCAAAAGCATCAATTCTTCGGCACTCAGCTTTCTTCACAGTCCAACTTTCACATCCATACATGACCACAGGAAAAACCATAGCCTTGACTAGGCGGACCTTAGTTGGCAAAGTAATGTCTCTGCTTTTGAATATCCTATCTAGGTTGGTCATAAGTTTTCTTCCAAGGGTTAAGCATCTTTTAATTTCATGGCTGCAGTCACCATCTGCAGTGATTTCGGAGCCCCAAAAAATAAAGTCTGACACTGTTTCCACTGTTTCCCCATCTGTTTCCCATGAAGTGATGGAACCGGATGCCATGATCTTCGTTTTCTGAATGTTGAGCTTTAAGCCAACTTTTTCGCTCTCCTCCTTCACTTTCATCAAGAGGCTTTTTAGCTCCTCCTCACTTTCTGCCAAAAGGGTGGTGTCATCAGCATATCTGAGGTTATTGAAATTTCTCCCGGCAATCTTGATTCCAGCTTGTGTTTCTTCCAGCCCAGCATTTCTCATGATGTACTCTGCATATAAGTTAAATAAGCAGGGTGACAATATACAGCCTTGAAGTACTCCTTTTCCTATTTGGAACCAGTCTGTTGTTCCATGTGCAGTTCTAACTGTTGCTTCCTGACCTGCATACAGATTTCTCAAGAGGCAGGTTAGGTGGTCTGGTATTCCCATCTCTTTCAGAATTTTCCACAGTTGATTGCGATCCACACGGTCAAAGGCTTTGGCATACTCAATAAAGCAGAAATAGATGTTTCTCTGGAACTCTCTTACACTTTCCCTAAATGAAGAATATTTCCCCCATGCTAACTAGTAAATGGTATTACTACTACATTTACCCTTGAATGTAAAAAGCATTAGATATTGTAGTTGTGGAATTCAAACAGCAGTGTTCAACTATGAAAATTTATTTTTTCTCTGGTCTTTCTAAAAGTAATATATGGTTAGGATAATAACATTATCAAAAGTCTGAAACAGTTAATATTTTTAAAGTACATATATTCCTCCATTTATTTTTCTATTGGTAATCAAAGTGAAAGTGTTAGTCCCTCAGTTGTCTCTGTCTCTTTGTGATCCCATGGACGGCAGCCCACCAGCCTCCTCTGTCCATGGAATTCTCCAGGCAAGAACACTGGAGTGGGTAAGCCACTCCCTTCTCTAGGGATCTTCGTGACCCTGGGATTGAACTGGGTCTCATGCATTGTGGACAGATTCTTTACCACTTGAGCCATCAGGGAACCCAAAGTAGGCTGTTTCATTTAAACATATAAACACTCAGCATAATGGTACTACTTTAGAATCACATATAAAATGACTGGCTTGTGTAGGTAATATATTTACAGGAGACAATAAACTATCGCTGTACAAATGCACTAAGACCACTTTGACATTTAATTCATCCTGCAGTTCTCTGTGATATTTCATAGTTAAAGTTGATTACATATCAGTGTTTTATAGGAGACAGGACAGATTATTGAATTTTATTTATAATCAGTTTTAATTTTACCAGTTAATGTGGGTCTTTTTTTATCATTATAATACCAAAATAATTTCTATCCTTCACTTACATGGATTCTTTCCTTGGGGGTATATACACAATATTTCAAAGACAGTCATGATGTTTTCTTCTTTCAAGACAACTCTCTGCATCTTCTTATAGACCTAACTGTGATTAAGTTCAGTGTGTACACTGTCTAAAAGGGAGATAGAAGTAGGTCCTAGACATGATAGGAAAACGATACACTAAAACACTTTGAAACAGAAGGGGAAAAAGAGCAAGATAGTATCCTACACCTAATAGATACTATGGAGAAGGCAACAGCAACCCACTTCAGTACTCTTGCCTGGAAAATCTCATGGACAGAGGAGCCTGGTAGGCTGCAGTCCATGGGGTCTCAAAGAGTCAGACACGACTGAGCGACTTCACTTTCACTTTTCACTTTCATGCATTGGAGAAGGAAATGGCAACCCACTCCAGTATTCTTGCCTGGAGAATTCCAGGGATGGTGGAGCCTGGTGGGCTGCTGTCTATGGGGTCTCACAGAGTCGGAGACGACTGAAGTGACTTAGCAGCAATAAATACTATAGGGGCAGTGATCTTTTTTGATTTGAGGAGTATTAGACACTAAATCATTTTTCATAAATATAGACTACTGAAAAACATGCTAGTTAACGTGCATTTTTAAAAACAGGCATTTCTAATGATTCAGGTGTTAAGTACTTTGCTCTTTATCTGCTCAGGTTCCCAACAAAACTCCTACTCTGAATAACTACCTCCACTGTTAAAGTTTGGAATGTGTGTCTATATTATCTTTTTCTCCACTTTTAATTGTTCTAACAATAAAAATATTATATTTCTTGTAATTTTATTCTGAAGGAGTATTTTGACATTGACTATTGATTATTCTACCATTCTCCAGAAAGGGATGGAAGCTAGGAATGGTGCTGCATTGGATAGTCTGAAGTTGTACTAAACCTTATGAAATCTTTTGTACCTAAAATCTTTGGTTAGATAATTAATGAGGAAGAGGCAGAAAACGTGATATCCAGAGTTTCTACTTTTTAAAAATCATAATAATCCCTTTCACTAGTTCAGTTTACATTGATTTCCTGCCTAGTCCTTCATTCTCCTTTTGTTGTACCTTGAATTCCACACAACTGCCTTGCTATGGCAACCAGCCTTATCATTAGGACCCCACATTAGCCAGGTTAGTTTCTCCAATCCCATTTCCTCCTAATCCCTATAGTCAACATTGTTCAGATTCATCACATGATGTCTTAGACTCAAACAGATTGAGTTGAGAAATTGATTTCTATACCACTGTCTATCAGATGCATTCTCTACCATCTTCCTTGGTTATATATTCTTAAACTGTATTGTTTCTTCAGGCTTCAGGTAAAGCTCAGATTTATATCCCCACTTTCTTTTTTTTCCCTTATTTCTTTAGTCTCCAACACTAATCATAAACAATGTCATCTGCTCTATACTTATTATTCTCTTCATCTTCTTAATGGGATTGTGAATTCCTGGAAAGCAAGAAATCAGTCATTTACTGATATTCTACTCAACTGTGGAGATAATGCCTTAAATGTGGTAGGTTCTCAATCAGAATATTTTAAATTAGAAAATATATTGAAAGGCTAAGGGACATGTCAGATTCATATGTACCATTATGAACTGTGTTAGTTTTCATCCTGTATTGATGTAGTCTCTTGTTCTGAGATTTCATGAATAATTTAGGTAATTATATTAACACAATTTCCAGAATATATCAGCTAATTCCTAAAAACTAAAGAAAGACTACTCTATCAAAAAATTAACTTAAACTGCCAGTTAGTCATTATGAAACAGCCAAGCACTTTTAATGTAAACAAATCCTTAACAGTTAGAAGACTTTTAATGCTGTATCATGACTGAAAGGTAACTGAAGACATTTCTGTTCTTTGAATACCACTGCTATGATTCATTCGGGTTTTAGCCTTTGTCACACATGAATGCTGAGAAAAATAATCCTACCTCTCAAAGATAACCCATTTTTGCCACTGTTATGAAATAAATATGCAATTTATAGTACAACAATGAGATAATTTTTCCCTTGGTAGACAGTACAAATACTTTACACTGGTTTCTGAATGTTGTGAATTACAATTTTCTTGTGGCAGTTACATAACAGAGTGTATTAGAATATATTGATTTTTCTTATTTAATGTGTTGACATCTATTGGTAAAGAATATTTTAAAAAACATAGTGAATTAAATTTAGATACATGTAAAATAAAGATAAATTCTTTGTGTCTCCCAAGTAAAGTGGAATATAAACTGTATTTCATATGCTTTATAGTTATTCCACATTATCATTGCGGTAGTATGTTTGTTAGAATTAAACTTACATGACTTGTTTTTTTTTTCTGATTCTTTTCCCCTACAATAAATATGTGAATTTTTCAGAAACGTAGAGATCATGGATGTATGTTTCTACCAACAGATGTTTTCTGTGTGTGTTTTTTAAGTCATATATTTCACTAAAGAGCCAGTTTCCAATGTAGAGAGATTTGGACCTTCGCAGATACCAGCTAATTAGCACTTAATGGATTTTTGGAGGCAGATGACTATAAAAGCTTTAATTTCATCTTTCTTGAGATCAAATTGCAAATAATAGGTATTTTTTAAACATCAAATAATTTTCATTTGTTTTTAGCCCCAAAGTTCCTAATTAATTGGTGTTAGTTTACGTTTCACAATTATGTATTTTTAAAGCCTGATTGGCTCCACTCTTATCTTCTCTCATCTTCCATCACACTAAATTTCCAATTTCTCCATATACCCCTCTAGAGGATAGGTAGAAAAGAGAGTGATGATGATGTGAGAATGCTATCTGCAATTAACTGCTGCTGCTGCTGCTGCTAAGCTGCTTCAGTCATGTCTGACTCTTAGCGACCCCATGGACTGCAGCCTACAAGGCTCCTTCATCCATGGGATTTTTCAGGCAAGAGTACTGGAGTGGGGTGCCACTGCCTTCTTTGATCTGCAATTAACAAGTATACCCAAATTCTACTTATTCTACCTACTAACCAAGACATTTAATCTCTTTCTTCTCTAATATGAAAGGCCATATTAAGTGATATCTAATTTCCCTTTCAGCAATAAAATTCTGATTCTAAATATAGTAAGGTGATACATATTCTTTCTGGTCACTAGGTTGCTACTAAGCATTTTTACTACAGTTAGTTTCAATTAGCAATAGTCTTGCCTCAGGTAAATGTCATTGGCTACAATACTGCCGCTGTGCAAAACTACATTTGTACTACAATTAAACTGTACAGTTTTACTACAAATAAGACTGCAACAGAAAACATGTCTCAATGACAAATGGCACTCAACCCAAACACTATGATCTGATTTTTTCCTTACTGATTTACCCAGACACACACACACACACACAAACTCCATAAATCAAGATTCTCTTTGAAAGTGCCATTTATTTTAGTTAAAACCTTTCCTAAACTAGTCTTTACTAATGGTGCTTAATCTCCGTTGGCCTAAAGTAACAAACTAAGGAGTCTGTGTGTGGTGAGCATGTGGTCATGAACAAGAGGAAACCTGAATTTAAAGGGCAGAAAGCAATGGAAAATGGAAGCCAGCCGACTAACTCTGTTTTTCCAGCTGTTTCACTACTAAAACAGTTCTAATAAAACAGATAGTATTTCTTTATGGCCTCATTAGTTTTCCCTATGTAAACTGACAAAGCAGGGCAGTGTTCCCTGCATCCAGTGTTCAGATACAGCAATCTTTTAATTTTAAAAATGTATCTCTTTGCTCAAAAAGTGGCAAACTTTCATAAAGGTATTAAATAAAAATATACAGAAATTCTAATCACTGATAAGTAAAACAAATCCAAATTTCTAACATGCTCATAAAGCTATACATTAGCAAAGAATGATTAGAAAATTGTAGAGATTAAGTTTAAACAAAACGGGGTCTAGTAATACATGCAATCTTTTAATTACCTAGATCTAGAAAAATGAGGGACACTAAAAAACACAGAGCAGAACACCTAAAAAAGTCTCCTGTTAAATATCCAAACAGTTACCTCATTTTCTAAAATATTTCTGTAAACTGGAAAAAGGCAGGATGATTCAATCTAGGGCTATCTAAAGCAAAGTTTATCCTACAAAAATCAATTGTTTCAATTGCCGTCATTTAAAAAGTTTTCTTATACAATTCACTCTTAAATTAACTGATCTTTAGGCAAATGATACTATTATATAAATAAAGGTTGTTGTGTTATTCAGTTGCTAAGTCCCAGTGGCTCAGAGGGTAAAGGAGTCTGGCAGGCTACTGCCCACAGAGTTGCAAGAGTCAGACACAACTGAGTGACTAAGCACACACACAGTCACATACCTAATGTCAAAAACAGGTATATCTCAGTTTACCTTTTGTACAAGGATCTAAATAGAAAAATATATAGGAAAGATAGAAAGGGAAACATAAAAAGTCATCTTACAACCACCTGTATCAGCCCAGGAGTGAACTGGACCTCAACTGGAGTACACTAGTAGCTCTAACAGTTGCATGGATCGCTTATGATCCTCTATCAACCCTAGTAGTCGTTCCTTTAGAAGTGCCATCACTTCTGTGCTGTCTGCTCTAGTATTGTCATCCTGCAACACAGCTAGCCTGCATCTTGGCTTCTTTTCCTTTCATGCCAACTTTTATTTTGTATTAGGCTTCTTCCTGAACTAACCTCTCAAAAACAGAGATCTGATAAGACTCTGTGGTAAGGCAGCAAGGCTTGAGGAGAACATGGCTTTGGGGAGAGATGGAGGTGAGAGAGACACAGAATCACACAGACCCCATATGGCAGCATGGGGCTATGCAACCATCCAGCAGCTTTCATGGCCCAACTAATCCACTGGCCTATATGCTCTGAAAATAGGTAATTCTCTTCCCTTTGCCTTCTAATTTCCCTTTTGAGTTCAGTTGCTCAGTCTTGTCCAACTCTTTGCAACCTCATAGACTTCAGCACGCCAGGCTTCCCTGTCCATCACCAAGTCCTGGAACTTACTCAAACTCATGTCCACCAAGTTGGTGATGCCATCCAGCCCTCTTATCCTCTGTTGTTCCCTTCTTCTCCTGCCTTCAATACTTCCCAGCATCAGGGTCTTTTCAATGGAGTCAATTCTTCATATCAGGTGGCCAAAGTATAGGAGTTTCAGCTTCAGCATTAGCCCTTCCAATGAATATTCAGGACTGATCTCCTTTAGGATGGACTGGTTGGATCTCCTTGAAGTCCAAGGGTCTCTCAAGAGTCTTCTCCAACATCACAGTTCAAAAGCATTAATTCTTCACTGCTCAGCTTTCTTTATAGTCCAACTCTCATATCCATACATGACTACTGCAAAAACTCTGGTGGCTCAAAGGTTAAAGCGTCTGCCTAGAATGCAGGAGACCCAGGTATGATCCCTATCTCTCAAGAGTCTTCTCCAACATCACAGTTCAAAAGCATTAATTCTTCACTGCTCAGCTTTCTTTATAGTCCAACTCTCATATCCATACATGACTACTGCAAAAACTCTGGTGGCTCAAAGGTTAAAGCGTCTGCCTAGAATGCAGGAGACCCAGGTATGATCCCTGGGTTGGGAAGATCCCCCGGAAGATCCCCTGGAAAAGGCAATCCACTCCAGTACTCTTGCCTGGAGAATCCCATGGAGGGAGGCCTGGTAGGCTACAGTCCACGGGGTTACAAAGAGTCAGACAGGACTGAGCGACTTCACTTTCACTTTGATCAGATGGACCTTTATCAGCAAAGTAATTTCTCTGCTTTCTAATATGCTGTCTAGGTTGGTCATAGCTTTTCTACCAAGGAGCAAGCGTCTTTTAATTTCATGGCTGCAGTCACCATCTGCAGTGATTTTGGAGCCCCCCAAAATAAAGTCTCTTCCTGTTTCCATTGTTTCCCCATCTATTTGCCATAAAGTGATGGGACCAGATGCCATGATCTTCGTTTTCTGAATGTTGAATTTTAAGCCAACTTTTTCACTCTTGCACAATTCATTTTAGATCTTTATTTTTTACTACCTACCAAAAGGGAAATTTCCCTTAAAAAATAAAGATCTAAAATGAATTAGAGGTAGATGAACTATTCATTTTTTGATTCCTGGCTTGTGCAACAGAGTATGGGGATGTAGGGCATTGGCAATATTAAACTTATGAATTTTCACCAAAACATTAAAAAAACAAAAAAAAATCCATTAAAAGTAAACATTTATTTCTTTTGTTCTTTGAGGAATAAGAAGATACCCAGAGGGAAGGAAGGTCCTCCTTTTGGGGAGGGCTGGGGGCTGTAGAAGATTTAGTGGTAAAATGGTTGCTTAGGTAAGTTTTAAACAAGTCTTCGGACTTAGCTACATGTCTAGCTCAATTTCAGTCTCCCTGCAAGAATACCAGAGAAGAAAACTGAAGGGAATGCAAAAATGAGCGGGCATGTACATGACAGAGCACACAGATGGAAAAGTGTTCAGAGGTAAAGAAGGGAGGAATGAGAATCAGGAAACTCAAAGAGAAGAAAGATAACTAGCTAAGGACAAATGCTGGAAAACAGCATGAAGCTAATTAATTGATTGTAACATTTGATACTGAGGAAAACAAAGAGTTGAATGGAAATTCAGGCTAAGAGAACAAGGTTGCTCATTTACAGTTTAAAGATTAAACCTATGTGCTACTTTGACTATGAATTTTTAAATTAAGATTTTTCTTTAGTTTGCTATGCAGTACCTTTACTTATTGATAGTATAGTCAGACAGTACATAAATTATGTTTGAATGAATACATAACTTTCTAAACTTTTCATGAACTTGGAAATTGTATTATTTTTCTTTGTAGTTACAGCTTAACATGCCTTGCTAAAACTCCTGCCAACTGTCATAAAGAATAACAAGGGAGCATTTAGATACAGTTTATGTTGACCATTTCCAAAAGATTTACTTTTTCTAGATAATCTCCAAGATTAAAAAATGAAAAATATATAAACCTAAATGCTAAATGTGAAATAATTTTTGTTAAAGATGAGTAACACTGAGCTCCATTATAAGAACAGAAACAAAGATAAAGATGTCATAATACCTAATAAAACAAAAATTTATGTACACATTGATACATACGCTCCAGGCAGTGTTATTTTTCTGGTAATATTTAGCAAAATATTTGTTGTTCTGTCATTCAGTTGTGTCTGTACTCTTTGCAATCCCACGGACTGCAACACCAAAGGCTTCCCTGTCCTTCACTATCTCCTGGAGATTGCTCAAACTCATGTTCATTGAGTTGATGCCATCCAGCCATCTCGTTCTCTGCCACCCACTTCTCCTTCTGCCTTCAATCTTTCCCAGCATCAGGGTCTTTCCCAATGAATCAACTCTTTGCATCAGGTGGCCAAAATATTGAAGCTTCAGCTTCAGCATCAGTCCTTCCAATTAATATTCAGGGTTGACGTCCTTTAGGATTGACTGGTTTGATCTCCTTGCTGTCAAAGGGATTCTCAAGAGTCTTCTCCCACTCCACAATTCAAAAGCATCAATTCTTCAGCAATCAGCCTTCTTTATAGTCCAACTCTCATATCTATACACGATTACTTGAAAAACCACAGCTTCACTACATATATCTTTGTCGACAAAGTGATGTCTCTGCCTTTGAATACACTGTTTTGGTTTGTCATAGCTTTTCTTCCAAGGAGCAAGTGTCTTTTAATTTCATGGCTAAAGTCACCATTTGAAGTGATTTTGGAGCCCAAGAAAATAAAGTCTCTCACTGTTTCCATTGTTTCCCCATTATTTGCCATGAAATGATGGGACCAGATGCCATGATCTTAATTTTTTGAGTATTGAATTTTAAGCCAATTTTTTCACTCTCCTCTATCACCTACATCAACAGGCTCTTGAGTTCCTCTTTGCTTTCTGCCATAAGGGTGGTGTTATCTGTATATTTGAGTTTATTGATATTTCTCCTGGTAATCTTGATTCCAGCTTGTGCTTCATCCAGCTCGGCGTTTCACATGATATACTATGCATATAAGTTAAATAAGCAGGGTGACAATATACAGCCTTGATGTACTCCTTTCTCAATTTTGAACCAGTCTGTTGTTTCATGTCCAGTTTTAACTGTTACTTCTTGACCTGCATACAGGTTTCTCAGGAGGCAAGTAAGGTGGGCTGATATCTCCATCTCTTCAAGANCATATAAGTTAAATAAGCAGGGTGACAATATACAGCCTTGATGTACTCCTTTCTCAATTTTGAACCAGTCTGTTGTTTCATGTCCAGTTTTAACTGTTACTTCTTGACCTGCATACAGGTTTCTCAGGAGGCAAGTAAGGTGGGCTGATATCTCCATCTCTTCAAGAATTTTGTACAGTCTGTTGTGATCCAAAATCATATCACTTTTTGCAGCTCACAGTTCTGTCCATCACTCAGTTGTGTCTGACTCTTTGTGACATCATGGAATGCAACACGCCAGGCTTTCCTGTCCATTACCAACCCACAGGGCCTGCTCAAACTCATGTTTATCGAGTCAGTGATGCCATCAAGCCATCTCATCTTCCATCATCTCTTTCTCCTCTTGACTTCAATCTTTCCCAGCATCAGGGTCTTTTCTAATGAGTCAGTTCTTTGCATCAAGTGGCCAAAGTATTGGAGTTTCAGCTTCAGCATCAGTCCTTCCAGTGAATATTCAGGACTGATTTCCTGTAGGATTGACTGGTTTGATCTCCTTGAAGTCCAAGGGACTCTCAAAAACCATAGCTTTGACTAGATGGACCTTTGTTGGTAAAGTAATGTCTCTGCTTTTTAATATGCTGTTTAGGTTTGTCATAGCTTTTCTTCCAAGGAGCTCGTGTCTTTTAATTTCATGGCTGCAGTCACCATCTTCAGTGCCTTAGGAGCCCAAAAAATTAATGTCTCTTACTGTTTCCTCATATATTTGCCATGAAGTGATGGCACCGGATGCCCTGATCTTTGCTTTTGAATGTTGAGTTTTAAGCCAACTTTTTCTCTGTCCTCTTTCACTTTCATCAAGAGGCTCTTTAGTTCCCCTTTGCTTTCTGCCATTAGGGTGGTGTCATCTGCATATCTGAGGTTATTGATAGTTCTCTTGGCCATCTTGATTCCAGCTTGTGTGTCATCCAGCCCGGCATTTCACAGGATGTACTCTGCATATCAGTTAAATAAGCAGGGTGACAATATACAGCCTTGGAAACTCCTTTTCCAATCCGGAATGAATCTGTTGTTCCATGTCCAGTTCTAACTGTTCCTTATTGACCTGTATACAGATTTCTCAGGAGGCTGGTAAGGTGGTCTAGTATTCCCATCTGTATGAGGATTTTTCACAGCTTGTTGAGATCCACACAGTCAAAGGCTTTGCCTAGTTAATAAAGCAGAAGTAGTTGGTTTTTTCTGAAATTCCCTTGCTTTTTCTATGATCCAAAAGATATTCGCAATTTGATCTCTGGTTCCACTGCCTTTTCTAAATCCAACTCGAGTATCTGGAAGTTCTCAGTTCCCATACTGTTGAAGTCTGGCTTGGAGAATTTTGAACATTACTTTGCTAGCCTGTGAGATGAGTTCAGTTGTGTGACAGTTTGAACATTCCTTGGCATTGCCTTCCTTTGAGATTGAAATGAAAACTTACCATTTCAAGTCCTGTGGCCACTGCTGAATTTTCCAAATATCTGGCATATTGAGTGCTGCACTTTAACAGCATCATCTTTCAGGATTTGAAATAGCTCAACTTGAATTCCATCACCTCCACTAGGTTTGTTCTTGGTAATGCTTCTTGAGGCCCACTTGACTTCACATTCCAGGATGTCTGGCTCCAGGTGAGTGAACACACCATCATGGTTATCTGGGTCATTAAGATCTTTTTTGTATAGTTCTTTGTGGTACAGTTCTTCTTTTTGGTACAGTTCTTCTGCATATTCTTCACACCTGTTCTTATTCTTTGCTTCTGTCAGGTCCATACCATTTCTGTCATTTTCCTGTGCCCATCTTTGCATGAAATGTTCCCATGGTATCTCTAATTTTCTTGAAGACATTCCTAGTCTTTCCCATTCTATTGTTTTCCTTAAACATTAAGAAAAATATGTACATGATGGCAGAGTAGAAGAATGTACACTAATATTTTCCTGCAAGAACTCCAAAATTGCTACTTGCTGCTGAACACTCATCAGCAGGAGAATGTTGAATCCCACCAAAAAAAGATATGTCACATCCAAGCAAAGGAGAAGCCCCCAAAAAATTGTAGCAAGGATGAAATTGCATTTATAATCAAACCTCATACCTGCCAGAGAGGCTCAGAAGATACTCAAACAAAACCTTGTGTCCACCAGGACCCAGAGACCACAAAGAGACTGATCCAAACCTGCCTTTGCGTGCTTTGAGTGTCTCCTGCAGAGGCGTGGGTCAGCAGCGGCCTGCCACAGGGACACTGCCTCTGGCTGCAGCAGACCTGGGGCGTGTGGCCTGTGGCATAAGCCTTCCTGGAGGAGGCTGTCATTAGCCCCACCATACAGTCCCTGAGCAGATGACCCACAAACCACAGAAAAATTATACCAAAGAAGTTCCTGCACTGTTAAGAAAGTTCTAGGATTCACAACAGATTTCCCAACCTGGGGGTCTGGCGAAGGGCCTGAGAACCGCCAGGGAATTTGACTTTGGAGGCCAGTGGGATTTGATTACAGAACTTCCACAGGACTGGGGAAACAGGCTCTATGAGGGCACAAACAAAAGCCTGTGCTCACCAGGATCCAGGAAAAAAGAGCAGTGTTCTCACAAGAGACTGAGCCAGACTTGCCTGTGAGTATCCAGGAGTCTCCAGCAGAAGCATGGGCCAGCAGAGGCCTGCCACAGGGTCAGGGGCACTGAACACAACAGTGTGCGCATAAGTCCTTCTGAAGGAGGTCTTCTCTACCTTCATTACCCGTCTCATAGTTTGGCCTCAGGCCAAACAACAGGGAGGGAACACAGCCCCACCCATCAACAGAAAATTGGATTGAAAATTTACTGAGTATGGCCCCACCCATCAGAACAAGACCCAGATTCCAGAGTCAGTCTCTCCCATCAGGAAGCTTCCATGGGTCTCTTATCCTTATCCATCAGAGGGTAGACAGAATGAAAACCATAATCACAGAAAACTAACCAAACTGATCACATGGATCACAGCCTTATCTAACTCACTGAAACTATGAGCCAGGCCGTTTAGGGCCACCCAAGATGGACAGGTCATGCTGGAGAGCTCTGACAAGATGTTGTCCACTGGAGAAGGGAATGGCCAATCACTTCAGTATTCTTGCCTGGAGAACCCCATGAACAGTATGAAAAGGCAAAAAGATGTTGCACAGACATTGTTCAAATGGCTCAAACATAAATTGTGAAATATTGAACTATTACATCTTATTTCATAACAGTGCACTAAACACTTCTGTCATAACTGGGTGGTAGAAATGAGTCATAGGTTTGCCTGCTGAAGAGGGTGGTACAAAGAATTACCACACTTCACTTTGGTGGATGAACTCCAGAAATGAATTAAGAACCTGATGTTATAAGATAGTGAAGTAATTTTTTCAACTGTCATTAGAATTAAATGATAATTTAACAACAATATTTCAAAGCTAACAAAAAACCAAAATACTCCAGGAAAAATTAAAAACTACCTTTGAGTACATGACCCCACGATTTATCAATGTGGCTATTTTAGTATTTTACAGAAGTAATTTCCACTTAGCAAAGTGATTTTTCATAACTTTCAGAGAAATACATTTGGGAAACCTACATTTTGATGCACATGGAGTTATATTCTTACAGATGTTGATATTTATTCCTGGAAATATTTTAAACTTTTATTTCTTACTTGTCAGTTCCCACTCACTTTGCTTTGCCTACATACTTTGCAAGACCTGCCACAAAGTCTTAAATAATAGGAGCACACTAAATCTAATTCTTTCAAAGGCAAGATGCATATCTTTTCATTAAAGATCA
Organism: Oreotragus oreotragus; assembly: GCA_006410675.1. NCBI lineage: Eukaryota > Metazoa > Chordata > Mammalia > Artiodactyla > Bovidae > Oreotragus > Oreotragus oreotragus. Next base: position 186,274 of record SJYX01009695.1, on the reverse strand, counting down.
ATCAATAAAGTTATAGGTGGAAGCATGGAAAGAATGACATCTTAGCTTCATATGACTAGAATTCTAAAACCCCACACTGTCCTAGAATGTAATTTGTTGTTTCATTTAATAAGATGGCTGCCCCTCTCTTTTTTTTTTCTTTCCTAAACTGCATCCAGTGAGCAAAACATGTTTTCTGAACTTGCCCATCTGAGGTATGCTATACATTTTAAGGTGCTGAACTTACAGTGTCCATAAAAAGAGTATTTCTCAATTTCATATTTAATGAAAGACATCATCAGTTCAGTTCAGTTCAGTTGCTCAGTTGTGTCCGACTCTTTGCGACCCCATGAATCGCAGCACGCCAGGCCTCCCTGTTCATTACCATCTCTCGGAGTTCACTTAGACTCACGTCCATCAAGTCCGTGATGCCATCCAGCCATCTCATCCTCTGTCGTCCCCTTCTCCTCCTGCCCCCAATCCCTCCCAGTATCAGAGTCTTTTCCAGTGAGTCAACTCTTCGCATGAGGTGGCCAAAGTATTGGAGTTTCAGCTTTAGCATCATTCCTTCCAAAGAAATCCCAGGGTTGATCTCCTTCAGAATGGACTGGTTGGATCTCCTTGCAGTCCAAGGGACTCTCAAGAGTCTTCTTCAACACCACAGTTCAGAAGCATCAATTCTTCGGCACTCAGCCTTCTTCACAGTCCAACTCTCACATCCATATATGACCACAGGAAAAAACCATAGCCTTGACTAGACGGACCTTAGTTGGCAAAGTAATGTCTCTGCTTTTGAATATACTATCTAGGTTGGTCATAACTTTTCTTCCAAGGAGTGTCTTCTAATTTCATGGCTGCAGTCACCATCTGCAGTGATTCTGGAGCCCCAAAAAATAAAGTCTGACACTGTTTTCACTGTTTCCCCATCTATTTCCCATGAAGTGATGGGACCGGATGCCATGATCTTCGTTTCCTGAATGTTGAGCTTTAAGCCAACTTTTTCACTCTCCTCTTTCATATTGGTAAGTAAAGATATACTACAATGCTCCTGAAAATGGCCAAGTAAATTTTTAAACCCATATCATTTTAATAAGAACAGGTAAACCTGACATGTCCTTCACACCCAATACTGACATTTTCAAAGATCTAAAGTTCTCAGCTTGTGTTCTGTTTACTCTTAACTTGCCCATAATATTGCTTAGTTTATTTCTACCATAATAACTTGGTATTAAAGGTTAAAACATATTAAGAAAGTCCTCTTTGAATTACTGGCAACTTATAATCCTAAAACATAAAGTTGGAAAGGGTTTTATTCACTATTTTTGTTTCCTGACCTACTTCTGCTCCCTTCCAGTTCTTTAAAACTGCTAATGAAGACATCATTCATTCATTCTTTTACTTTTAAGAATTAATTAAGCATCTACTATACATCATTAAAGAGACTGGAAAAAGAATGATATACAGAAAAAGATCAGGACCTATTGCCATAGGTAATTTTTTTTTCTGAGAAGAAAACTTCACTATCTTCCACTCCCACTCTGCCTACAACTGCCATTATAGATGGCCTCTTTGCCTTAGAGAATCTGCTATCCCACATTTAGACACAAATGCATACAAATGAAATTGTCTGTGAAACAGTACAGATCTTTACTGAATTCTCTTGGCATCAGGCTCTAGGTTAGACCATAACCTAAGTCAAGACTAGCTTAGACTTTCAAGAATCTCACTGTGATGTTACTATATTTCAAAATATAAAGGAAATAGAAAACAGAACATAATTTTCCAAGTCATGACTTTGACACGACTTTCACATCTTACACAGAAGTAAGTGAAGGGCATCTGCTCACTCAATAGGCAGTGAACCCTCAAGCAGCACTGAGGCTACACTAATGATGATTTCTCTGGCAGTGAAAATCTCCTCTGTTGAGTAAAGTGACGATATTTCAATGTTTAGCAAAGACTCTATTTTGGAAACCATTAGAGCAACAGACTGAATAGAATTATCTTTTATCGTTAAAAGCTCCTTGGAGAGTACACATTCTCTAACAGAAACTGAATTTGGGGGGATTTGGAGGCAGTGGTCTCTAAACATGACTGCAGATCGGAACCACCTGGAGTGGTTTAAAGACAATAGTGGCTACACCCCATCCCTAGAGATACTGACTTAATTGGTCTGGGTGTGGCCTTGGAATCAGAATTTTAAAGCTCCCAGGTGACTCGAATGTGTAGCCAACATGGAGAATCACTATCACACAAATTCTTGGGTTTAACTTAGTGTTTTCAAACACGTAGATTTATAGATTTTTTTTTCCTGGTCTAAATTCTTCTGTCTTGTAGTTCTTATGATGAGATGGCAAACTGCTGATGGGAATGAAAGCTCAGAGAAAGGAACTTCTGACCTCTAATATGGAATTCATTTTTGTGCATAACAGAAGATATTTGTGAAGAGCTATTTAGTTTGAATCTATTTAGTTAGATGTTTAAGGCAGGCTGCTTCACGTCTTTATTCCATCCTTCAACTATGGCCAACACTGTGTGTATATATGTGAGAGAGGCAGAGAAGGAGGGGGAGAGAGAGATCAAATAAGAGAATGAGAGCGATCTGGAAACTGAGAAATGGAGAAGACTGAAAATAGTCCCCTACCCCTATCACTTCCATAGAGAGTCTAGGGGATTTTAAATACCCTGGGCATTTGAGGACAGTTTGGCAAATTGGTGCTAATCTATTTGTCAGTATATCACTCATAATGATTCTACATTGCACAGGCACTGCTAGAGATTTGGAGGTGAATAACAAGACAAAACAAAGCCTAGCAAAAATGTTTTGTACTAGAGGCTTAGAGAACCTTGGTGAAGTGCAATAACCTCTCCCTTTGCATTCCAACTGAACTCCCCCTCAATTCAGTTTATAACCATGATAAAACTGTAACCCTGCTTGTAGAATGATTAATAACCACAATGGGTTTATTTCAAAACCAACATAAACATAATGTTTTTATTCCAAAACTGGCATCTTCTATCAGTTGTTTGTGCCTTTTTTGTGGCACACATTAGGTAGTACCTGGCGTAATATTTATATAGTTGGCTTATCTTGTTGACTAAACAGGTGGTCAGTGAGGAAAGGATTTGTACCATACTTCTCTTTGTACCTATATATGTACCAATCACATTGTACAAGGTAGGTTCTCTAAAATATTCATGGAATTCAATGAAGTTCTTCGGGTCTCTTTAAAAATCTGAACAATGTATTTAGTGGAATCTCTCCAAAGTAGGGTGGATGAGTGGGGAGTAAAGAGGTAACAGACAGGTGGATATAACATTATTTATAAAAGCCTGAAAGCTATTTTCTTACATTGACTCATAATTTGCCAACAATCAATTCTAACCAGATTTTCAAGCTTCTAGTTTAAGGTGAACATAAAGTATGCTGTTGGAACTTAATACAGATACTTATATATCTTGAAAAATATCCATGCTTTATTATTAATGGACCTCAGCAAACTTATCTTCATTTATTGAAATTCTAGTTTTCTTTCTCTTAACCCAGAAGCATTTTAGAAAAGATGCAAAATTCTGCTTTAGCATCAAATATTTATTGTAAAATTTGGAAACCAAAGATGGTATTGCTTTAAAAATAGTTTCATCTAAGTATCTATGGTGCTAAATTTCATTTCCAAAGCACATATGAATGATGCACCTTAACTCCAGGCCATCTTTAACTCAATTCCTGCTACATGTCCTATCAGGACATTGGCTCTGCGGTTTTCACCATTCTGTGAATAAGTCCAGGCTAAGCTTCATGATCTTTTCCTTAATTCAATTAAAAAAGAAAAAAACAAAGAAGGAATGTGAGGAAATAATTAGAAAATTTCTACTGTAATATCTGAAATGTCTATACATAACGATAAGTATAGAAAAGTTTCAAATAAGTATCAAAAAAGTAGAAATATATAAGATGAAGTAAATCAATGAAGATCATTATAAAATATCCATAAAGACAAACTGCTGAAAATAAGCACTTTATAAAAGGGACATAGATATTACAGACATGATAAAAAGAGAGATAGTCATTTCCTTCCACCTAAAGTCAGAATATTTTATTATCTGTAGCAAACCGATATGTGATTCTTTGTCCTTCAACAAAATAGAACCTATTGAATGTTCTTTTCCTCCCATAATAGAAAATTGCTTATACCACTGTAGTGAATATAATTAAATGAATAACCAAGGTATATGACTAGTATAAATATCTATGCTAGATATCATGATAAAAATATAACTTTCTGGAACATATGCATTATCAGATTCCCCTGGAAAAGTATGTATAATTAGATTTTCACACAAAGGTTTTAAAAATCGAGTCATATCAGCAGGTTTTGAGTACTAATGGAAAATGGAATTGATGCAATTATTTTGAACAGTGGCAGGAAGCATGGCTTTTAGGAGAATCAGCTTAAAGGAAAAAAAAAAAATCCCAATTGCATGTGCATTAAAGCTGTCAAGACTCTAAGCTAAAGATCTGCTCTCTGTGCCAGCTAAACTCCTACCCGCCTCCAGAAAGTAACTTTCTGAAGCCTTGCCAAGCCCTTTGCTTGAAAATAACATCCTAATTGGTTTCTTCTAATAAAATTCAAAATGCTCTTTTGGTGATGATAATACCTTCATTGTTTTATTCCAGCTTAATGTTCTGGTCTGCTGGAATGTTCTGAGTATTACCATTCAGGGGAAAAAAAAAAAAAAAAATCCATGAATGTGAATTTATGGAGTGACAGTCTGGCTGGATGGACCAACAAAAGTTGGAAACTTTTGATGCCCAAAAAACGGCCTCTAAAAGCTATGGCTCTATTTAAACCTTTAAGACTTGTAAATAACAGCAATGAGATTCCAATCTTTTCCCATTGTCTACATCATTATTACACAATAACATTTATTTATTTATTTATTTTTGTATTTATTTATTTTTTTACACGAACTCCCAAACATGAACCCCCCTCCCACCTCCCACCCCACATCTTCCCTCCAGATCATCCCCATATGAATACAGAACCAGTTTGATAATTTTTAGAGAAAGTCTAAGGTTCTTATTGACAACTGACACAATTAATTATCCAGAGAATCTTTCAAAAGAAGAGACAATTTAAGGCATGAGGTCTTGTTTTTGTTTGAATTAATGACAACTGGTGTATATTTAGGGCTTCCCTGGTGGCTTAGCTGGTAAAGAATCCACTTGCATTGCAGGAGACCTGGGTTCAATCCCTGGATTGGGAATATCCCCGGAAGAAGGGAATGGCTACCCATTCCAGTATTCTGGTTTGAAGAATTCTGTGGACTGTGTATTTAAGAGGCTGGTAAACTTATAAAAGTGCTTTGAAATATTCACCACATCATATTATCAAAACTTCTGCATGCCTTATCATCATCTTCAGTTTATTTTATATAAATACATATAAAATATTTAAAATTCAGTCTGAATGATTTGATACATATAGATATAACTCTTAATTCCATTATGAAATTCAATGGAATGCTTTTTTATACAAGCCAAATTTATAATCACTTCATTAAAAAAGAGGTCTTGTGTTAAGAATTACAGTTCTGTAGAACTGTAATAGTCTCTACCACTTAAAGCAAAGTGTGGCCACATACACCACTCCTACTTGACCCAAATAAGCAAGGAAAGGAGTATTAAGATGTTCTGTTCTATTCCCCTTACTCCCAGTTTCTAATTATGTTAGTGTTGTCTTAAAAGCTTCAGATCCTTGTATCCATCATAAAATTTCAATAATGAATGAAGCCCAAGCTTGGTGCACTTCACATCTGTTTGTATAAAGTTATGTTTATTTAGAAAAGAAAAAAAAAAGATTTTCTAATCCAAATTTTGCAAAGATTTTAGAAAGAGAAGCTCATAATGAAAGATTATGTTTCATATGCTATAATTGGGACTCTGCTAAGTCCTTGGTAATTGATGTTAACCATAGTTAACACTAGCAACTTGGGTTGGAAGACTTAAATTGCTGTAAAAGAAGCAAAGGTTGTAAACAAATTTAGGTATTTACTTTATAGTTACTTTGAAGTGAGGTGAAGTGAGGTCGCTCAGTCGTGGCCAACTCTGCGACCCTGTGGACTGTAGCCCACCAGGGTTCTCCATCCATGGGATTCTCCAGGTAAGAGTACTGGTGTGGGTTACCATTTCCTTCTCTAGGGGATCTTCCCAACCCAGGGATCGAACTCAGGTCTCCCGCATTGGAGGCAGACGCTTTAACCTCTGAGCCACCAGGGAAGCCCTATTATTTTTGTTCCATTCACTCCCTGTTATCTATGCTAAGGATGGATTACTTTGTTCTGGCAGCAGGTCATTTTGTTCCCACCATTNCCAGGGATCGAACTCAGGTCTCCCGCATTGGAGGCAGACGCTTTAACCTCTGAGCCACCAGGGAAGCCCTATTATTTTTGTTCCATTCACTCCCTGTTATCTATGCTAAGGATGGATTACTTTGTTCTGGCAGCAGGTCATTTTGTTCCCACCATTACCAGCCATCAATAATGGGCGGGAGGAAATGCTTAAATACATAAGCCACCAATTTCTTGCCCTGGTCTTCAGCCCAACTGTACTAGCTATTACTGTATAACTGTTACATTAATATTTATAGTACTAAAGTGTTTGTCAAGCTGATTATCTGATTATTAAATGACAAATTTGTGGTAATCACAACTTTAAAATAAGAAAACATATAAGTAATGCATAATAAAATGGTATCAGAATACAACTCTTTCTGTTGTTGTCACTTCTCAGGTTTTGCTATATGCACTTAGAATGCACACTTAGGAAAGACTGAAATGATATTGAAATATAACTGAGCTGTGAAAGTGAAAGTCGTTCAGTTCTGTGCCACTCTCTGCAACCCCATGGACTGTACAGCCCATGGAATTCTTTAGGCCAGAATACTGGAGTGGGTAGCCTTTCCCTTCTCCAGAGGAACTTCCCAACCCTGGGACCGAACCCAAGCCTCCTATACTGCAGGCAGATTCTTTACCAGCTGAGCCACCAGGGAAGCCCATGAATACAGGAGTGTATTCTCCAGGGAATCTTCCCGACCCAGTAATCAAACAGGGATCTCCTGCATTGCAGGCACTTCTTTACCAGCTGAGGTACCAGGAAAGCCCCNCAGATTCTTTACCAGCTGAGCCACCAGGGAAGCCCATGAATACAGGAGTGTATTCTCCAGGGAATCTTCCCGACCCAGTAATCAAACAGGGATCTCCTGCATTGCAGGCACTTCTTTACCAGCTGAGGTACCAGGAAAGCCCCTAACTAGATCTTTACCCACAGAGTATGTATATGTACGTGCTCAGTCATTCAGTCATGTCTGACTCTTCGAGACCCCATAGACTGCACTCTGCCAGGCTTCTCTGTCCACGGCATTTTCCAGGCAAGAATACTGGAGTGGGTTGCCATTTCCTTCTCCAGGGGATCTTCCTCACGGAGGGATTGAACCACGCTCCTGTGTCTTCTGCATTGTAGGCCGATTCTTTACCGCTTGGCCACCGGGGAAGCATATGTGTATACATGTATGTGTATGTAAAGACTGTGCATTTATCTTAACTCAGATATATTTCCCCTCTCCATAAATAATTTATCTTTAGAAAGTAAAAAGCTGGACTTCCCTGGTAGTCCAGTGGTTAAGATCTGCCCGCCAGTGCAGGGGACGTGGATTCAATGCTGGAAGGGAAGACCCCACGTGCCGTCAGGGCAGTTGAGCTCCAGTCCACAGCTACTGAGCCCTTGCCCTGCAGCCCATGCCCCTCCAGGGGACTTCTCCGTGTTGCTACCACAGGAGGAGTCTGTGCAGCACTGGGAAGAGGAGCCCCACCTCGCCACAACTAAAGAAAGCCTGAGTGCAGCAACACAGACACAGTGCTGCCCAAAAAATTAATTAATTTTAAATTTTTACAAAAGGAAAAAGAAAGTGAAAGGCCATAACAAAGCAACAGGAAGCTTTTCAAGAAAGAATTTAACACTCGTTTCTTTAACACTATTACTCCTAAAGAGACTTATGATTTTCTTTGTGTATGATCAGCAGCCTGATCCTCTTCTTAGAAGAAACAGCAATTACCTTCTGCAAAATTATATTGCTTTGACTCCTTTGGTCTATCAATTCCGTATTGGCTAGAGACTTGACATTAGTTATTACAGTAGTTATTACATTATATACATGATTCAATATAAGCAATCATATCAAAGTCTGGTACCCGCTAATTTTTTATACGAAAACAGTTTCAGTGAAGTAGTAATTTAGGAATTAATTACATAGAATATTTTACATTTTTATTATCAAGAACCGTAAGTGCTAGACAATGTTAAAGTTGAGAAAGGCAAGAATACTTGGCACTTTCATTGGCATCACTTCAAGTCAGATCTTAAGATTATTTAAATGATTGCTTCCTTCTAAGATAATACATAGAATATTCTCTTCTAGGGATTGACAAAGAGAAAATGTAATCCTGATGGACACAGCACAGCAAGTGAAACTCCTGACTACAAGAGCAGTAACTCAGAGAAGGCAAGACAAATAAAGTATGTTCATTAACTTACATAAATTAGAAATAAAAATATGAAATGTTAGTATTTCTGTATTGCCTCAATCTTTTCAAAGAAAATTTAGAGACATTTCTGATATACTATTCAATATATTTGCAACCTGACATATAATAATCCATAAATTACTGCTGTAGCCCACCAGGCTCTTCTGTCCATGGGACAACCCGGCAAGAATCCTGTAGTGGGTTGCCATTTCCGTCTCCTGGGGACCTTTTTGACCCAGGCATTATTGAACCCACGTCTCTTGTGTCTCTTGCATTGGCAGGCAGATTGTTTACCACTGAAACACCTGGGAAACTCCAAATTATTGCTACAAATCAGTAATTAACAATCTAAGGTAAGTTAAAGCTACAGTGTTGTGTATAATTTGGGAAAGCAAACAGCAGGAGACAAGTTTGCTAATATTCAAATTAATGGCCTGGCATTTCTTCAGATTTTGTGATATGCATTTGCAGAATGTCTCTGATTCTCTACATAGTTAATTTTCTTCTTCCTGTACCATTTCCCTCTTCCACTCTTGTCTCTGCTACCCTCAAGCTGTCGGTCCTCAGCCAAGTCATGTAGTCCCTCAGGGACTGCATGCCCACTCGTTTCCTAAGAATTCTGTAATAAATAAGATAACACGTGGAAATTCTCTGAAAAGTGGAAAAACACCCTGTAGAAGTAACATATTACTACGGAGGGCTCAAAGGCAGTTCATTCTTAGTAAACAAGGAGGGAAGGTTGAAATGATTGTTTCTGAGCATGCACCTTGGAAACGCAGTATGTACTTGCCATCTTCTACAGCTCAGCACATTGCTTCATAGTTAGTGCTGCCCTAAAATAGCACACGGCTCAGCACTGAGCTCTGCCTTTTATGTGCCCTTCTTGCCAACTCATACTCTGCCTTAGAAAACGTCTAACCTTTCTGTTCCTCGCTTTTAACTTTGTTTTCATTAACAACAGAGGTTCTAAGTAGCACACAAGTGAAAATGTAGAAGGCAAAAAAGAGTACTGAAATTTGCCCAAAGTTTGCAGCTCTCTTTCTCAATACTTTTATTTTGGACAGTAATGGAACTAAATCAAGATGACTGGATTTTTTTTACTTCATTATATAAAAGATATTTGGGAAATGAAAACATTGAATGTCTCTCACTGCTATAGTCACTTGACACTGTAATGGTATTCATAAACAAGAACACATGATTTTTTGTTCTTTAAAAGAAAATATAGGCTATACTGAACTTATGTAGACACATCCTGATAAACCTGCACAGTGAGGTGAGGAGAGTGAATAACTTGTTCTCTATCATTTCTGAGTTCAGTCTTAACTTTCAGAGCCACAAAAGGAGACCTCAGCTATAGCAACAAAATAAACTTGTTCCAGAGAGGTAATTCCCTCATCGTCACCTTGATGAATCTGAAATTGAAGAGGGGATTAGGAATGGTGTAGAGAATGAGTTTTATATCCATTATGTTCATGAAGTTTTGCTTTTTCAAGAGGAAACCAAAAATATACTGACATCTTTAATGTCAGTGATAAAGGGAGTTATATATGACTTCCACAGAAAATGATTTTTTCTTTCCATTGTGATTTTTTGTGGAGCTTAAAACTAATTCTAACAGTATTTCCAGAAATGGTTCCACACTCTGATTGCTTGTGCTTTATCATGTTCTTTTCCATTCCTGTGACCTTAGGCAAGTTACTTTCTCTGTACTTATTTTATGAGGATAAAAATAGTCCCTATTCACAGTGTAGTTACAGAATTAAATAACATCAAGTGTATAAACAGTGCCTGGCACAAAGGCAATATTAATGTTAGTGATTACTATTATAATGAATCAGTTCAGTTCAGTCGCTCAGTCATGTCTTACTCTTTGCGACCCCATGAATCACAGCATGCCAGGCCTCCCTGTCCATCACCAACTCCCGGAGTTTACTCAAACTCATGTTCATCAATTCGGTGATGCCATCCAGCCATCTCATCCTCTGTCCTCCCCTTCTACTCCTGTCCCCAATCCCTCCCAGCATCAGGGTCTTTTCCAATGAGTCAACTCTTCACATGAGGTGGCCAAAGTACTGGAGTTTCAGCTTTAGCATCAGTCCCTCCAATGAATACCCAGGACTGATCTCCATTAGGATGGACTGGTTGGATCTCCTTGCAGTCCAAGGGACTCTCAAGAGTCTTCTCCAACACCACAGTTCAAAACCATCAATTCTTCGGCACTCAGCTTTCTTCACAGTCCAACTCTCACATCCATATATGACCACTGGAAAAACCACAGCCTTGACTAGATGGACCTTTGTTGGCAAAGTAATGTCTCTGCTTTTGAATATGCTATGTAGGTTGGTCATAACTTTCCTTCCAAGGAGTAAGTGTGTTTTAATTTCATGGCTGTAATCACCATCTGCAGTGATTTTGGAGCCACAAAAAATGAAGTCTGACACTGTTTCCACTGTTTCCCCATCTATTTCCCATGAAGTGATGAATAAATTATCAAAATATTTTAGAAACACAGAAGGCAAAATGGTAGCACACATCTATGAAGGATGGAAAAATGCATATATTTAGTTCTAGGTAAAATTATCTAAATCAAAATTGCAGAGAAAGTCTATGTAACATACACCATTATTCACTCTTGTGAAGAACATATTCACATATTTGATCAATATTAAAAAAAAAAGTGAAAATGTTAGCCACTTAGTCGTGTCCAACTCTTTGTGACCTCATGGAATGTAACTCGCCATGTTCCTCTGTCCATGGAATTCTCCAGGAAAGAATACTGGAGTGGGTAGCCATTCTCTTCTCCAGGGGATCTTCTGAACCAAGGGATCAAGCCCGGGTCTCACTCACTGAAGGCAGATTCTTTACTATCTGAGACACCAGGGGAAGTCCTGATCAACATGCAAATGTATTAAAATTATCTAGCATCACTTGAGCTGTCTTCATTTGACAGTTTAACCACTAATATTCACATGTATCTATGGATAATCATGGAATATAACATCCTTTTTTCATGGAATTGCTATTGATGGTTGACTAACCAGATAACACAAGCTCATTCTTCTGATTTCATTTCACTGAAGCAACCCTCTTTGTTTCCAACTGCAGAAACCTTGTACCTCTAGGAATGGCTTAACATCACAGCATCATCCTTTGGCAACATAATTAAGCTTATTAGATTCTGAGAAAGCTTACCTAGTACAAGAATTAACAGCAAAGTACAGGTTTCCAACTTTTTTCTAAAAATCATTTAGAAAGAGATTCACAGCATATCACTGTAATGCATTTCTGTACTAATTAATATAATTAATTAATCAATACAATTCTGTAATAATTTCTAATATTTCCCAAGAGACATTCTTTGCAATAATTAAAACTTCTCACAATTCAAGGCTATGAAACAGATTCTGTCTTATTTGACTACTAGAGTCTCGTGTCCATATATTCCTTACAGCAAAATATACATTTAAAATTTCTGACAATTTCTTCTCATTTTCTATCTCCATAGTATTTTACAACTATTTTAACTTGCTCTTTACATAACAAGCTTACTGTTACTCTACTTAAAAATCTTCATGCTTTAGGTAATGTCCAACTCACACTTTCATCAACCTCTTCCTGAGTTCAGTGATTCTCTCAAAGAATGCTAAGAGCTTCTTATTCACACAGCACCCCCAGTTGAGTTAAGTTTATTAAAACACGCAGATGTTATTTAATATGTTTAATTGATGTTTAACTGAGACCACTGGAAGGGAAATTAAAGGAAACTGTAGAAGCATAAGTTTTCCCAAGAACTAAATATTTCAGAAGATTCCATACAATCAGAGTGAGCATTCTCTAAGATTAATGGAGAAACCAAGAACAATTGAGTTTATTTTTATATCTTGGGCAGCCATTAGACAAACAGTTTTCAACAAATGTGTCTTGCAATGTTAATGCTACCAGAGTTCATAAAGAGGTGATTTATTATTTTGAGTTTATTGTCCAGTAACAATTCATCAGGGTTTAGATTTAGCCTATGAATTCACAGGGGTTCTTTCATTTATTGTCTAATTAACTAAGCTTCTTGTCAAATAAGACATATATTAAAAGAGAAAAGAGGTTTTGTAAAATTCCATTATCTTTCATTTATATATTATCAATGACCTGGAGATTTTAACAACTTATTAATTAAAACATAGCACTGAAAGAAGGCAGAAAGAATCACAAGGTAAATAACTGAAAGAGCTTATACTCTTATACAACCCTAGTCTCTACAGTTAATACACTTGTTTTCCAATACAACTCACACTGACATTTTTATGTTTTTAAACTGTTCTCATACATATGTAAATGTAACTGTAAAACTCAACTTTGGACTGGAAAACTGGCCAATAATAGCTATGCATCCAAAGAGTAAAAATCTTTTTTGAGTTTTAATCTTTTAATTGTAATTTTTCTTTTGAGCTTTAAGAAATTAATCACAGGCTTAAGTAGGAGTAGAACACTTTAGCAGTGGGAAGTCATAACTATTTTGGTGACCATAAGCAAAAAATTACTAGCAATCACAAATAATGGACTTTTCTGCCATGCGTTTTACTATCAGTAAATTTATTTGTGAGCATTCACAGTTTTATAAAGCATTTTAAAATATTTCCATAGGCACCATGATAACTCATAAGAGTTTTTAGCCAAAAGAAAACCTGAAGTAGAGCCAGGCAGCTGCCTGTTTAGTAAAATGATATTTAGACTTTTTGAACCCTGTGTGTTAACTGAGCACACCTTAGTTTTATCCTACTTCTTTATTTCAGAATATTATCTTTCTAGATTTAAAAACATATAATAAAAAAGGATAATCCAGTATTTTTTAGGATTACTTAAAAAATCAAGTCTGATAACTTAGAGGATTGTACTAAAAGAAAATCCACATGATTGAATTATTGCTTCTTTGGTAACTGAGGTGAAGCTATTGTGTGTTGTACAATAAGTTAACTTCTGGACTGCAGCTGATATCTGATCTTAGGGGTTTTCCTGGTGGCTCAGTGGTAAAGAATCCGAGTGCAATATACAAGGTGTGGGTTCAATCCCTGGGTCGGGAAGATCCCCTGGAGAAGGAAATGACAACCCAGCCCAGTATTCTTGCCTAGGAAATGCCATGGACAGGGAGCCTGGTGGGCTATAGCCCATGGGGGTCACAAAAAGAGTCAGATACTACTTAGTNTGGGTTCAATCCCTGGGTCGGGAAGATCCCCTGGAGAAGGAAATGACAACCCAGCCCAGTATTCTTGCCTAGGAAATGCCATGGACAGGGAGCCTGGTGGGCTATAGCCCATGGGGGTCACAAAAAGAGTCAGATACTACTTAGTGACTAAACAATAACAGCAATCCAAACTTAAAACACACACACACACACACACACAAAACCCAAGATACTGTCCTCTTTCAGCAATTTAATAATCTATATCCTCATTGGTTCATATAAAATTAACAAATCCAGTATTAAAATGGCAGACTTAAGGTATATTAAAATTTCATATACAATGCAAATATTCCTGAATCAATTTCAAGTACATCAAAAGTATGAAAAAAGAAAAACTACTTAACAACCATTGCTTTGAGTATACATGCATATTTGTTATTTACATGGGTATATTTATATTTGTGGTTGATTTTATTAGCATCTTTTTATGAATATTTTTATACACATAAATTTCATATCATAGTGCAGGAATGGATCAGGAATCATCCCACATGCTCTCCTTTCTGAGGTTTTACAATACTCTTAGGTGCGCCAAGAATGACAAATTGTTGTCTACAATTTCAGGCCACATACTATGTGCCATGACAGTCAAAGAGTAGATTATATTCTTATTAAGTTTAAGCTCATCATGAAAAATTCAACTTTAGAAAAATAGAAGCTTAAAAAAATTATTCATTTGGATCAATATTTCCAAATTCTAGACATATCTAGATATGCCAAATATGCTAGCATACATAAATGCCAAGGACACTGAGGATTAAGACAATACTATTGGCAGGTTACCTATCAAGGGCCTATATGCAGTATCTTTCATTTAACACTGGAAACCAGGCTTCTAATCAAAATGCACAGAAGGTTCTCTGGTAGAAAATGTCTAAAATTTACAGGTTAGATGTTGATGGGGAAGGACACAGAATAGTTAGAAGTTTGAGAATTAACTGAAAAGGGTTAACATATAAAGGTGAATTCCCAGGCCACACTGAATCTTTAGCATATAATGTGAAGAGTTTGGAAGTAAATAGAGGCTTCCCTCGTAGCTCAGTCGGTAAAGAATCTGCCTACAATGCAGGAGACCTGGGTTTGATTCCTGGGTCAGGAAGATCCCTGGAGAAGGAAATGGCAACCCACTTCAGTTCCATGGGGAGAGGAGCCCACCAGGCTACAGTCCACAGGGTCACAAGAGTCAGATAGGGCTTAGCGACTAAACCACCACCAGAAAATACCCGACCACCACCTGCACAGCAGGGGATGGATCTAAATTCATTTGTGTAAAAAGTAACAAAAATTCCTCTCTCATGCTGCTCCTGTTCTAGTGCTATGGTGAAGAAATGAGTATCTATTGCATTTAACCTGGTATCTATCAATTAAAAAAATTAAAATTCACTGAAGAGTGATTGTACTGTACAAAAGCTTTATTGGCTGCGGAGGTGTAATGGGTATCAAAACTTATGTTAATCCATCATTTATTGAGCAATAACAAACAGCAGTCTCAATGCTAAGTGGAGTGGGATTAATTACAGTACAAATGAAGATCATGTTGTTGTGTTAATTAGTAGTATCTGACTCTTTGCAACCCCATTGAGTGTAGCCTGCCAAGCTCCTCTGTTCATGGAATTCTCCAGGCAAGAATACTGGAGTGGTTAGCCATTCCTTATCCAGAGATCTTCCTGACCCAGGGATTGAACCCAGGTCTCCTGCACTGGAGCAGATTCTTTAACGTTTGAGCCACCAGAGGAGGCCAAATGAAGATCATATTTACAAACAATAACTCAGGCAAGCCTTCATGTATTATAGAATGAATACTACATACAACATAAAACACTTTACAAACTTAACTCATTTAATTCTCAAACTGATTTTATGAAGCAGTATCATCATGTTACAACTATAAAATTCTGGATTAAGAAACTTAAGTAACCACCTCAATACAGCATACCCAGAAAGGAGCAAACAACTATGATTTAAAACCAATAATAAAACCCATGAATTAAAAAAAAAATTGTTTAGGTTTCTTTTCTTCCACTTGCCTAGGTTCTTCACACAAAATGTTCTTAAAAATACTAAGGGTATTATTGTGAAAGATTTACTCAAAGGAGGTCATATTTATGAAATAAAACTAAGCTCAAAAAAAAAATAAAAATAAATAAATAAATAAATAACTCCTAAAAAAAAAAAAGGCTCAATAAATAAATAAATAAATAAATAACTCCTAAAAAAAAAAAAAAAAAAAAACTAAGCTCAAATATCATATAATTTTACCAACGGATATAGCAAGGGGTCTTAGAAACAATTTAGTCCAAATTTTTTTGTACCTAATTGAGGAAACCGAGGTCCTGACAAAGTTTCAGAGTTAATTACTGAAGAAGTAAAGATTGAAACCCCTGAAGTATTTATTTCCATGTAAACACTGTTCTCATTATACCACACTGCCAATCTAATATTCATACATTTATGTACATAAAAATACTTGTTTAAATGTATTTTGTAATATTTTATTAAAAATTTCAAGGGCACTGAAATCATAACCAATATTTCCTCACTAAATTATAATTAAATTTTTGTTAATATTTTCATTCTACCAGAAAAATGAAATTGTTATATTCAGAAAAAATACATTTCAGAACAAAAATTACTACCAGGAATAATCAGAGATATTTCATAATGGAAAAGAGGTAAATTTATCAAGAAGTGTAACACTCCTAAATAAGTCAGTACTTAATAACAGAAATTAAAAACATGACTATAAAATCACTGCAGATGGTGACTGCAGCCATGAAATTAAAAGATGCTTTCTCCTTGCAAGAAAATCTGTGACAAACCTAGACAGCATATTAAAAAGCAGAGACACTACTTTACTGACAAAGGTCCATCTAGTCAAAGCTATGTTTTTACTTGCTCATATTTCGATGTGAAGGTTGGACCATAAAGAAAGCCGAGCTCCGAAGAACTGATGCTTTTGAACTGTGGTGTTGAAGAAGACTCTTGAGAGTCCTTTGGACTTCAAGGAGATCAAACCATTGAATCCTAATGAAATCAGTCCTGATTATTCATTAGAAGGACTGATGCTGAAGCTAAAGCTCCAAGACTCTGGCCACCTGATTCGAAGAACTGACTCATTAGATAAGTCCCTGATGCTGGCAAAGATTGAAGGCAGGAGGAGAAGGGGACAACAGAGGATGAGATGAGTGGATGGGATCACCAACTCAATGGACCTGAGTTTGAGCAAGCTCCAGGAGTTGGTGACAGACAGGAAAGCCTGGCATGCTGCAGTCCANTCCCTGATGCTGGCAAAGATTGAAGGCAGGAGGAGAAGGGGACAACAGAGGATGAGATGAGTGGATGGGATCACCAACTCAATGGACCTGAGTTTGAGCAAGCTCCAGGAGTTGGTGACAGACAGGAAAGCCTGGCATGCTGCAGTCCATGGAGTCACATAGAGTCCAACATGACTGAGCAACTGACCTGAATTGAATTTGGTCAGTTCAAGCCAAGAAACATAGGCAGATCCTGAACTCACCGTCTCACATGAATACAACTAAATCTTCTACTACAAAAGGAATGATTTCCAGCTGGAAACTAGGTAAACAGCTCAAAAGATAAAAGGGGCAGGACAGGCAGAGATGTTTTCTGGCCAAAAAATCCATCTCTGGTACAGCAACCCACAATCAGCTCACAAATATGAACATCTCCTTGAGGAGTGGTTTGTGCCCCATATCAGGTACCCCAACCCTTGGGACTTGCACAGCAGACATGAGCTCCCATATGTCTACCTTTGAAACCAAGGGATTTATTTCCAGGGGCTTATGTTCAGGCTCCAAAAGGCTGTGAGAGCCTAGATTCTGCTATTTAAAGACTTATAGACAACTCACCTTGGGACTCAGCAGAAAAGTAGCAGCCTAAAAAGTTCCTAGTCTATACATGAAGGTAATTCATTTGCCAGTCTTAAAGCATCTGCTGGGGTTGGGGGTGGGGTGAGGGGGCAGTGCAGGGGAGGAGTAGTGGACTGCTGGGACTCTCTCTGGGGACTGAGGTGTTGGTGAGTGACATTTTTTGTGTTCTTCCCAGTACCTGGCTAGTGCCAGTAGGCACAAACTGTCACAGCACTCTCCTGTTGCTCTGCNTCTTAAAGCATCTGCTGGGGTTGGGGGTGGGGTGAGGGGGCAGTGCAGGGGAGGAGTAGTGGACTGCTGGGACTCTCTCTGGGGACTGAGGTGTTGGTGAGTGACATTTTTTGTGTTCTTCCCAGTACCTGGCTAGTGCCAGTAGGCACAAACTGTCACAGCACTCTCCTGTTGCTCTGCAATATCTCTGGCATTCGTGACTTGCCCTGTGCTCTCCTGCTGCTTTACTAAAGCTGGAAGTTGCATTACTGCACTCTTCTGCTTCATCACTACTGTTGAAGTCTGCAGATTCATCATGACCCTGAGCTCTCCTGCTGGATCACTAAAGCCAGCAGGTATGCCCAGTCCACACAGAAGATGCACCCTGATTATATGTTCTTGGTGGCCTGGTGAGCTTTTTGGACTGAAACAATCAGAGTTGGTTGCTGGGAGGCTACCACACCCAGGACATTGAACAGACACAGCATAATGAAACACAACCTGATTTTCTGTGGAAAAAAAAGAGAGAGAGAGAGACCTGTTTTCTTGAGCTTCAGTCTTAGGGGAAGACTTAACATTTGCCACACACTAGAGGCTATGGAAGTGCTCTCAGGGAATGTAGGCCAGAGAATGCCATGGTTGTACTATCCTCTGGCCTCACTTCAGCTCACTAGTACCTACCAGAAAATAGTTTGTACACTTGTTTGGGGCCCTGAGTTTCACAACTGTCATCTAGGAGACACCTTCATATCACCTGGTCTAGAGGACAGCAGGGCTTAAAATTGTGGTCCCACAGAGCTGTATATATTTGCATATTTCAAAAGCTGCTACATGAGGAAAGTCTTCCAATCAGCCTGAAACTAGGTTTTTCCTGAGTTTCCTTGCTATGAACCTCTCACAGTCATTGTTACATTCTCGTCTGTGACCCGTCAAGAATGAATCACACTGCTTAGACAATCACAAGGCTTCCTTAGACAATCAAAAGGCTTGCAGAATCTGCTTGCAATGTGGGAGAGTGGGGTTTGATCCCTGGTTTGGGAAGATCCTCTGGAGAAGGGAATGGCAACCCACTCCAATATTCTGGCCTGAAGAATTTCATGGACAGAGGTTAGAGTCCATTGGGTCACAGAGTCAGACACAGCTGAGCTAAACACTTTCACACTTTCAAACAATCACAAGGGTTTGAGAGACAAGTAAATGTTAGTTCAAGGTTGAACAATTAAGGTTCATCTCCTACATAAGACCATTCCTTCAATACTGAGGGAGGTAGCTATTTCATATAATACACAGAAACAAAGAGTCAAGCAAAATGAGGAAACAAGAATATACTCCAAACAAAGAACAAAATAAAACCTCAGAAAAAAATCTGAATTAAATGGAGATGAGAAATTTATCTGATAAACAGTTCAAAGCACAAGTCATAAAGATGCTGACTGAATTTAGAAGACTGATAAAGACAGTGAGAACCTGAACAATACAGAAAAGATAAGAATGTACAAAACAGAAGTCTCAGAATTAAAGAATATACAAACTGAACTGAAAAATACAGTAGAAGGGTTCAACAGCAGACAAGATGAAACAGAAGAAAAAATTAGTAATCTGGTGACAGGGCTGTGGAATTCACCCACACAGGGAAACAAAAAAAACAAAAAAAAATTTTTTAAGATAGCTTTGAAGGAAATGGCTACCCACTCCAGTACTCTTGCCTGGAAAATCCCATGGATGGAGGAGCCTGGTAGGCTACAGTCCATGGGGTCACAAAGAGTTGGACACGACTGAGCGAATTCACTTTACTTCACATTACTTGTATGACAATATGAAAAGGAGTAACATTTGCTTAACCAGGGTCCCAGAAGTAAAAGGAGAGAAAAGGCAGGAAATTTATTCAAAGAAATAATGGTTGAAAACTTCCCTAATTGGGAAGTTTAATTCAAATTTTGGAAACGGCATCCAGATCCAAGAATCCCTGAGAGTTTCAAATAAGAAGAACCCAAGAGATCCACACAATGGCACATTGTAATTATAAGGTCAAATTTAAAGATCACAAAAGAATCTTAAAAACAGCAAGAAAGGGGGAAAAAAAAGCAACTTGTTACATTGTTACATATAATGGGATTCCTATAAGATTGATCAGCAGAATTTTCAGCAAAAACTTTCAAGGACAAAAGAGAGTAGCTTGGTATATTCAAGATGCTGGGAAAAAAAAAAAAAAAAGCAACTTCCAACCAAAAATACTCTACCCCACAAGGTTATCATCCTGAACCAAAGGAAAGATAAAAGTTTTCCGGTCAGGAAAAAACCAAAGGAGTTCACAATCAATAAACTGGCCTTATAAGAAAAGTTAAAGGAACTTCATTAAGCTGAAAAGAAAGGGAACCAACAGGTAACAAGAAAACATATGAAAATAAAAATCCCACTGGTACATAAAAAATAAGAAAAAAATCTGAGCATAACAGTAAAGAAAGTTATTAAAACACAAAGGAAGATACTCTGTAATAGCCTATATGGGAACAGAATCTAAGGGGAAAAAAAAGGATATATGTATAGGATATACATATATCCTATATCCTGTATCTCCTATCCTATATATCCTATCCTATATCTATAGGAAAAAAGGATATATGTATGTAGATATATGTATACATATCCCTGATTTAATGCACTATACAACAGGAACTAACGCAATACTGTAAATCAACTGTGAGGTGTGTGCTGAATGGCTCAGTCATTTCAACTCTTTGTTTCCCCATGGACTGTAGCCTGCCAGGCTCCTCTGTCCATGTGATTCTCCAGGCAAGAATACTGGAGTGGGTTGCCATTCCCTCCTCCAGGGAATATTTCTGACCCAGGTATCAAACCTGCATATCCTGTGTCTCCTGCATTGACAGATGGATTTTTCAACACTGAGTCACCTGGGAAGCCCTGTAAATCAGCTATATTCCAATAAAAATTGGAAAAAAAGAGCTATCAAGCAATGAAAAAAGAAACAACAACAACAAATGCACAAAGGAAGAGAATAAGAGAAGAAAGGAAGAGAGAATAGCAAGAAAACAATTATTAACAGAAAAATCATACATACTTATTTAATATTACTTTAAATATAAATGGAATACATTCTACAATCAAAACACACAGAATGGCTGAATGGATTAAAAACAAGACCCAACTACATGTTTCTCACAAGAGGTTGACTTCAGATGTAAGGCATACATGCACTAAATGTTAAGGGATGAAAAAAAATATGTTCTTTGCAAACAGAAACCAAAAGAAAGTTGGAGTAGATATATTTCAACCAAGAATGTAAAAAATAAAACAAAGATGGTCATTATATGATAAAGCTGTCAAACCAACAAGAAGATATAATAGTTGTAATATTCATCTAAAATAGGACTACCTAAATATATAAAGCAAATATTAACAGTCCTAAAGGGAGAAAATGATAGCAATATAATAGGAGAGAATTTTAATATCTCCTTTAAATCAATGAATAGATCATCCCACAGAAAATCAACAGAAATCAGTCTTAAACAAAACATTAAACCAGAAAGACTTAACAGATGCATATAGAACATTCTATCTAAAAGCACCATAATAAACATTCTTCTCAAGGGAACATGGAATATTTTTTCAGGACAGATCACATTTTAGGTCATATGCATTTAAGAAGACTGAAATCAAATCAAGTATCTTTCTGATCATAATGGTATAAGACTAGAAATCAATTACAAGAAAAATCTGAGAAAACTCTGCAAATAGGTGGAGATTAAACATGTTACTGAACAACCTGAACACAACTTAGCAGTGAACAACAACTAAACAACCAACTGGTCAATGAAGAAATCAAAAGAAAAATTAAAGAAAATATCTTGGGACACATGAAAATGGAAATACAACACACCAAAATCCATCATGCTATGCTATGCTATACTAAGTCCCTTAAGTCATGTCTGACTCTTTGTAACCCCATGGACTGTAGTCCACCAGGCTCCTCTGTCCAAGGGATTCTCCAGGCAAGAATACTGGAGTGGGCTGCCATGAAAATCTATCACAAAGGACACCAAACACACACACAAATTATAGGCCAATATCCAAGATGAACATAGGTACAAACATCATCAACAAAATATCAGCAGACAGAATTCGACAATACATTAACAGAAGCATACACCATAATCAATTGGGAGTTATTCTAGGGATGTAAGAATGGCTCAACACCTGCAAAACAATCGTCATGATATACCACAGTATCAAAATGAAGGAGAAAAACCAGAGAAACAGATTGTCTCAAACAGATGCACAAAAAGTATTTGACAAAATTCAACATTCATTTATAAGAAATCTTAAATGTGGGAATAGAGGGAACATCTTTCAATATGCTTGCTCCTTGGAAGAAAAGCTATGACAAACCTAGACAGCACATTAAAAAGCAGAGATGTTACTTTGTAAACAAAGGTCTGTAGAGTCAAAGCTATTGTTTGTCCACTAGTCATGTATGGATGTGAGAGTTGGACCATAAAGAAAGCTGAGTGCCAAAGAATTGATGCTTTCGAACTGTGGTGCTGGAGAAGGCTCTTGAGAGTCCCTTGGACTGCAAGGAGATCCAAGCAGTCAATCCTAAAGGAAATCAGTCCTGGGTGGCACTTAAAATTTTAGATATACAGTATTTTTAAAAGTTCATCATAATTTCCAGTCATGTTGTAAACAGTAGTCATTATCCTATAAGATACTGAAGTCTGGTTTCAAAAGACTGTATTACTTAATTTCCTCTTTAAAAGATAAAATGTAACTGTCTTTTCAAAAACAGCCTTGATGAACTATCTCTAGTGACAAACTTGTTTTTAACAGTTAAATATTCAAGCTTAAGTTTCAGTTTAAAATTTTTAAATTAGTTTCAGTGTAACAGAAAGCAGGTTTAGATACCTAATCTATGTGATCACTTCATGTTCCTATGCATGCATGTTAAGTCGCTTCAGTCGTGTCTGACTCTGTGCGACCCCGTGGACAGCAGCCCACCAGCCTCCTCTGTCCACGGACTTCTCTAGGCAAGAATACTGGAGTGGGTTGCCATGTCGTCTTCCTATATACTGAGAGAAATACAGAAAACAGGGAGGGACTTGCACTGCTCCTTAATGCCCTTATTTTTTCACTTGATCAGATAGCTCATAGCTCTAGGGCTCCCCTGCTGGCTCAGTGGTAAAGAATCCACCTGCAATGCAGGAGATGCAGGTTCAATCCCTGGGTCTAGAAGATCCCCTGAGAAAGGACATGGCAACCCACTTCAGCATTCTTGCCTGGGAAATCTCACAGACAGAGGAGCCTATGGGCTATAGTCCATGGGGTTGCAAAAAAGTCAGAAACAACTTAGTGAGTAAACACCAACAACAATTCACAGTTTTCATCCTGGGAGAAGAGGTGAAAGCAGCCAGCAAGTTGTGTTAGTAATTAAAAAAAAAAAGACATTTCAAAAGGTCTTTTTTCTTCCCAACTTGATAGCCATGGGTTCTTGAGGGGAATCGCTAATTCAGAAGCTAAGGAAACAATCAGAAGCTCACATACTCTAAGTTCCAAATAAGGCTCCTTCAGTACTTGTGATGACCCTGGGGAAAGTATTGGTGATTTAAGAAACTAAGAAAAAAGATGGACATTTGACTCATAATTGTCAGTCATACTGCTGTTTGAAATTCAAAATGACAGAGTTTCAAAGGTACACAGCTATATAAGGCCTGAGAGTATACTGTTTCTCAAATGAATGAAAATATCCCCAGTGACACTAACGTTTATGCAGAGATAAAGCTGAAAGGAGCAATAAAAATATAAGTGACTCTGACTGGCAAGATGATCTTCCTAATCCATCTCTTATTCCATCTGTCCAATTATTTTGGGTTACATGACAACCAAAATCATCCATCTCCAAGTCTTTTGAATTATATACATTAAAGCTCATGCACACATTTGGCAAACCATTCCCTCAGAAGACCTTAATATGCCTTTCATGTTCACGAATATTTGAAATCACACTCATTTTCCTAAGATTCAGAAGAGACATTTGCATACAACAGCAATCAAAAACATATTATTTTAGGTCCTTTTTAATTAATTAGGAGAGTTTGCCAACCTCAGGGTCTCTTCATGGAAATAGAAGAACACCATTAGAACAATATACGGAGAGACCCAGTCTTGCATTTAAGGCTCAAAATGTATTAGAAAAAAATTTCAGTAACGAAACCTGCACAGCTCTTTCAATTGATGAGAAGTTCCATATAAGGGGTATTCCTCATCAAAGTTAAATGGCTACTAAGCTTAACGATCTTAGGCTTTGGATTCTTCACCATCTCCTCACGCATGTACATGCAAACAGAGAAGAAACTTCAAAAAAGGGCAGAATCCATTTCAATCATTTTCATAAACAAATGAAATAGAGGGATTTATCTGTTAATCAATGATTTAAAACAGCCACATCATCCAAAAAGCAATCCAGTAGACATTTTTTAATGCTAATCAATACTCAATTATTACTTTACTCTCTTTACTAATTTTTGTATCTGGATTAAGAAAAAAAAAAGACTTCAACATTTTTCTCAGATTGTTTATCAACTTTCTTACCATCAAATGTTAAGTAAACTCTTGCTTGGGGCTGAGACGATCCTTTCACATAGGTAGAACAAACAAATACTCCAACCAAGAGGCAAACTGCCTGGAATGCCATTTCTTCAGATTCGCAAGTTAATATCCAAGGGAAAATACCTTTACAATAAAGATAATAAGTTCGTTATACTTTACTTCACATTTTAGGAGCACACACCCACCCATACACACAAAACCTGCAATCCAGACAGCACCTTATTCACAAAGACATAACTGAACTTTCAGAATCATGCAAACAGTAGGAGGTGCTGTGACTTTCTGTCTTACATCTGAAAATTTGGATTTGACTTTATATGTGTCTGGAAGTCTTTGTTAAAAGTGAAATTATTTCATTATCCAGCAAAATAATGTGAATATTAAACAAAACAGCCAGGAAAATGTTGTCAATTCCCAAAGGAAAAACTAATATTTAAACTTGTTATTCTCTTTAAACAACAACAACAAAAAACACATTACATTGAAAAGACTTGAGAATGGTGCCAACAGGTATTAACAGATGGAAACTTCTCTTTCTACTATAAATAGAGTAGCAGTAGAAAAATCTCACATAAAATTTCACTTCCACACACTCATTAACTCTTTGGAATAACCATCTCTGAAATGATATTTCTACAGAAAAATCTACCAGGGCGCAATTCCTCATCACTTATATCACTGGAATTAGTTATCTGCCAGTTTATACAGATGACCATACAGCTGTTAAATGATGTAGATGAGGTAACCATGAATTTGTGCCAAATACAAGCCAATGACTTAGTGCTGAGCAATCCAGTGAACCATGTATCCCTCAATGCCTTTTAAAAATAAATCAACTAGAAAGTGGGCTGTCAAAATTTCAAAGGATAAATCAGAGAGACAGGTATTACTGTTTAAAACCATATCTATATAATTGATATATGCTATTAACTAATGTCTGAACACCAGAGATCACATAATGTGTAATATCAAATCTATAGGGTCTCCAGTAGCCACTTGCAAAATAAACTCAGGATCATCAAAAAGAAAAATTATTTTGAGTCTAATACAATTATACAATGAGATGACATGACAGAGTTTAATCTAGAAATTTATTTTTACAAGTTACAACAATACTGATCTTCAATAGTATGTGGCTTTTAAAAGTAAAATCTTACCACTATTATTCAATAAAGAAATGCCACTAAAGTTTGACAAGTAATACAATACAGGAGCAATAGAGAAGCTTCAGTAATACAGAATCAAAGGAACAATTAAACTGAACATGCCACTGTAAACAAAACTTATATTGATTTCTTAGGTGGTACATGTAAGAGGTAGAAAAAAAAATTCTATGCTTCTTTTACCACACAGATGGAGAAAACCCTAGAGATGTTTGTGTTCGTAATTTTCAAAACACTTTCTTCCTGCTTCCACAACCTCTTCACCTTGTCATCCCGATTTTATAGGGTGACTTTCCCTTAGTAATTTGCTCCCTGGTTTTGTTGACTTTATAGTTAAATTCCGCCCCCCCCCCAAATTATAAATATGCCTAACCTTTGCCTCTGTATTAAGCAGGATAATAATTATACATTTTTACATACTGCTATTATCAATATCTTATCTGATATGTCCCCAAGAAAGCAACATATGCCACAAATTGCAAAAAATAACATTGGAGATGAAATGACAGGTCAAGTGGAGTTAGTATAAAGAGCAACGTGATTTCAAGCCATCCAGAGATGAGAAGTGAGGCAAAGTCAAGTATCTTATAAATGCCCCCGCCCCTCATATTTTATGACTTCTCCCCTTTAACTCAAACACTTAAGACACGATGTTTACTGTGTTAACTTGTAATGACTGAACACTAATAACATGTAATAAAAGGCCTCTTATAAAATTCTCTCCAGTAATTTTGCCTTAGAAGGCAGGGATACTCAACTTTAAACTCTCCGCAGGTGTCATAACCTAGAAAAACAATTCCAGCCAGGCTCTCTGCAAGAGAAACACTTCCATGACAAACTACACGCGCTTTTAAGAAAATGTCCAGATTTTGAGAACACGGATTTGTGAAAAGTCTATACACAGATCCAAAGTTGTATTTTGCTAAATTTGTAATGCTGAAAACAACGAATCCAGCTTACCGAGGTGGAAAGAGATCAGCGAGGAAAAGTCGTCAATGTGCTACAGGTTTCGATCCTCGTTCCTAGCGCTTTCCCCAAAAGACCGTAATTTCTAGGGCGTCCCAGCGATGAAATTTTTTCTTTTCTGCCTTCTGAGTTCCTTTGTAAAGGAATCCTCAGCGTTGCAGCGGCGCGGCACCCGGAGCCCTGCTCCGCGTCGCTCAATCAAGCACTCGGGAGTGAATGGAAAGTGGCCGGCGCAAGGGGCGAGCGCTCGGGTGTCCGATTACAGCTACGCGGCGCACGGCTCCGGCTGCCCCGGCGCGCCGCCCAGCCAGCTCACATCACCCGCCCAACACACTCGGCCGCATCTCCACCGGCCGCGAGGCCCCACCCAGAGCGCGCCCGCGAGAGGGTGGCAGGGAGCCGCCAGGGCGGGGCCGACCCCAGGACAAGCTGCCCTCGAGATACAGGAATGTGCTGCAGCAGGCTAGGGGGGCCAACTAAACAACTCTGCTCCTTTCTCACTCCGCGGTGGAGTGAGCAACTTACAGGGTGTGTTCCAAGGTTTTCGTTTGTTACCGGCTACTCTGGGAAGGCATTCAGGATTAAGCTTGGCCTTAACTATCAAAGTGCAAAGCAGTTTTTGCCAGAAAAGGATCACAGCATCCTTTTAAGGCAAACAGATGGGTTTTTAAAAGGCATGAGTCTCGTCCTTTTCCTGTAGAACGTTTTCTAAAACCGGTCGACATAAAACAGTCTCATCGCAGAAGTTTATCCTTTTAATGGGTATCGTTTCCTATTGTCCTTCCTTAATGTCCCCAATGCAGTAACTTTGTTGACCTTTCCACGGTCACTCATATACAATACGCTACCATGCGGGATACTCCCAAAACATAATTATAAGAAATTATTTCACGGTTGTGTAGAAGAAGACTGTTTTGAATTATGCCAACAGAGGTTTACGAATCTAGACATCAAGGGTATATATTTCCAGCACTACCTTCAGGTAACCTTGTTAAATTCTGGAACTAACGTTGATGTTTAAGTGAAAATTATTTCTCTGGATTACAATTAACTACATATTTGTACTTGGGGAGGAATGAGCTTCCATCTCCATAAAATGAGCAGGTACTTGCTTAAAAAATCACTGTGAGCTACAGCCCAGTAGATGTCACTATACAGAGAGAACATGGAGTGTAATTTCTCCGCCGTGTTTCTTATAATTTTCTTTATGAAATGTTAGATCACTAAATTCTTATAAACTATCATAGAAAATACTTCCGAGAGTGCAAAATCTTTGATGGAGTGGGACAGCTGAGCTAAATCTCACTAGGATGAAGAGAAGATACATCTTTCATGTATCTAAGCACCACTTCTTATGTTTTGCCGCTTACTTTTTTCTGTGCAGTGAGATATGAAGGGATTATGCCAAATAAGAACACAAACTTGTGTTCAAAACTTATATTCCATGATCAATATTATCTTCAGACACAAACTGTTTATGAAAGAAATTTCAAATTAAGTGGATCTGTTCTTTAAAAAAATCTAATACAGTTAAATTATTTTTGTGATAATTAGTGAAATAAAAATGTGAGCAGCTCCTTGACATGTTTGTAATAATGAATTTAACTGACAAAACATCTGACAGTATTAGAAACCATATGTAAACATGAGTAAACACTATGCATGGTTTTCTCTGAAATACATCTGAAACTGATTAAGATCCGAGTTGTAGTGATCACTATTACTTTTCTAATGATGTATTTGTATATATCCTTCAGCATTTGTAAATTAGGGAGGGAAAAAGAATAAATCATTAGAAAGAAGAATGCAGTGAGCATTAACAAACTGTATAATCCTTAATTTCAAAACGTGGAGTCATTAGACACTTGCTGCTGCAGTTGCTTAGTCCCTTTAGTTGTGTCTGACTATGTGTGACCCTATGTACTCCAGCTCACCAGGCTCCTCTGTCCATGGGATTCTCCAGACAAGAATACTGGAGTGGGTTGCCACACCCTCCTCCAGGGATCAACCTAGATCTCCTACATTGTAGGCAGATTCTTTACCACTGAGCCACCGGAGAAGCCCCATTAGACACTGATTAATCTGTAAACCTATGCAAAATAGAATATATTTACACAGGGAACCAAGATAAAGAAATGCGAGGTGAAATGCACACCAAATTGACTACCAAACTCACTTTACTAAAGCTGGAAGAATCATCTCAATTCTTCAAAAGGCTTTAGAGGGTATGAAAATAGATTATATTTAACCAGTCTATGAAACTTGTGCTATGATACTCTCTTTCCTTGCTGAATAAACTTCTTTTAGTGTATTTAACTGAATGGTATTTGCCCAGTACTGAGACATTAATAATATTTGCACAGGACTCAGACATTTACCATTGACCACGCCTCAAAATGAGTGATGAAAATATTGATAGGCATTAGTCAAGTCAGATTCAAGCACAAGGACACAATTACTTCTCACGTTTGACTGAAACTTGGGCCATATAGTGAAATTTTAAGAGGGTCAATAGGTGACCATAATAAGATTTATCTCTGCCCTCTTTTCCAAACTACTTAGAAGCCTAAAAAACCTTCACAGGACTTATATAAGAAACATTGCTGGCCAGTGACACTTTTCTTGGATGCAGTTTTGACCCTGTCCTCATAGGTGGGAAATAACTTGAGCTAATGAATGACTTGTCTAATTTTTTCAATGTGAGTTATTATTGTACGTTTCCTCCCTGCTCTAATTCTCTTCTCCTCTTTGACTTTCCTGCCTCCTAACTTCCTCATTTGCTCAAATTCTAGAAGATAGCATTTTAGATCTCCTGAACCATATCTTTAGAATGTTTGTATTGCAAACGGTTATTGACTTTGTTCACATCAGCATTCTCTTTTGGTTACCTTAGTTGTTCTGAGACCAAGCCAGTCAAACAGGTCTGGTCTAGAAATATGTGTGTGGAATTGCTATCTGCATGGTTAATAGGCTGTAGTATTTCCTCCATTAAAATCATTCCTTATTTTTCAATACAATGAGTGTATCTCTACTTTCATTCTTAACCCATTGCTAATCTATATCCTTGACCTTTGATCTCTTTCTCTTTTGATGTGTTCTAAACCCTAGGTTTCTCAACTTGTGAAGTTCTTGGCATTAAACAAAATAAACTGGTGATAGTGGTTTGCTCTGGAGAGAGAAACTGCCAGAAAGAAATTGCTGCTTTTTTGCATCTTTTTGCCTTTGTAATTTTATAGCAGATGAATGTATAAGATTTTATAAAATGTGAAATCTAGTTCAGTATTACTTTAAATACTTTTAAATTGTTCATACACAATAAAGTTCTATATTTCCCAACTCAGCCAAAATAAAAGTATATTCTCTCTAATGTCTATATATTACTGTATTTCAAACACAGAAGTAGAATGGTAAGGAATTTCAGTAGTAAGAGTCTGTTAGTGATTTTATTTTTTATGTGCACATGACAAGCTTGTAAAACAGGATTGTGGTCACTCATATTATCATCACAGGGGTAAAATGTGAACTCTGTATTTGTTTTGTCCTTATAGGAATATTTCATGGGAAACTTCATGAGGGGAGTAGTATCTGTCTTCAAGATCAACTATAAACAACTGCAGTTGCGTTTTCATACTGTTCATGGCAGAAAGAGAAAAGAAACTAAAGAGTCTCTTGAGGAAGGTGAAAGAGGAAAGTTAAAAAGCTGGCTTAAAATTCAACATTCAAAAAACTAAGATCATGACATCTGGTCCCATCACTTCATGACAATAGATGGGAAAAAAGTGGAAACAGTTACAGATTTCATTTTCTTGGACTCCAAAATCACTGTAGATGGTGATTGCAGCCACAAAATTAAAAGACAGTTACTCCTTGGAAGAAAAGTTATGAAAAACCTAGACAGTGTATTAAAAAGCAGAGATATCACTTTGCCAACAAAAGTCTTCTAGTCAAAGCTATGGTTTTTCTAGTAGTCATGTATGGATGTGAGTTGGACCGTAAAGAAGGCTGAGTGCCAAAGAACTGATGCTTTCAAACTGTGGTGCTGGAGAAGACTGTTGAGAGTCCGTTGGACAGCAAGGAGATCAAACCAGTCAATCCTAAAGGAAATCAATCCTGAATATTTATTGGAAGGACTGATGGTGAAGATGAAGCTCTGATATTTTGGCCATCTGATGCCAAGAGCTGACTCCCTGAAAAAGACCCTGATGCTGGGAAAAACTGCAGGCAGGAGGACAAGGGGACAACAGAGGATGATATGGTTGGATGGCATCACTGACTCAATGGATATGAGTTTGAGCAAGCTCTGGAGTTGATGATGGACCAAGAAGCCTGGCCAGACGCAGTACATGGGGTTGCAAAGGGCCAGACAGGACTTAGCAACTGAGAATCAGCAACTGCAATTGCAAAGTAAGTGATAGTTCCTTAATAAATAGAGTTTGATAATTGAATATATGCACACACACACACACCACACACACACACACACCATCAGACTTTGCTTAAGAAAGGCAAACCACTTTGCTAGATCTATTGTATCCTGAGCTCTGTTTCTCTATCTGGCAGTATAAAACTCTTTCCCACATGTTCTCACAGGAGAGCTACAAGAGGCCTATGTGAGTACCTGTGATTGTCAGACGTGTGTAACAAGGCTCAAAAATAATTACCAACTGGAGCAATGAGTTCAGGATTGTTAGTTATACTGATTCCCATCTACAGTTTCTTAACCTAGTCAAAGGCCTTTTCCACGTTATCTTCAAATTTTACTACTTTTCTATTCTTCATGAACCTTAAGTGGTTGATTAGAAAGTAGAATATTAACTTGTATGAACAACTTTTACATCCTAACAAAGCAGTTTCGTGATGAAAATTACATGACCAAGTCGTCTTCTCTACCATTGATCTCTGGGAGATAGAGAAGGTTGTGCAATAAATTTAAAAAGCATCAACTACTTGTAAATAATTTTAGTCATGATACTTAGTGCTTTGACATTTCAAGTGGGGTTTAAAAACTTTAAAGGAGATAAACAATTTTCTTTTTTTTTTAAAATGTGACATAAGATGTGCAACTTTGGGGTACATTTCTACAAAATAGCTTTTCTTTGATGGATTGTATCCATTGCAATGGGCTTGTTGAATTTTAGACCAGAAAAAGGAGTATGATTTAGAAGAGAATATGTTATTTAATGAGCTTCCCGGGTGGTCCCAGTGGCAAAGAACTTGCCTGCTAATATAAGAAATGTGGGTTCAATCCCTGGTTTGGGAAGACTCCCTGGAGGAGGGCATAGTAACCCACTCCAGTATACTTGCCTGGAGAATACAATGGACAGAGAAGCTTAGCAGGCTACAGTCCATGGGGGTCACAAAGAGTCAGACACGACTGAAGCAACTTAGCTGTTATGTTATTGTGCATGTTATGCACATGTTATGTGCATGTTATTTAATAGATATTTTAAAAAGACTATTTCTTTTAAACTTCTTAATGGTCCTAAAAAGAAAATATAAGTGCTTACATTATGCAAATAGAAAGCCAGTGCAAAAAACTGAGTCACCTGCTCTTACTTGGGCCCTGTCTCTAGGCAGTGAATTCAGATCTGCCTGTGTCAAAGTCCACGTCTCACTCCTGTTAGTACATTGGTTCAGTCCGGTAAGCAGGAAGAAGTGGAAAACTTTACCTTGCTTCCTAGGCTATTTAGATCCTGAAGAAGGTTTTTGTTGTTGTTGTTGTTGGATACTAAATACTTTATCTCACACATCTGAATTATAAATTCAGATGCTTTATTATCACCATGAAAGCATAGGAAGTTTCAAAGCAAAATCACTATGTATTTCTCCTTTGCATTTATAGAATAGCTAGAACTGCGATGATTAATGAATAGCCTTGAAATATAGATGGAGAAGTATTTCAGGAAATATAGGTAGAAGAAGGAATCAATAATAAATTGACTAGGTAAAAGACCACACAATTATGAAACAAAGTTCCTGAATAATTTTTTATCATCGATCCAAACACATTTATAGTTATATATTAACAAATTAGTTCTCTTCCTTTAAATCTAGTTTGTTACTTGTGTAAATACAGTAAAAGCCAATCCAGAAGCAAATCTGCACCGTGAATTCAAGCCTAAGTAACATGAGGTTCATTGATATCAAGGAAAGTCAAACCTGATTTTTAAACGGCAAGTTATAGATTACCTGTTACGCCAGTTGTCACCAGGGTTTCTGAATAGTCTTTTGTTCATTCACTGGGGATAATGTTCCAGCTTATTTTCATGGCTCAGACATTCCCTTTCACTGACTGGTCCAAGATAATCCTTCGTTCCCCTCTCACCTATTCCTTCCCCTTGCTCCTTAAACTTCTATATATCAAATGCCTCGCCTTACAATTGTTTGACCATACTGTACCTCGTCACCTTTTGTGGTTTTCACATGCCATTTCCTCTCTTTCCCTCCATCTCACCCACTTGGCAAATTCTTTCTCATTCATTGAGACTTACCTCAAATCCTTTCTGTAGAAACTCCTACAATCCTAGGCAAACATTAGTGAAGTCTTGGGTATTATACATAAAATGATAACAATATCACTTTTGATGTCAAATAGATTTTTATTTATATTAACTTACTATTGTGAGTATTGTGTGATTTCCAGTTTTATTTTTATTATTTTTAAAATGAGAGTTATGCCAACTGTTAGCTTGATGGTTAATTAGATATTATAATGTATGCTGACACCTTCTCTCTCATTATTACCATACATTTGTTTATCCCTCTGCTGTATACTTTTAAAAAAATGCATATTAATTTTTTTGGTTGTGCTGAGTCTCTGTTGCCTGCTGAGTCTCTGTTGCCACGCCGCCTCTCTTCCAGCTGCGGTGAGAGGGGCTGCGCTTGCTTGCGGTGTGCGCGCTTCCCGCTGCAGCGGCTTCTCTTCGTGGAGCACAGGCTCTGTGCGCGTAGGCGCCATGGACACGGGCTTCAGTAGCTGTGGCGTGATCACGGGCTTAGCTGCTCTGCAGCATGTGGGATCGTCCCAGACCAGACGTCGAACCCGTGTCCCTGGCACTGGCAGGCAGACTCTTAACTACTGGGCGACCAGGGAAGTCTCTGCTGTATATTATATGTTGCCATCGTGTGAAAATGTTCTCCATTAACTCCACTGCCACAGGACAGGACATCGACCTCTAGAGATTTTGTAGCCAGAAGCAAAGCCAAGTCGGTACACAGTGACTGCTTGATAAATGGTTGCTCAATTAACTATATCAAACTTTTCTTTTAGCAATGTTTTGTGGACCTGAAGAAGCCTAAATAATATATTTTATTGTTACTAATAGTGTTTCATTTCAATACATGGAGTTTCTTACTGACTTTTTAAGTAAGTACTTTGCAAGGTTCATAACTTTACTCCCAAAGGTAATTATGTTTGTATTTTCCTCTTCAGGCTGTATTTGAATTTTAATTTGAGTTTGTAAAATCTGTGAGAACATTTGAATTGGCTTCATTCTTGATAATCAACTGCTATAAGAACATGTGGTATGAATTAATTCAAATTTTAAACTTTGAGGTTTAAAATTAAAATTCAGAAAACATGTTTTGAGTTCTCTGTTTAAAACTTAAAACAAGGTTCTGGGAAACTCCTATCACATTAAACATAAAAATAACAGCATACATGATTGAAAAGAGCCTAGTAGCAGCAATTCTTGGGATAGAAAGGGAAAAAAATATCTATTCCCAATAACTGAATATAATTTTGTTTCTTCTCATGTTTTACTCTAGAGTTGTTTCATATAAGCTTTCTTCTACCAAGGTCTTAATTTGAAGCAACAAAAGCATAATCTTTTAAGATTCAAACTTTCTACAAATTTTATTTTCATATTCTGCAGATTTCATCCCAATTTCATTACTTTAAGTATATATCATTTAAGAAAATATCATATATTAAGTATCTTGGATTATCTAATGCTGTAATAATAGCACGAGTTTTAAAAATTTACTTTATCAAAGGGTTCTTCAAATTGATCCAAAAATTTTATTTAGTTAGCATTCATGTTAAAAGCATATATATTTTCAGAAAATATCTATGGCTTAAATGAAGAGCTATAAAAAATAACACCAATAATACCAATTCAGCCTTAAAATTCTGTGAAGGGCCTTTCTTGATAGTGTAGTGGTTAAGAATCCACTTGCCAATGCAAGAAACACAGGTTTGATCCCTGCCCTGGAAAGATTCCACATGCTGCAAGGCAACTAAGCCTTTGCACCACAACTGCGAAGCCCTTCCTCTATAATCTGTGAGCCACAAATTACTGAAGTCACCATAATGAGATGTGCATGCACCACAACTAAAGAAAGCCTGCATTCAGCAACAAAGACCAGCACACCCATAATTAATTAATTAAAAATAAAACAAAATTCTATGATGAGTAAATTAATGCAAAACATTTATAATTATAAGCATATTATTTCAGGAACACACTATTTTTATTTATTTACAGCAAATTCATATCAGCTAAGGGAAAAAAGCATTTGTACTTCCTGTATTTTTCATAATAGAAAATATGAAATTTTTATAAAAGTTTGATAAATTTTATAAACTTCAAAAATTTTATAAAACTTTTATAAAATGTTATAAAATGTACAAAAGTTGTTTTTTTTTTTTATAAAATCTTATTGAGAGACATTGAGCTCCAGCCATAGAATTAAGTGCTAGTGTTGGATTTTTTTTTTATCAGTCCCTTAGAAAGTATAAATGTGCACCTGTAACCCCAGAAAATTCATTACATTGTAAGATTTTTATATGGAGAACTTTTCTTTTCAGAATGAACTATTTATTTTTCTGGAGTTAAAAACACCACCTCTCCTATCCCTGTACATACCCATATATTTTGAAGAAATATTAAAAGTTTCTAGGAATATTCTGACTCTGGATCTACAGTTTAAGGATAAACATTAAAAGATAATATAACTCTATTATAACATAGGTATACTGAAGGTATCATCTCAGTTTTGAAAATACGGATTAGAACTTGCATCCAATTATTGATGCTGTCATTTGCCTATAGATGTATGTATAGACCAAATATAAAGGTTTCTAAAAGGCAACAATTTTTGACATAAGAAATATTTCATTATTTAATGTATAGAACAACTGTTAAGGTTTGTAAAAGACAACAATTTTTGATATTAGGAAATT
This sequence comes from Oreotragus oreotragus, assembly GCA_006410675.1. Lineage (NCBI taxonomy): Eukaryota > Metazoa > Chordata > Mammalia > Artiodactyla > Bovidae > Oreotragus > Oreotragus oreotragus. The sequence continues at coordinate 150,439 of SJYX01009695.1, read as the reverse complement.
TTTCATTATTTAACTTCCATTTAAGTCTCTCTTGGGAGGTCCCCTGGTAACTCAGCTGGTGAAGAATCCGCCTGCAATACAGGAGACCCTGGTTCAATTCCTGGGTCAGAAACATCCCCTGGAGAAGGGAACAGCTACCTACTCCAGTATTCTGGTCTGGAGAATTCCATGGACTATCCATGGGGTCGCAAAGAGTCAGACACGACTGAGAGACTTTCACTTTCACTTTAAGTCTCTTGAGTGTGCATAAGCCCTTGGTCACAATATGTTGTTTCTCCGTGGAATTTATGTTCTTTATATACTTTAACATCATATGCACATACATACCCTGGGGTATGACTTGGTTGTATATCACTTTCATACAAAATATGAATGTTCTTATGATTCTTATAGTCTTTCATTTTCATTTAAGGTACTCTTAACTCCAAAATGTTCCGTTATTTATTTTTTTTTTTTGCATTTCCTCCCTTATCAGATTTGTTTTATTATTTTAGGATTATTATTTGAGTGAAACCAAAACATGATGAGAGTATCTGCAAATTGAAACACAATAATGTACTTATAGGACAGAAAGTAGCCTTTGGCAATATTTTAAACACTGACTGCTTCAACAATTCACTGGCTAATACTCAGCGAAGTTTTTGCATGTGCTATGATTTTATCTTCTCAGATTTTGAAGGGCAAACAAATGTGCTTTACTTTTAAAGTTTAGCATTTTCCTCATATTTAGACTTAGAAAAAAATAACCAGTTCACTGCTCACTGTCACTATTTTTAAGTTACGATACAAAATCACAGACTGGCATATATTTAAGTATAAATCTACTTTTCTCAGACTGCAACCTGGTAATTAACCAAGTCACATAGATGATCCATATTTCACTCAACTTGTCAATTTATATAATAGTTTAACCCAAAGAAGGTCCTCCACTAGTATAAAAGCATTTCTTGAAATGTTTAACGCTCTTACAGTCAGGTACCCTGTCTCTTTTCTCTTCTAGTTTTGAGTCAAAACCTCCCTGTCTGCTATTAAATATGGATGTCTCTAAGGAAACAAAGTTTTGCTGTGCACAATGCCAAAGAAGGTTGGAAGTGGACGGAAATGGTGATACTTTGTAACAGAGAGCTGTATGAAGTAAGTTTGCGTTTTGCAGGGAATAGCTCTGTTAGCATTTACAGCGTGTTAGGTTCAGCATATTTTACGTTATAATCCTCACCTAAAATTTAAAAACAAAGAAAGCTAAGCAAGGGAATAAATCTGAATGAACACAGGAGAAACACAATGTAGTACTCAGGAATCTACATTCCTTTCCACTTCCCTTAGGTCATCACTGTCTGGCCCTGCTATATCCTGTTGGACATCTTTTCTCTATGTAAGTCATGATCACATTGTCTTGACTATAGTTTCAATGGTTTTTTAAATTATGTCAGCATTACTTGGGAGGAACTGTGGATTGAACTGTATCCCTCAAAATGATATGCTGAAGTCTTAACCCTCATACCTGTGAATGTGATCTTATTTGGAAATAGGGTCCTTGCAAAGATAAGTAGGAAGGTCATTGGAGTGGGTCCTTAATCCAGTATGACTGGTGTCTTGAAAAAAAGGTCATATGAATTATGGTGACAGACTGCAGTTACCTTACCACAAACCAAGGAGCACCTGGGGCTATCAGAAACTGAAAGGAACAGGAAGGATTCTCCTATAGAGAGTTCAGAGGAAACATGGGACTCTCAGCACCTTGATTTTGGACTTCTAACCTCACAACTGTGACAGAGTAATTTCTGTCATTTTAAATGGCCCAGTTTGAGGCATTTTGTTACAGCAGAAATTTAATGTTAACTAATTTTTGGTTCCTGCTCCATGCACCGTTCCATCTTCTTTCTTCTGAATTATACTATTTGTTATAAACTAACATTCTGTGAGGATATAGACAAGTTCTCTTCTCCCTGAGCTGAAGATTTCTGACTTGAACAATGTTATCAATGATGTTTCCTGCCCATAATTGTATAGTTTAAGCAAAATATAAAATATGAAATATCTAACATGTATTAGGAGTCATTGATCATTTCTCTGCTTCACTAATTTCAAACATTTTCTAATTCCATGTAATATAAAATTCTCAATTTCACATTTATTAATGAAAGTCAAGATGTTTCATGTCTTAAATATTTAGCTAGAAAATTAAGACATATTTACAAAAATATCATTGAGACTGGCTAAGGGTCAGAACTACTACAACGAACTTATATTTGTTGTTGTTCAGTAGCTAAGTCTCATCTGACTCTTTGCAACCCCATGGATGGCAACACACCAGTCATATAAATACATATAAATATGTATGGAAACAGAAGCAGTTATAGATACATATGCAAGAAGGCTAACTTTACAGGTCAACGTGACTGGACCACTGTGCTTAGATATTTGGCCAGATATTATTCTGGATGTTTCTCTGAGAATGTTTTGGATGAAATTAATATTTAAATCAGTGGATTGTGAGTAAAGTTTATTGCTCTCCATAAAATGGGTGGGACTCATCCAATCAGTTGAAAGCCTGAATAGGACAAAAAGACTGTCATCCTTTGAGCAAGAAAGAACTCTGCGGCAGATGACCACTGCTAGTAAACTGCAACACTGGTTCTTCTCCGAGTCTCCTACCTGCTGGGCCATCTTGCAGATTTTGTATCTGTCAGTCCACATTAACTGCCTGAGCCAATTCTTTAAAGTATATCTCTTTCTATGATATGCACACCCTACTGGTTCTATTTTTCTAATGCATATATCCTCAAGGGTTATGGTTGGTGTGTGTGTGTGTGTGTGTATCATCTAGCATGCTCCATGCACCGTTCCATCTTCTTTCTTCTGAATTATACTATTTGTTATAAACTAACATTCTGTGAGGATATAGACAAGTTCTCTTCTCCCTGAGCTGAAGATTTCTGACTTGAACAATGTTATCAATGATGTTTCCTGCCCATAATTGTATAGTTTAAGCAAAATATAAAATATGAAATATCTAACATGTATTAGGAGTCATTGATCATTTCTCTGCTTCACTAATTTCAAACATTTTCTAATTCCATGTAATATAAAATTCTCAATTTCACATTTATTAATGAAAGTCAAGATGTTTCATGTCTTAAATATTTAGCTAGAAAATTAAGACATATTTACAAAAATATCATTGAGACTGGCTAAGGGTCAGAACTACTACAACGAACTTATATTTGTTGTTGTTCAGTAGCTAAGTCTCATCTGACTCTTTGCAACCCCATGGATGGCAACACACCAGTCATATAAATACATATAAATATGTATGGAAACAGAAGCAGTTATAGATACATATGCAAGAAGGCTAACTTTACAGGTCAACGTGACTGGACCACTGTGCTTAGATATTTGGCCAGATATTATTCTGGATGTTTCTCTGAGAATGTTTTGGATGAAATTAATATTTAAATCAGTGGATTGTGAGTAAAGTTTATTGCTCTCCATAAAATGGGTGGGACTCATCCAATCAGTTGAAAGCCTGAATAGGACAAAAAGACTGTCATCCTTTGAGCAAGAAAGAACTCTGCGGCAGATGACCACTGCTAGTAAACTGCAACACTGGTTCTTCTCCGAGTCTCCTACCTGCTGGGCCATCTTGCAGATTTTGTATCTGTCAGTCCACATTAACTGCCTGAGCCAATTCTTTAAAGTATATCTCTTTCTATGATATGCACACCCTACTGGTTCTATTTTTCTAATGCATATATCCTCAAGGGTTATGGTTGGTGTGTGTGTGTGTGTGTGTATCATCTAGCTGTATACATTGATAAGCAATAACACAGTAACAGCAAGCACATCCAATACCTAGATCTTGGCTTCAAAACATTATTTTCCAAGAAAAAGGTACTGTGGATCCTTGGAGAAATAACTAATTCTAGGATCAGAGTTAAAAAAATAAATAAACCTAGATCATCTTATAGCTCCAAAGAAAAGGAAATGTTCAAAAATGAAAGGATGGAGATACTTCAAAGAGACATGACTAACTTAAAAGAGTTCACAGTGGCCTAAACTTGAATAATTTGAGCAATAAAATAAATAACAGGGTGTGTGTGTACTCAGTCATTCAGTCATCTCCCACTCTTTGTGGCCTCATGGACGATAGCCTGCCAGACTCCTCTGCCCATGGAATTTTCCAGGCAAGAATACTGGAGTGACATGCCATTTCCTACTTGAGGATGTTCCTGATCCAGGAACCGAACCCACATCTCCTGCATAGGCAGGTAGATTCTTTACCACTAGCGCCACCTGGAAAGTCCAAATAGCATCATACTGGGTTAATAAAATAAGTATACATGAGTTCATGCTGATATAAATAAATGATTGAATAAATAAGTAAATGTTTTTTCCCAGAAGAATTCCAAATAATATGTGTAGATACTCCATGCTACAAGAGGTAAACAGTAATTCCTGTCCCTATCCTAAGTTAAGGCTGGACTAAATAAGAAAAGGAGTATGTCAGGGCTGTATATTGTCTCCCCGCTTATTTAACTTATATGCAGAGTACATCATGAGAAACGCTGGGCTGGAAGAAACACAAGCTGGAATCAAGATTGCCGGGAGAAATATCAATAACCTCAGATATGCAGATGACACCACCCTTATGGCAGAAAGTGAAGAGGAACTAAAAAGCCTCTTGATGACAGTGAAAGACGAGAGTGAAAAAGTAGGCTTAAAGCTTAACCAACATTCAGAAAATGAAGATCATGGCATCTGGTCCCATCACTTCATGGGAAATAGATGGGGAAACAGTGGAAACAGTGTAAGACTTTATTTTGGGGGGCTCCAAAAGTCACTCTAGATGGTGACTGCAGCCATGCAATTAAAAGACACTTACTCCTTGGAAGGAAAGTTATGACCAACCTAGATAGCATATTCAAACCAGAGACATTACTTTGCCAACAAAGGTCCGTCTAGTCAAGGCTATGGTTTTTCCAGTGGTCATATATGGATGTGAGAGTTGGACTGTGAAGAAAGTTGAGCACCAAAGAATTGATGCTTTTGAACCATGGTGTTGAGAAGACTCGAGAGTCCCTTGGATTGCAAGGAGATCCAACCAGTCCATCCTAACGGAGATCAGTCCTGGGTGTTCTTTGGAAGGAATGATGCTAAAGCTGAAACTCCAGTACTTTGGCCACCTCATGCGAAGAGTTGACTCACTGGAAAAGACTCTGATGCTGGGAGGGATTGGGGGCAGGAGGAAAAGGGGATGACAGAGAATGAGATGGCTGGATGGTATCATTGACTCGATGGACGTGAGTTTGAGTGAACTCTGGGAGTTGGTGATGGACAGGGAGGCCTGCTGCTGCTGCTGCTAAGTTGCTTCAGTTGTGTTCGACTCTGTGCGACCCCATAGACAGCAGCCCACCAGGCTCTGCGGTCCCTGGGATTCTCCAGGGAAGAACACTGGAGTGGGTTGCCATTTCCTTCTCCAATGCATGAAAGTGAAAAGTGAAAGTGAAGTCAGTGAGTCGTGTCCAACTCTCAGCGACGCCATGGATTGCAGCCCACCAGGCTCCTCAGTCCATGGAATTTTCCAGGCAGGAGTATTGGAGTGGGGTGCCATTGCCTTCTGCAACCTGATGTGCTGCAATTTATGGGGTCGCAAAGAGTCGGACACAACTGAATGACTGAAATGAACTGAGACCTAATAGTTTACTTTCAAAGAACAGAACATCAAAAGGAGCAATAGAGTGTACAGTGGAGAAACACAGAAAACACTACCTTAACCAAAAAAGAATAATTCCATGAATGATATAATCAAGATAGCATGTACTTCTGATATGGTGAGAAGACAGGGACACTTCATCTCTGTTGTATTCTTTCTAAAACCTTTAGCCTCATTCTAATTGTCGTTAAACAACAGACAAACCAAGATGAGAAGACATTATGCAGAATACCTGACCAGTACTCTTAAAGACTGTCAAAGTATAAAAGCAAAGAGAGACAGGGAAACTGCCACAAACCAAAGAAGAAGGGGGAGGCCTGACAACCAAATGCAATGTGCTACCTTGAATCTGGAATGTAAAGATGATGTTTATGAAAATCTTGGTGGAATCCAAATAAAGTCTAGAGTTCAGTTAACAGCAATGTACCGATGTCAATTTTTTAGTTTTGATAAATGTATCATGGTAATATAAATTATTAATGGGGGAAACTGATTAAGTGTATATGAACTCTGTATACTTTTTGCCCCTTTTCTGTAAATCTAAAGTTAGTACAAAATAGAAAGTTTATTTTTTTTTAAAGTAGTATCAATTTTATAAGAAAATAGTAGAGATGGACTTACAATTCTCTGGCCAAGTACTCTCTTTGTTTAGTCCCATATTAAACATGTATAAAGGCCTGTGATAATATTTCTTAATTTTAGAGATCATGTTTCGTGTTCATGGAATGACTGATTGGTGGAAGCAGAGATCTCACACAATATTTAATTTACTTTCAATCTTCTATCTCTGTAAAAGAGAAATTGCTATCACTTTTTGTCACATTTAGTTTTATTTTTATTATAAACTATATTCTTGTACTTTCACTCCTTATTCCATCAACAATAGCCAGTATCTCCTGAATTATTGTTTAAGATTTGTATGTTATTACCACCCACAGCCTCTCCTCCAACTTTTCTCCAACTTCCTCTCTTCAGTCACTTGAGCATTTTCTTATTTATTGTCAAGGTTGGTTACAATATATTCTGTTCCATAGCAATAAGTGACCCTTCTGGTCTCTACCTATAGCTTAGTTTTAAAATTGAAAGGCAATATGAGGTATTTTTTTTAATTCATTTTCATCTGAATAGTGTTTACCATGGAACTATGTCATACTGTGATAACATTTTCTTTTCTACCTAGTTTCATTCATTCTTTCATACGATCATTTATATTTTTCCTGTAGTTTAGGTGACTTTCTTTTTTATAACTTTTACTTTTTTTTGTTCTTTAAAACTCTCAAAATAACAAATCTATGAAATCTTCTTTTTTTTACCTCATGAAGTCATTTCCTTCTCTAACTTGTTCTTCTTCTCCAATATGGGCTGACTTATCTATAAAACATTTTGGTCCATATCTATATGACTCAATGATTGAATTCTTTATTTTCTATGTTCCATATGTCTGTCTTCATTTTTTGATATTAGTTTATTCATTTATTTCTCTTTTTTTTTTTTTTTCTGGAACACACACTTATTGTGAGTTGTGAAGTCACTCAGTCATGTCTTTGTAACCCCATGGACTGTAGCCCACCAGGAACACACACTTAAGTAACCACCTAAAAAAGGGCTAGGTGGAAATTAACCTCCTGATAGCTTGTGTGGCAATGACTTTATTCTCTTCACCATTTTCTCCATATGATCCAGGATGAAGACTGACCAACTTTGAAGGTGTATATCACTTTATTCCAGAATTCAATTTTGCTGTTAAGAAGTCTGATGGTAGTTTGAGTATTATTTCTTTGTAGTTTAAGCAGTTTGACCTTTTAAGAACTCCTTTTTGTCCTTGCTATACTGAGCTTCTATAATACTTTTTAAAATGTGTGTCTTTTTCACATATTCTGCTAAACAATAAATTAGCCCCCTTAATCTGTAGACTTACACCTACATCTTTCAGAAGTATCTGTTAATTTCTTTTTAATCCCTTTCCTTGTATATTATCTCTTTATGCTTTCTAGAGATTTTTACTAGTTTGATGTTCAGTCCCAAGGATTGATCTCTGTCTTTTATCTTCTTTATCTTCTTGAGAAATTTCTTTGACTTTATCTATTAAGCTTCTTAATTAATTATTTTAGGTACAATAAATTATTAACTGCTAAGTAATATCGTCTGTTCTCTGACTACGTCTTTGTCATAGAATCTTATATTATGAAAGCAGTATATTGTTTATAAAAATCTAATGACCCTATTAAATTCTTGGATGTTTTATTCTCTTTTGCTAATTATCCATTTCCTTAGGGTCATTTATGGATCTGTTCACTTGGCTTTCTTATAGTTCACACTTTCCTAAACTCTCCTGTCAACTTTGGTTATCCATTTATGTGGACTCATGAGTATGAGTTTTTCTGATGTGTGAGGTATTTGCTCATTGTCAGGCTACTTAGGATAAGGTCAGAAAGCTGAATTGTTACATATTTGGATCCTTAAATCAGAATATATATGGTCTTATTATAGGGTGGCTACTTCCACACACGTAAAAACTTTAAAAGGTTAATTTTTGATCTCATAGTTAAAAAGATAGCTGTCAAGTGTTCTGTATTCAGTTGTGAGAAATAGAGTAGATTAACTGTTTCATTTACTTGCCATAAATTACTCATCCCCTTTTATGGTAACTGGAAAATCCAGTTCCAAAACATCCTGTAGGTTTGTAGCATATATTGACTCTTTCCTAATTACTGTTACTTTTTCCTCACACTCTTTAGGCCACAGATTTTTCTATCCTTCTGCAATGGTACCACTTTATCATCTGCTTTCTGTCTTCTAGAAATGTGTCAAAAGCTTATGGGTAGCCCCATTCTGATCGCTTTGTTGTTATATATCAATTTTAAGGTTAAGTTCAGTGGGGAATAATATAAATAAAAACCGTCCATCTACCATTGTAAACAAAGCTTCCCTACTCCCAATTTGCTGTTTGGAATTACTGTTCTTCCACCTCACCTCAACACTGGTAAAAATTGTTCCACACTGGCAACATTTACTAAGAAAAATGGTATGCTCATAAAATTGATTTCTGTAGGCCTTGTTTATTAGATACTGGTTGTTTTAAGGGCTTAATATATAAGATACTCGTTGTTCAGTCACTCAGTCATGTTCTACTCCCTGTGACCCCATGGACTGCAGCATGCCAGGTCTCTCTGTCCTTCACTGTCTTCTGGAGTTTGCCCAAACTCATGTCCATTGAGTCGATGATGCCATCCAACCATCTCATCATCTGTCATCCCCTTCTCCTCCTGCCTTCAAACTTTCCCAGCCTCAGGATCTTTCTAGTAAGTCACCTCTTCCCACCAGGCAGCCAAGTATCAGAGCTTCATCTTCAGCATCATTCCTTCCAGTGAATATTCAGGATTGATTTCCATTAGGATTGACCAGTTGGATCTTCTTGCTACCCACTGGACTCTCAAGAGCGTTCTCCAGCACCACAGTTCACAAGCATAAATTCTTCAGCACTCAGCCTTCTCTATGGTCCAACTCTCACATCCATAGATGATGCATGACTACTGGAAAAACAATAGCTTTGACTAGATGGACCTTTGTTGGCAAACTGATGTCTCGGCTTTTAAATACACTGTCTATGTTCATCATAGCTTTTCTTCCAAGGAGCAAGTGTCTTTTAAGTTCATGACTGCAGTCACCATCTTCAGTGATTTTGAAACCCAAGAAAATAAAGTTTGTCACTGTTTCCATTTTTTTCTCATCTATTTGCCATAAAGTGATAGGACTAGATGCCATGATCTTAGTTTTTGAATGTTAAGTGTTAAATCAGCTTTTTCACTCTCCTCTTTCACTTTCATCAAGAGGCTCTTTCATTCGTCTTCACTTTCTCCCATCAGGGTGGTGTCATCTGCGTATCTGAGATTATTGGTATTTCTCCTGGCAATCTTGATTCTAGCCTGTACTTCATCCAGCCCAGCATCTGCATGATATACTCAGTATATAAGTTAAATAAGCAGTGTGACAATATACAGCCTTGATGTACTCCTTTTTCAATCTGAACCTGTCCGTTTTGAAATACAGTACATGTGGTATAAAGAAGACTATCTACTCTCATTCAGCTCTTGGCCCCAGATCCTCACCTACTGAATTAAAAAAAAAAAAAAAATCTCTGAGCTCTCTTCTAAATTGATTTTATTTTAATTGCATACATGAACTCTCCATTAGAGATTGTTTTCATAATTTTAAATAACATCGCAATAGTATAACCAAACAATATTTTTCAACACTTTTAAGGAACTCACAGAAGCAGTTTTGAAATATGAAAGGCAAACATACCTTGGAATTTGTCCACATAAGTCTTCCTATTTAATTCCACATGTGAACATAAATACAGCTTTGTTATACACTATGCTTTCTAACTTGTTAAATTAATAAGGTAAGAATATAAGTACTAAATATATTATATAAGATTTATCATGCATTCTGTAATCTTTAAGACTACGTAGTTCTCTATGCAAGACAGCAAAAGAGATACAGATGTGTAGAGCGGACATATGGACTCTGAGGGAGTAGGAGAGGGAGAGGGAGAGGGTGGGATGATTTGGGAGAACAGCATTGAAATATGTATACTATCATGTAAGAAATGAATTGCCAGTCTATGTTCAATGCAGGATGCAGGATGCTTGGGGCTGGTGTATGGGGATGATCAGGAGGGATGATGTGGGGTGGGAGGTGGGAGAGGGGTTCATGTTTGGGAGTTCGTGTAAAAAATACCAAAAAAAATAAAATGATAGGTTAAACAATAAAAAAAAAATTAAAAAAAAATCATTAGACAGTACAATTACCTTCTGATGTAGAGCAGGGCTATGATTTCAATGGCATTTTAATGGATTATAAGTGGATCTTGACCCTGAACTTATTTGTGTGTGACTTTCTGTAAACCACTAGGCCTACATCCTCTATTCAATTAAATTGTGTTAAGCAAAGCTGGTACATTCATCACTTCTGATTCATTTATTTTGTCAATGTGATGAAATAATATTTGTAAATGGCTTTTACACAAATGGTGAATTACTGATAAAATTAGATAGTTATTTTCAATTATGGCATAAAAATAATATTGGTGAGCCAATTTTGGATCAGTACATTTGAGCTGAAATTCCATTTGATGACATTTCCAGTGTCAGGAATGGCCTCTGTCTAATATATGGCCATTTTAGTAAGGGCTATGCCACCCTGTCTTTCTCTACTGGGGGTATTTAAAAGTTTCCTTATGGGCTGCCCAGTCTCTGAACTACTTATTGTAAAAACCTGGTCATCTTTATTTTTGTATGTAAAGTTAAATTATCAACAGATGTTTTGCTTCCACCATATTCCCATATCCCAGTAAAAAAGGTAGTCGCTCACCATAGGCCCAGAGAACTGGAATAAATGCATTAATATGTCAAAGGCTATTTGTCATTTATCACTGTACCAGAATTCACAGAGTCCTGGTATCACAGAATAAGAAAGATCTTAGAGGTCATGCTATATCATGTTAGATTACATTATATCTTCTGTACCCTAGGACTGTGTGTTATAATCATATTATATAAGCTTAATATTGATATACTATTTTTGTATTAATTTCATATCCTATGTATATGTTTAAACCTTGATTTTGTTATTCAATTAAAACTGCATCCCCTGGAGGAGGAAATGGCAACCCACTCCATTATTCATTCCGGGAAAATCCCATGGACAGAGGAGCCTGGCAGGCTACAGTTCATGGCATTTCAAACATTCAGACATGGCTGTGACTGAACATATATATATATACACACACACACACACTGAGTACTTTACTGTGTAAATGATATAATGCTTAGCACTTTACATATCATCTAATTTAATTTTCACAATCACCCTGAAAATTTTTCTTATTACCAATTACAGAAAGGGGAGCAATGCTGAAGGAACTCTCTTTGAGAGACTGAACATCTCACTTCATATCTCACAAAGCAGGAAATCAAAGTCAAGTCTATCCTTCTTCATAGTCTGTATTGTTAGCCACACTGTTCTTTGGTGCCTCTTACTTAGTTCTGCCCCAGAAGCCCAAGATTCATCGGAATTTTCCCGCCCACAGGGGTGCAGGGTCACTAGTCAAGCCCCAGATTGCACTGTGAATACGTGCGCGGGCGGCTCAGCTGCCGAGCAGCCGCGGGAAAATTCCAAAAAAGTCAAAACAAAACACAAAAACCAATACGAGACAAAGTCAAATTTTTAAGCCACAGAACCCAGGAGGTTGGCAGCCTTTCCATCACTGCCCAAACTGCTGAAGTTGCTCTGGCGTGGACCACCATAATACATATAAGGTTTAGGGTCAGGAATTGCAGCAGTGAGGAGATACCCCTCGACCCAGGTAAGGAGCAGTGACTGCACTTTGCTGGAGCAGCCATGAAGAGATAGCCCACGTCAAAGGTAAGAGAAACCCAAGTAAGATGGTAAGTGTTGTGAGAGGGCATCAGAGGGCAGACAAACTGAAACCATACTCACAGAAAACTAGTCAATCTAATCACAATAGGACCACAGCCTTGTCTAACTCAATGAAACTAAGCCATCCCCTATGGGGCAACCCAAGACGGGCGGGTCTTGGTGGAGAGGTCTGACAGAATGCGGTCCACTGGAGAAGGGAATGGCAAACCACTTCAGTATTCTTGCCTTGAGAACCCCATGGACAGTATGAAAAGGCAAAATGATAAGATACTGAAAGAGGAACTCCCCAGGTCAGTAGGTGCCCAATATGCTACTGGAGATCAGTGGAGAAATAACTCCAGAAAGGATGAAGGGATGGAGCCAAAGCAAAAATAATACCCAGTTGTGGATGTGACTGGTGATAGAAGCAAGGTCCAATGCTGTAAAGAGCAATATTGCATAGAAACCTGGAATGCCAGGTCCATGAATCAAGGCAAATTGGAAGTGGTCAAACAAGAGATGGCAAGNGGATGAAGGGATGGAGCCAAAGCAAAAATAATACCCAGTTGTGGATGTGACTGGTGATAGAAGCAAGGTCCAATGCTGTAAAGAGCAATATTGCATAGAAACCTGGAATGCCAGGTCCATGAATCAAGGCAAATTGGAAGTGGAGATGGCAAGAGTGAATGTCAACATTCTAGGAATCAGTGAACTAAAATGGACTGGAATGGGTGAATTTAACTCAGATGACCATTATATCTACTACTGTGGGCAAGAATCCCTTAGAAGAAATGGAGTAGCCATCATGGTCAACAAAAGAGTCCGAAATGCAGTACTTGGATGCAGTCTCGAAACAACAGAATGATCTCTGTTCGTTTCCAAGGGAAGCCATTCAATATCACAGTAATCCAAGTCTATATCCCCAACCAGTAACGCTGAAGAAGCTGAAGTTAAATGGTTCTATGAGGACCTACAAGATGTTTTAGAATTAACACCTAAAAAAGATGTCCTTTTCATTATAGGGGACTGGAATGTAAAAGTAGGAAGTCAAGAAACACCTGGAGTAACAGGCAAATTTGGCCTGGGAATACAGGATGAAGCAGGGCAAAGGCTAATAGAGTTTTGCCAAGAGAACGCATTGGAGATAACAAATACCCTCTTCCAACAACATAAGAGAAGACTGTATACATGGTCACCAGATGGTCAACACCGAAATCAGATTGATTATATTCTTTGGAGCCAAAGATGGAGCGGCTCTATATAGTCAGCAAAAATACCAGGAGCTGACTGTGGCTCAGATCATGAACTACTTATTGCCAAATTCAGATTTAAATTGAAGAAAGTAGGGAAAACCACGAGACCATTCAGGTATGACCTAAATCAAATCCCTTATGATTATACAGTGGAAGTGAGAAATAAATTTAAGGGATTAGATCTGATAGACAGAGTTCCTGATGAACTATGGAATGAGGTTTGTGACACTGTACAGGAGACAGGGATCAAGATCATCCCCATGGAAAAGAAATGCAAAAAAGCAAAATGGCTGTCTGGGGAGGCCTTACAAATAGCTGTGAAAAGAAGAGAGG
>SJYX01009695.1:84589-133814 GCA_006410675.1 Oreotragus oreotragus | reverse complement strand
GCCGCAGATGGTGATTGCAGCCATGAAATTAAAAGATGCTTACTCCTTGGAAGGAAAGTTATGACCAATTTAGATAGCATATTGAAAAGCAGAGACATTACTTTGCCAACAAAGGTCCGTCTAGTCAAGGCTATGGTTTTTCCAGTGGTCATGTATGGATGTGAGCGTTGGACTGTGAAGAAAGCTGAGTGCCAAAGAATTGATGCTTCTGAACTGTGTGGTGTTGGAGAAGACTCTTGAGAGTCCCTTGGACTGCAAGGAGATTTAGCTGGTCCATTCTAAAGGAGATCAGTCCTGGGTGTTCTTTTGAAGGAATGATGCTAAAGCTGAAACTCCAGCACTTTGGCTACCTCATGAGAAGAGTTGACTCATTGGAAAAGCCTCTGATGCTGGGAGGGATTGGAGGCAGGGGGAGAAGGGGACGACAGAGGATGAGATGTCTGGATGGTATCACTGACTCGATGGATGTGAGTCTGAGTGAACTCCTAGGAGTTGGTGATGGACAGGGTGGCCTGGCGTGCTGCAGTCCATGGGGTCGCAAAGAGTCGGACATGAGTGAGTGAGTGAACTGAACTGACTTAGTTCTGCAAAACTGCTGACGGTGTTCTCATTTTAGGGTGTTCAGTGTAATGGGTCCCTCTGCTGGGAATGCCTTCTCCTTCATCCCTGCATCGTTCTCAACTTTCAGTCACTCGGATCTCAGTTGTAATGTCAGTTTTTCAGAGATTTGTTTCTTGTTCATTTATTTATCATATTTTAGTTATTCGTTTTTAAAATGACTTAGACATTTTACTTTATATTCTTATTTGTTATGATTAAATTTTCCATAACTTTTAATGTATCTTCCCTTTTTCCTTTTCTCCCTTTATTCCTTCCCTCTCTCCCTTTTTCCATTTCTTTCTTTCTATAGTCCTTTTTAGACATTTCACTAGAATGTAAATTCATGAAAATACTACATTTGTCTCCTTTACAGCAATTATTTAGTCCAATGCCTGGCATGGAGTCTCTCTCAATGATTACGACTTGAATGAATCAATGAACCTATATTTACAGACTCTCAGAATTTTTTGTTGTTATAATTTCATCAAAGGAGTTAATGATATATTTTTAAAATAATGTATTTTCATATACACTATTTCACCTAAAATATACATCATAATTTACTTATTATTTTTTTAAAAAAATATTTAGTTTCAATTCCTTTGTGTGTGTAGATTAAAGTTTCTCAACCTTGGCAATTATTGACATTTTGGCCCAAATAATTCTTTGTTGGGTACAAAGGTAGGATACTATCTCTTGCACTGTAGAATTTAATAGCTGCAACCTTGATCTTTACCCACTAGTAACTCGTAGCTTCTCCATCTCCAAGCTGTGAATGCGATAGTGTATACAAATATGGCCAAATCACCTCTAGTTGGGAACCATATCTCTAAATTAGGCTGCAACAAATACCTTTAGGTATAAAACTTCTTTCCATATGTAAAAGTATTTTTAAGGGTTAACATCTCAATATGTTTTGTAGGTGGAAAAGTAGAGTCTTAGAGAGTAAAATATCTTGCCAATGGTAACACTTATGAAGTGGCAAAGTTGGAACTTTCTCCCCAGTCAGCATGAGTTCAGGGCTTTGTGTTTAACCACCATGTTTCAGGATCCCTAAATGAAGATCTCTTAAAGTCTGGTCTCAAACTACAGTATCTTGCATTTTGATCCTTTTCCTCCACCCTACTTCTACTCTTTTTTTCTCAGATTATCCTGTTTTCTCCCATCCTCCTTCTAGCAATATATTTTGCTATTTTGTACTTGGAGATTCCTATTCTCCCTGTCTCTTCCTCTTACCTCTCTCTCTCTATTTTGGTCAAGTTCCAAAGAACCAGACCATGAGCCAAGGACATATGTGTAACTGATTTATTAAGGAAATGATCATGAGGGATACTAGTTAAAGAGTTGGAAGAAGCAGGAGAGAGAAGGGAAGGAAGCCAGGAAACAGTGCAGACTCAGTCTAAGGCATAAGTCCTGCAGAAGGTAACGTAAGCCTGATCATGCAGGGAGCTCTGGAGTTACATACATTATGCCTTAAAGGTATCCCGACTGAAGGCAAGAAAGCTGGTTTCCACAGCATTTTTCTGTCTTCTGTCATTGTGAAGGAGGTAGAAGATAGGCTGTTGAATACACAAAAATAATTAACACTTCACCACTTCCACACAGAAAAAGTAGAAAGGATCCAAACGAATGTGTGAGGAGCCCCCACACTGATGACTACATGCTTCTCAGGTACTGAGTCAACTCTGCTAAAATTTACCATCTGCTTGGTGTCTTCTGTTGCTGTTACTGCTCTACTGTGCTGTGCTGTGCTTAGTTGCTCAGTCGTGTCTGACTCTTTGTGACTTCATGGACTGTAGCCTGCCAGGCTCTTCTGTCCATGGGGTTCTCCAGGCAAAATACTGGAGTGGGTTGCCATGCCCTCCTCCAGGGGATCTTCCCAACCCAGGGATCAAATCCAGGTCTCCCGCATAGCAGGCAGATTCTTTACCGTCTGAGACACCAGGGAAGCCCAAGAATATTAGAATGGGGAGCCTATCTATTCTCCAGTGGATCTTCCTGACCCAGGAATCAATCCATGGTCTCCTGCATTGCAGGTGGATTGTTAACCAACTGAGCTACCAGGGAAGTCCCCTACCACTCTACTAGGTCCTGGTTAATAAACCAGAAACACTTAAGCTAGCTGTGAGCAATTGTTCTGGAACCAGGAGTTCTAGGATCATCTCCTCTGAGAATCTTTTGCCTTTATCACATACACACACAAAAAACTGAATTTATTTATGTGTGTGGAAATTCACTGGCACTCTAATAAGAGGTCCCCGGACCAAAAGCAGCCTCTTGGGAACTCCCATCTCAAGGCTTTGTCTTAGGCAGAACTGGAATTTTTAGCTTGAGGAAAATGATAATTCCTTTACTTATGGACAGCTGGAACTTTCATGGGGAGCTAAATTTAATTTTACAGCTAGAACTGATCATCTTTTGATTCATAAATAGGAATTCATTGTTATAAGGAGTATACCAGGGGTAGGCAGAAAGGCCACAGCAAAGCCAATTACTATTTTATTTCAGAGCCATAAAAAAATTGTCACATGAGCCTTGACACACAAATTCCTACATACTGAAGATCATGTAACTGTTGCCCAATAAAACAGAATGACTGTACTTGGCCTTAACTGTCCAGTTTCTGTCATAAGAATCAGGCACTGAATAATACCATGATACACAACTGAGAGACACATTTTTTAACTTCTTCACAGGAAAGACTGTGAATACAATCCTAAAATAAACATCAAACCATCAAAACCCCAATGCAAAATACATATTCTCTGGCATATTATATCACTAACAAGAAAAATTTATACAATTGATATCCTTGACAATTGATACAATGACATGGATACAATGTCATTTGATACAATGACAACTGATAACAAGTGTCATTTATGATGTACTTCTTTCATTCTCTCTGTTGTGCTGTTTCATCACTTTCCTTTTCTCTCTTCTCCTTCTCCCTTCCCCTCCCTGTCCAAGTTAGTGTTTATTGTTTAGGAAACAAGTTTATATACCCTTTAGTTACCTCCTTGCTAACAGAGATATCTCACTTTTCAACTGCAAAAATCAAGGTATTTTTCTAATGAATCCATTCTAAAGAGGAATTCTAAAGTCCACTGATTAAATAATTGTTTTCAATGTGTTTCAAATAAATAGATGATATTTGAGTAAGATATTGTAAGCAGAAGACTTCTTAATATTGTAGTGCCGACAAAACATAAGTTTCTATAATCAGATTGTTATGAAAGAACTCTGATTCTGAATAAAAGGCTCAGTTTTCTCTTCTACATCCAAGAAACACTGCCTGATCCATGACTATTGCCAGGTCTCTTGTAGCTGCTTCAGACAGCCAGTTGCAGAAACTCTGGCTGAGTCATGTCTCTGCTCAACTACTCAGTAATGAGCCATCTCTAGGGACATTCCTGAAATGTGTCAGAGATGTATTTCTATTCTCCACCCATTTTTCTGCCATGCCCTAGGCCATGTCCACACTGGTGGCATTTCCAGTGCAATGCCCACTCCAGAGGATAAAAGGTAAGTTTGCAGAATAGCTGCTGAATATTACTCAATAAATCAGTTACTGAAGCAATGAATAGAATGGAATGCAAAAATCTTGGCTGCTAGCCCTAAGTGGAACCACTTCCTTCCTATGAGCAAGTAGTGGTTAATAGATTGGCTTGGAGAGCTGGGGAGTAGAATAACTCTAGGTAGTTAATTTTACTCTGAAATATGGAAAACACCCTTTTCTAAGGGAGGAATTATGCTATTTCTTTTCCTTTTCCCCTCTTGGGGCATTGAGTATTTACTCAGATAATATAATCAGTAAATAAATGTTTGCTGATTTTGATTATTAAACAAATTGATTCAAAAGAGTTACTGAATGAACATTTGCTGATTTAATAAATAACATTATGATTCATGTATAAAGTATATTAGTTAAGTTCTGAAAATATTATATTCTTTCCCTGGAACCAATATTCTACCTTTATCCCAGGAAAGTCTCCAAAAGAAAATTGATACTGCCAATCTGGAAAGACAGTCATCTGAGAATAGAAAGTATAAAATGTAATAAAAAGATGTTGGAGACAGTGAATTGTAGACAGAACGCACCAATAACTCTTCTTTTCTCCCCTATTTTCCTAATAGTCATATCTGCATGAAAACCAAAAGATAGAAATGAACAAATTTTCTTTCAGACTCATGATAACTGCTTCATATCACTGTTCCCTAATTATCTTTTTCAACATGTCAGATGATGTTAACTTCTAAACTATCTCTAATTTAGCACTGCATTTGGTGCCCCCCACTTCTATCTCCCCTCGAATGTTCTAGAGCTGCTAGAACTGCTCCCTTCTGAACTTCATCCTTGATTTACAGATAAAATCTACTTGCTCAAATAATTGTAGCCATTCATCCTTTTAGTCCATGCTTCAAAATGCCACCACATTTTTTGTTTTTTAATATATATGAGTATTCCACGTACAGACATGTGTGCTAAGTTGCTTCAGTCATGTCTGATTCTTTAACCCCAGGGACTGCAGCCCACCAGGCTCCTCTGTCCATGAGATTCTCCAGGTAAGAGCACTGGAGTAGGTTGCCATGCCCTCCTCCAGGGGATCTTCCCAACCGGGGATCAAATCCAAGTGTTTTATGTCCCTACACTGGCAGTCGGGTTCTTTACCACTAGTGCCACCTGGGAAGCCCTGAATCTTTCGCTTTTCTGTTTAAATCTTATATGGCATATCATTTCCCAGAATATAAAATATAAACTCTGGCATGGTAAAAGAGCTTTTCAGGGTGACCTTAACTAGCCTTTTCTTTGCTTGTCATATGGTGGGTTCCAAGCTCAGAGTGCTCTAATTCACTCATTGTTACAACAAGTGGTTCCCTTTCAAGTCTCTATGTCTTTGCATTTGCTCTTCCTTTTAGCTGAAATAACTTTCTCTCTCATACTACCACTTTTTGTCAGTTTTAGGATTTGGCTTGAATGCTATCACAAATGCGAAATCTTGCGTGAATCTCCCAGACAGAGATAATTATTTACCTACTCTGTTCTTCAGAAGCCAACAAAAACACTGAGTGTCTAAGCTGTGTTAGGTTGTTGTACTAAGCATAAGAAATGATTGCTGTCCTTTGAAAGATCATAAAGTACTTGAATCTGTGAAGGTATTCCAACTATAACATTTGTTTTTGCTCCGTTTTTATTTTACTTTTTTGATAGTTCTCCCTAAACTCTGAGCTCTTTAAATAACTGTTTGTCAACACTGAATGTGATGTTTAGGCAGAAATCACTGGAGGCATAGCACATTGGTTTTGAGAGAGAGGCAGAATGCGCATGTAAGAAAAAGCATTACAGAATCTTCCACATTACTAGTTGAGTATTGGCCAGTGCATTAGTTAAAGAGAAACATTTCCAACTTTCCAAAAAAGCATCAGGTTTTAAAATTTTTTAAATGGAGCAACAACTGCAGATCTACCTGAGAATAAGCTTGCTATTAATTATCTTTCAGAGTTAGAATAGGACTGAGAACAGTAGGCAGTTAAAGAAAGTGGATTATGGATATCATTTTAAAAGAAAGCCAAGGCATTATATTTACTCCCTTAATAAAGAAAATTTCCTTTGAAGAGGTAACACATTAAAGAGGATCTTTATATGAATTTATTTATCTTTTCAAAAAATTTATATTGATGCTCTTCCTCTATGTAAAAGAAAGTGTTAGAGTTGATATAGCAGATAGATATAATCTCCTACGGAATTTATATTCTGAGGGCAAAGACAATAAAGAACTAATGTGCAATAACATAAATTATAAATAATCAGTTAACTATTTCATTGTAATTTTATTTTTATTTTTTCATTTAATTTCTATTTTATATTGGAGTATAATCAATATGGCTTAGGCGGTAAAGAATCTGTCCACCATGCAGGAGATCCAGGTTCAACCCCTGCATCAGGAAGATCCTCTGGAGAAGGAAATGGATACCCATTCCAGTATTCTTGCCTGGAGAATTCCATGGACAGAGAACCCTGGCAGGCTACAGTCTATGCAGTCACAAAGAGTCAGACATGACTGAGCGACTAACACTTTTTTCTTTCATAGTTGGTTTACAAATTTGTGTTTCACATGTACAGCAAAGTGACATATATAGATGTGTGTATATATATGCATGTATATACACATATATATTATATATATATATATATATATACACATATACCCATACATACTACTATATATAATCAACAAGGACCTACTATACCACACAGGGGATCTCTACTCTCTATTCTATAATAACCTACATGGAGATGAATCATTGTAATTTTGAGACATAAGTAAAGAAAGAATAGAACAGAATAATGCAATCTAGCCTTGTAGTCAGACATCTTTTCTATGAAGACCTGATATCTAAGCCATGATGTGAGGAATGGTGAGACTTAGTTAGATGAAGAGGGGATGACAGAATATTCCAGGCTGAGGGAATCATCTATGCAAATGCTCACAGTTTAATGGTATAGAATGCATTCAAAGGATATGAAGGCAGATACAGTTGGAAAAAACCTAGGGAGAACATGCATTAAGCTGGGGTGTAGAGGGAAATCAGATTTTGGAGGATCATATTCAGAAGTTTGAATTTCACTATAAAAGCAAGGAGCAGGCATTTTCTCTTACCTCTAAGAGGAAGGGTTTTGAATAGAACATTGATCTCATCAGATTTTCTGGCTAAAGAATCATAGCTCAGACTTAGATAATGTTGACATGAGGAGTCTAGGTAGCATATAAGAAGTGAAAACAATTGAAATGAATTTGATATAGAATTTATAGGTCACAATGTTAGATTGGACATAAAGTTTAAAGGAGAGAGAAGTATCAATGATTATTTGCTTCCTGGCTTAATTAAGCAATTAGGTGGACGTCCAAGTTACTCTTTGCCAATGGAACAAAGGGAGCCTTCTGGCTTTGAGGAGATCATATGTTTAATTCTGGGTACACTGGATGTGAGGTAGCTATAGTACATCTGGATGTGGCTACCAGTAGGCAAATGGTTAATGGTAGCGTGGAGTCTACCATTGGGCTTCCCTGGTGGCTCAGAGGTTAAAGCGTCTGCCTCCAGTGTGGGAGACCTGGGTTTGATCCCTGGGTCAGGAAGATCCCCTGGAGAAGGAAATGGTAACCCACTCCAGTATTCTTGCCTGGAGAACCCCATGGACAGAGAAGCCTGGTAAGCTACAGTCCATGGGGTCGCAGAGTCGGGCACGACTGAGCGATTTCACCCTTCACCTTCAGAATGGAGTCAGATGACATTATAGGATTCAGATTTCTATTTTAGACTCTTCTACCTACAGTGGAAAAATAAACTCATTGGTGAAGATAACAAAGCCCTGGGAAAAGTGTGGAGTGGTAAAGGGAGAAGGCCAAAGAAGGAGCCCAGAGGAACTTCAGCTTTTAAAAGTTTAATGAAGAAAGAGGTGTCGTTATCACACTGAAAGTATATATGAAGTACTTTACCAACTATTAGCCAGATAGCAATTTAAGAAGACCGAGCACTTTTACAGAGACTACATGGACATCACCAGATGGTCAACACTGAAATCAGATTGATTATATTCTTTGCAGCCAAAGATGGAGAAGCTCTATACAGTCAACAAAAACAAGACCAGGAGCTGACTGTGGCTCAGATCATGAACTCCTTATTTCCAAATTCAGACTGAAATTGAGGAAAGTAGGGAAAACCGCTAGACCATTCAGGTATGACCTAAATCAAATCCCTTATGATTATACAGTGGAAGTGAGAAATAGATTTAAGGGCCTAGATCTGATAGACAGAGTTCCTGATGAACTATGGAATGAGGTTCGTGACACTGTACAGGAGACAGGGATCAAGACCATCCCCATGGAAAAGAAATGCAAAAAAGCAAAATGGCTGTCTGGAGAAGCCTTACAAATAGCACTGAAAAGAAGTGAAAAGCAAAGGAGAAAAGAAAAGATATAAGCATCTGAATGCAGAGTTCCAAAGAATAGCAAGAAGAGATAAGAAAGCCTTCTTCAGCAATCAATGCAAAGAGATAGAGGAAAACAACAGAATGGGAAAGACTAGAGATCTCTTCAAGAGAATTGGAGATACCAAGGGAACATTTCATGCAAAGATGGGCTCGATAAAGGATAGAAATGGTATGGACCTAACAGAAGCAGAAGATATTAAGAAGAGGTGGCAAGAATACACAGAAGAACTGTACAGAAAAGATCTTCACGACCCAGATAATCATGAGGATGTGATCACTAATCTAGAGCCAGACATCTTGGAATGTGAAGTCAAGTGGGCCTTAGAAAGCATCACTAAGAACAAAGCTAGTGGAGGTGATGGAATTCCAGTTGAGCTGTTTCAAATCCTGGAAGATGATGCTGTGAAAGTGCTGCACTCAATATGCCAGCAAATTTGGAAAACTCAGCAGTGGCCACAGGACTGGAAAAGGTCAGTTTTCATTCCAATTCCAAAGAAAGGCAATGCCAAAGAATGCTCAAACTACCGCACAATTGCACTCATCTCACACGCTAGTAAAGTAATGCTCAAAATTCTCCAAGCCAGGCTTCAGCAATATGTGAACCGTGAACTCCCTGATGTTCAAGCTGGTTTTAGAACAGGCAGAGGAACCAGAGATCAAATTGCCAACATCCGCTGGATCATGGAAAAAGCAAGAGAGTTCCAGAAAAACATCTATTTCTGCTTTATTGACTATGCCAAAGCCTTTGACTGTGTGGATCACAATAAACTGTGGAAAATTCTGAAAGAGATGGGAATACCAGACCACCTAACCTGCCTCTTGAGAAATCTGTATGCAGGTCAGGAAGCAACAGTTAGAACTGGACATGGAACAACAGACTGGTTCCAAATAGGAAAAGGAGTACGTCAAGGCTGTATATTGTCTCCCTGCTTATTTAACTTATATGCAGAGTACATCATGAGAAACGCTGGACTGGAAGAAACACAAGCTGGAATCAAGATTGCCGGGAGAAATATCAATAACCTCAGATATGCTGATGACACCACCCTTATGGCAGAAAGTGAGGAGGAGCTAAAAAGCCTCTTGATGAAAGTGAAGGAGGAGAGCGAAAAAGTTGGCTTAAAGCTCAACATTCAGAAAACGAAGATCATGGCATCTGGTCCCATCACTTCATGGGAAATAGATGGGGAAACAGTGGAAACAGTGTCAGACTTTATTTTTTGGGGCTGCAAAATCACTGCAGATGGTGACTGCAGCCATGAAATTAAAAGACGCTTACTCCTTGGAAGAAAAGTTATGACCAACCTGGATAGTATATTCAAAAGCAGAGACATTACTTTGCCGACTAAGGTCCGTCTAGTCAAGGCTATGGTTTTTCCTGTGGTCATGTATGGATGTGAAAGTTGGACTGTGAAGAAAGCTGAGCGCCGAAGAATCGATGCTTTTGAACTGTGGTGTTGGAGAAGACTTTTGAGAGTCCCTTCGACTGCAAGGAGATCCAACCAGTCCATTCTGAAGGAGATCAGCCCTGGGATTTCTTTGGAAGGACTGATGCTAAAGCCCAAACTCCAGTACTTTGGCCACCTCATGCGAAGAGTTGACTCATTGGAAAAGACTCTGATGCTGGGAGGGATTGGGGGCAGGAGGAGAAGGGGACGACCGAGGATGAGATGGCTGGATGGCATCACGGACTCAATGGACGTGAGTCTGAGTGAACTCCGGGAGTTGGTGATGGACAGGGAGGCCTGGCGTGCTGCGATTCATGGGGTTGCAAAGAGTCAGACACGACTGAACGACTGAACTGAACTGAACTGACAAAAGACTTAATGGTGTTTTATTATGTTTTCTTTTTTTCTGAAGAAAAGAGAAATTACTTTTCTAGCGAATTAGTTATATGACTCCCAACATTTTGTCATTAGAAAAGCATTATAAATGCCTGTGTGCTGTGTTTAGTCGCTCAGTCGTGTGCCACTCTGCAACCCCATGGTCTGTAGCCTCCCAGGCTGCTCTGTCCATGGGGATTCTCCAGGTAAGAATACTGGAGTGGGTTGTCATGCCCTCCTCCAGGAGATCTTCCCAACCCAGGGATCAAACTCAGGTATTCCACATTGCAGGTGGACTCTTTACTGTCTGAGCCACCAGGGAAGCCCATGAATACTGGAGTGGATAGCATATCCCTTCTCCAGGGGAACTTCCCGACCCAGGAATTCAACTGGGTCTCCTGCATTGCAGGAGAATTCTTTACCAGCTGAGATAGGGAAGCCCTATAAGTGCCTATAACTATTAAAAAAAATTTTTTTTTAATTTAATATTAGTCTTGGGAACAAATGAAGTATTTCATCCCATAGATAAAAATCTGTAAGCTAAAAATAAAAGTTTTATTTTATGTCACCATTTTGACATTCTCCATTGTTTAGATAATTTAATTAATTTGGTCTTTACCAAATATTGACTCCATAGATCATTGCATTTGTTTAAACATGAGTTGTTTTTATAAATTTACCTCCCTATTTTGAGATGGCATCTTTTTCTGAGAACATAGTAATGTTCTTAGAAGTTCCTGATGGAACAGTGAGTTGGTTTTAAATCTACCTGTCTATGATGAGATGGCATCTTTTCTGAGACCATAGTAATGTCCTTAGACGTCTCTGCTGGACTGCAAAGAAGTCCATGCTGGAATGGTGAACTAATGTTGATATGTGTAGAAAATTGTGTACAAAATTTCATTTTGTAAAAAAAAAATAATAATAACATGATTAACCATATGTCACTATTGTCTATTAGGCCATAGATAGATTTGAACTAGAAAGGAAACTTTGCATTCACAAATTTCTCTAAAGCAAAACCAAATATCCAGGATTTTTGGAAGGCACTTGAAGTAACTGTTGAAACGGGAGACAATTCAGAAACAGGACAGACAATACAAACAAATCTTCCAAGTCAAGACGGTTTCTGAAATATTTAAGCAATGAGAAAGAACAATATTTGCTCTTGGAATCATGACAACATGATTGTTAAAACTTTCATTTAGTACTAAGTGGTTTGAATATTTGAGAACTAGACAGTTTCAGAAATCTACTTCTCTTCTAGAAGAAGTAACTTTTGAGTTATATTTAGAACAATGAGGGCTTCTATGGCAGAGAATGATGAGAAGGCTGTACTATCTGAGAGAAGATATGAAGGGTATGTGAAAGTGAAAAGATGTTGGAGGAACCAGATGGTATTATGGGGGTCGCAAAGAGTCGGACATGACCAAGTGACTTCACTTTCACTTTTCACTTTCATGCATTGGAGAAGGAAATGGCAACCCACNTGAGAAGGCTGTACTATCTGAGAGAAGATATGAAGGGTATGTGAAAGTGAAAAGATGTTGGAGGAACCAGATGGTATTATGGGGGTCGCAAAGAGTCGGACATGACCAAGTGACTTCACTTTCACTTTTCACTTTCATGCATTGGAGAAGGAAATGGCAACCCACCCCAGGGATGGGGGAGCCTGGTGAGCTGCGGTCTATGGCGTCACACAGAGTTGGGCACGACTGAAGCGACTTAGCAGCAGCAGCAGAGGCAGAGCATTGGGTGCCTAAAAGGAAGTACCAAGAGGTTAGGGTGAAATGGAAGGACACTAGAGAGACATTATTTGGTCTCCCTTATTCTGAGAAAAATTGTCTCCTCTCTCAATCATCTGCTTCTCATCTAATTAAAAATATGTGATTCTACTTGGGGTTGTCAATTATGATATATTGCCTGTCTCCCAATCCCATTGCTATCACTAGAACAGAGGGGTGGTTCTTGCCAGGTTGATTGGAATTCTTCTCTAGGATTTTATTTTTTAGTTGAAACAAAGTGCAGCTACATCTTTGTCTTTTCTGTAGTTTGCAGAATAGTAACTCTCCAAGATATCTGTGTTCTAATTCATGGAGCCTATAGGTATGTTCAGTTATATGGCAAAGGGAAATTAAGGTTGCAGATGGAGTAAAGGTTACTAATATGCTGATGGGCTGAGGAGGGAAAGGGAGGGGCGTTCAGGATGGGGAACACATGTACACCCGTGGCTGATTCATGTCAATGGATGGCAAGAACCATTACAATATTGCAAAGTAACAGCCTCCAATTAAAATAAATTATTTAGTTAAAAAAATAAACATTAAAAAGGGAGATTATCCTGAAATATCCAGCAGAGCTAAGTGTAATCACCAAGTCTTTAAAGGGGGAAAAGGAAGGAAGAAGTTGTTCAGTCACACAGCTGTCAGACTCTTTGTGATCCCATGGACTTCAGCACACCAAGCTTCCTTGTCCTTCACCATCTCCTGAAGCTTGCTCAAACTCCTGTCTATTGAGTCAGTGATGCCATCCAACCATCTTGTCCTCTGTCATTCCCTTCTCCTCCTGCCTTCTATCTTCCAGCATCAGGGTCTTTTCAAATGAGTCAGTTGTTTACATCAGGTGGCCAAAGTACTGGAGTTTCAGCTTCAGAATTAGTCCTTCCAATGAATATCCAGGACTCATTTGCTCTAGGATTGACTGGTTTGATCTCCTTGAAATCCAAGGGACTCTAAAAAGTCTTCTCCAGCATGACAGTTTGAAAGCATCAATTTTTTGGCACTCAGGCTTCTTTATGATCCAGCTCTCACATCCGTACATGACTGCTCCTGGAAAAACCATAGCTTTGACTATATGGCCCTTTGTCAGCAAAGTATAATGTCTCTGCTTTTTAATACACTGAAGAAGTCAGAATAATAAATACCAGTTTATTTGGGAGCCTTGAGAAACTGTAATTTCAGGTAATTTAAAATTTCACTTTCTCATTATCCCTTATATTTTGTGCATCCTTGAGCACATTTTCTTTCTTTGGTGTCCTTGTTATATAGGGTTAGGTATCATATTTTCTTGGTCCTCTGACTTAAGCTTTATATCTTAAAATATGTATTAGTTTGGGATCCATAGTACCATGGACCCTTGAACAACATGGTTTTGAACTGCAATGGTCCATTTTTACGTGAATTTTTTTCACTAAATGCATACCACAGTACTATAGACACCAAGGTTGATTAAATTCAAAGATGTGGAACTGTAGATAGGAAGGGCCAATTGTAAAGTCAATACTCAAATTTCACACTTCAAGGAGAGTGTAAGTCCCTAACCCCCATGTTGGGGGGGTGTCAAATGTATTATCGATATCACATTTAAAATAATACACATCATGCTCCTATTTTTTCTTTGAATGTTGTTATCAAATCAATACTCCCTACAACCAATAATATCTTAGAATTGAGGAAATGTGCTAATTAATATCTAGTTGTCATGAAAGTTAAATGAGTTAGTACATGTAAAGCACTGAATAGTACAAAGTATATAACTATCATTTAACAAATGTCAGTTATTATTGTCAATAAATATCATCATGAGTTATGCTAGGCAGAATAGTGAAATCATTAGGAGCACAGTTTTTGAAGCCTGAGATCAAATCTTACTTTGCTAGTTATGGCCTGTGGGTAATGACTAGTTACATAATTTTTTTAAGCTTTAGTTTCTTCTTATTAAAAATGGAAATATAAGGCTTAAAAAGGCAATGGGATTAAATGAGACCATCTACTTTATGAACCTATCATAGTGCCTGAAGCAAAGCAAAATCTTAACTTAGGAAATAGCAATCTGCTACCGATTAGCTGCTGATCATTAGAACATTCAGCAATCTGAATCTTGGGCTCTGTTCACAAGACTAGAATTTGTCAGCAGGTGTTTTCAGGAAATGGAGAGAGAAGAGAGAGCAGAATGCATCTGATGTGTCTGGTCTTGGCCTACATCCTGATTCCTATATCCAGTATCACTGCTTCTGGTTTTAAACTTGATGACATCTCTGGGCCTCAAATGACAGATGATCACAGTATTGTTGCTGTTGTTTATAGAAAGGGATAGAAAATTGTCATGAGATATTCTGATAGTGACCTTGAATACAAGTTTTGGCAGATTCATGCTGTGACCCTTTGGCTTCTGTGTAGAGGTCTCTTAGCTTGGTGTGTGATTCCAAATGTTTTCATTGTTGTCATATACTTGGCGGGAAGATGGGTGGTTGGGAAATACGGCATGCTATGTAGACTGGTCTTCATAGCAATAGGTCTTCCAGAACCTATTGTTAAACTTTCAGTTTTGTAAAGCCAGTTGTCAAACAAGTCGTTACTGAAAATTAAATTACATAAATTTACAATTAAATTATATTGAAAGCAAGGTAATAAGCCCTTAAACCTACCACTTCCTAATTATTTTTACTACATAATATTATTTATTCTGGTGTGGCTATTTACATCAGTTATATTTGTAGGGTGAAATATTATTTAATGGTATGCTATTGCACATCACCACTGTTCAACCCTGCTCACTGACAGCACTTTGGTAGTCTTAAATCAGCCAAAATGGAAGTATACACTACAGAATAGTGTCTTCTTTCCCAAGGTGTTTCTTAAGCATTTACCAGGACACTACTTGAGTTAGCATAGAGTTGGGCACATTAGAGTTTAATGGAACTATTGTTAAGCAATCATCACACACAAGGCTCTTTCTAGAGGGATAAATTAGGAGTCTGGAATTAACATATACACACTGCTATACATAAAATAAACAGCAAGGTCCTGGTGTAAAGCACAGGGAACTATACTTAATATTTTGCAATAACCTATAAGGGAAAAGAATTTGAAAAATAATATGATTAATTGAATCATTTTGCTTTACACCTGGAACTAACACAACACTGTTATTCAGCTATATTCAATCAAAACAATTTAAAAAACTGAACCTATAAAAAATAGTAAAATCATTTATTGCCATAACACATGTATATAATACAATTATATATATATATATTTTCTGTTGTTTTAATGTTATTCTCTGCATTCCTCTATCATTTATTTCATTTGAATTCTGTCTCCTACTATGCATCTGAAATCATATTGGAATTTTTTTTTTCTTGTAAATGGTTTTGGTCAGTAGGTAACTTTCTTAAGAGGTATAAAAAGACAAAGTAAAATGTTTGTACTCAGTTTTCTAGACACTACTACAAAATCTACATTTTACAGAATTTGAAAAAGAACTACTTACATTCCAATATATATTCTGAGGGTCAAATTCTAGAAAATAATTTTGAAAGCAAGTATTCATAAATTGGTTGCTAGAAGTTTTTCCTTGGTTGTGTTCGGCTTGGGTGATTAACTAATGATTTGCTAATTTTTGGAGATCTAAATATTCACTCATTACCAGCTGAGAGATAAAAACTAACTTATCTTCCTTTAATTACTACTTCATTTATAACACTGAAAATGTTAAAAGAAGTTATCATAGAAATAGCAAGTCCAATCAGTTTTAACTTATCTGATAATAAACTAGCTAATAAAAAATGCCATTTACCAAAAAAAAAAATATCTGTAGGTATATTTTTAGACTTCTGGAGAATCCCTCTTAGAATATCTTTAAGAGAAGAAACAGTTTGATAATACAGAAGGTCATCAGAACTCTAGTAGTTTATCTTTTAAAATCTCTAGTATAACTGGTTTTGTCTTTCCTATTTTAAGTACGGTGCATCATTGCCAGAACATTCCTAAGGCTTTTGAAACTTTATCCTCAGATTCCAGAGGGTTTCTCACATCACGGAGCCTTCTTTGATTTTGAATATCTACTAATCCAATGCCTACCCAGATGATGTTCCCAGGATAGAACCATGGGGCCCCATAGTTTGGCACTCAGTTTGTATGACATGACATGAAGAATTATAAAAGAGAGGAAAGCTATATATTATCACCTAGAAGACTCACTAAATTTATTTCAATGACAAACTGGATATGATTTATATATTGTATATATTTCACATGATTTTAGAATTTTCCCCATTTTTGAGATTATATTCTATTTTAAGGACCAAGAGCCAGTGCTTAGCTTAGTCGTTGAAATGATTTTGAGTGATAAAGCAAAAACTATGCAAAATCCAATGGACGGAGTAGCCTGGTGGGCTGCAGTCCATGGGGTCGCTAACAGTCGGACTTTCACTTTTCTCTTTCATGCATTGGAGAAGGAAATGGCAACCCACTCCAGTATTCTTGCCTGGAGGATCCCAGGGATGGGGGAGCCTGGTGGGCTGCCGTCTATGGGGTCACACAGAGTCGGACACGACTGAAGTGACTNGGACGGAGTAGCCTGGTGGGCTGCAGTCCATGGGGTCGCTAACAGTCGGACTTTCACTTTTCTCTTTCATGCATTGGAGAAGGAAATGGCAACCCACTCCAGTATTCTTGCCTGGAGGATCCCAGGGATGGGGGAGCCTGGTGGGCTGCCGTCTATGGGGTCACACAGAGTCGGACACGACTGAAGTGACTTAGCAGCAGCAGCATGCAAAATCATGAAAATTAATGATTAAGTTTTTGTGCCATTTTATTTATACTATATCTATCATTCATGTACTTAGAATGTGCTGGATATTGAATAGACTCTAAGAGCAGTGGTTTTTTAAAAAGAGAGACATATTTCTTGTTCTCAGGTACTATGGAGTGTTGTGGAGAAGACAGGTACTAGAGAACAATTATAAGTGCATTATACGTGTTACAAGAAGCATAAGGTAAAGTGGTACTCCATAACACAGGACTCAACATAATTTGAAGAAGTTAGGGGATGCTTTGTGGAGGAAATGATGTTTCAAGTTGGAAGGAATCAAAGGTGTTCATTAACCAAAGAAAGCGGTCAGCATTTGTGGTTTACAAGCATCCCTCTTTCTCACTCATATTTTATACTATTGTCCTCTTATCACTTGTCTTAGTCTGTTTAATCTACTATAACAAAATACCACATGGTTTATGATCAACAAACATTTATTTTTCACCGTTCTAGAGGCTGAGAAGTTCAAGACCAAGATGCAGGGCTGGGTGTCTGGTGAGGGCCTGCTTCCTGGTTCATAGACAGGCAGTCTTCTAGCTATATCCTCACATGCGGGAAGAAGAAGAGGAGCTCTCTGGAGACTTCTTTCATAAGGGCACTAACCCCATTCATAAGGGCTATAAGTTCATAATGTAATCAACTCCCCCAAGCCCCAAGTTCTAAAGTGATCATACTGAGAGTTAGGATTAGTCATATAAAGTATGGGTGAACATAAACATTCAGTTTTATAGCACCACTTTTTGAACTATTCTGGAGAACATGGCTGTTGAGGGGATTCATTTATAAAGAGAAGTGAAGAGACTACATTTAAACTGAGTGTATACTGAAAATATATATGACTGAATGACTGAGTATACATATACTGCCCTGGAGAAGGAAACGGCAACCCACTCCAGTATTCTTGCCTGGATAATCCCATGGATGGAGGAGCTTGGTGGGGTACAGTCCACGGGTCACAAAGAGTCGGACACGACTGAGCGACTTCACTTCACTTCACTTCATACGTATACTGAGAATGCACTTAAACTTACACTCCCCTACCCTCCACCCCATGCCGCCTCATCCTCATAACCTTCTCATCTTCTATTATTCTGAAACTTAAGCAGGATTCAGTTTAATTCAGGAATTCATTGGGATAACCTAAAAGAAACTGATCTCTGGGAGAAGGAATTGAGAGTAATCTACATGACTTACTGTTAATACATTTCTTTATCCTCTACTCATTTATCCTCTCTTCAATACTTATGTATTAAATATAATTATAAGCAAGATGTTTTATGTATGCATATGTATGTTTCCCTTCCCCCCAAAAAGAGAGGCTTCATAACCAGTCACTTAATTTTCAAATAAGTCTGAGCTTAAAATAATAGGATTGTCAAAAATGTCAGAAAAATGGACCAACTTAACTATCATTAGTTAAATATTTACCTGTATTTTCTTCTCATTCTTTTGTGGCTTAATTTGAAATTTAATTTTTAAAATACATATGGACTTCCCTGGTGGCTCAGATGGTAAAGCGTCTGTCTACAATGCAGGAGACCCGGGTTCGATCCCTGGGTTGGGAAGATCCCCTGGAGAAGGAAATGGCAATCCACTCCAGGACTATTGCCTGGAAAATCCCATGGACAGAAGAGCTTAGTAGGCTACAGTCCATGGGGTCGCAAAGAGTTGGACACGACTGAGCGACTTCACTTCACTTCACTTCATGGTTTAATTTGGTATATAGTATAAGGCAAATACTGATTTTATCCTATATTATTTGTAGAATAATAAATGTCCTCATCATCAATTTACAAGGCATCATTTGTTATGTACTATGTTACCATATATTATAAGGTTTATTTCAGGGCTCTTTATAATTATCTTTTAATCTGTATGCTGCTTTTCTAAACAACCTCTTTGATATTTTAAATCTTAAGTGTTTCATACTGAACTTACACAGCTGATCTAATTCTGTTTCATATTTTCTTTTTTTTAATGTATATGTTAAAACTGTTCTGTCTAGTTACCAAAAACACTCCACTGAGGTAGTGATTTGGAGATCTTTAATCTATAAAGTCATCAAGAAAACTATTTACTCTACAAAGTCAGACTTCATTCAGTGACCTAGCTTTCACACACACACACACACACACACACACACACACACACACACACACACACGTATGCATGTATTTCTTATATAGTCTATGTATTTATTGTTAAAGCTATTCCTAACATTATTTTAGATGCTATCACAAATGCAGTTTTTCTTGATGATCATTCTAAAAGATATAAAGTTAATTATTTGCTACATAATATTATTTGCTACATAATATACAAATAAGTCAAATGTAGATTATCTATATCAAATGTTTGCTTTAATTTTTATCCTACTATATTTTCTAGAAATTCCAGTGTAATATTAATAGTACTAGTGAAAGTGGACATATCTGCCTTTATTCTGATTATAAAGGAAATAATAACTGTATGAATTGTTGTTATTGTTGTTCAGTCACTTAATCGTGTTCAACTCTTTGCGACCCCATGGACTTCAGCACGCTATGTTTCCCTGTCCTTCACTGTCTCCAGGCGCTTGCTCAAACTCTTGTCCATTGAGTTGGTGATGCCATCCAGCCATCTCATCCTGTCGTACCCTTCTCCTGCCTTCTATCTTTACCAGCATCCTGGTCTTTTCTAGTGAGTCAGCTCTTCTCATCAGGTGGCCAAAGTCTTGGAACTTCAGTTTCAGCATCAGTTCTTCCATGAATATTCAGGATTGATTTTCTCTAGGATTGACTGGTTTGATCTCCTTGCAGTCCAATGAGAGTCTTCTCTAACGCCACAATTTGAAGCATCAGTTCGTGGGTGCTCAGCCTTATTTATGGTCCACCTCTCACATCCATGCATGATTATTGGGAAAAACATAGCTTTGATTATATGGACCTTTGTCAGCAAAGTAATGTCTCTGCTTTTTAATGCATTGTCTAGGTTTGTCATAGCTTTTCTTCCAAGGAAAAAGTGTCTTTTAATTTCATGGCTGCAGTCACTGTCCACAGTGATTTTGGAGCCCAAGAAAATAAAGTTTGTCACTGTTTCCATTGTTTCCTCATCTATTTGCCATGAAGTGATAGGACCGGATGCCATGATCTTTGATTTTTGAATGCTGATTTTTTTTTTTTTGTATTTATTTATTTTTTAACACGAACTCCTTTTAAGACAGCTTTTTCACTCTCCTCTTTCACCTTCATCAAGAGGCTTTTTTAGTTCCTCTTTGCTTTCTTCCACTAGTGAATATTTGAATAATGGTGAATAATCTACTTGTGTTTAAGGAAAATGATATTCCTGGGAGAGGGCACATTTTCTTTAGGATCATCTAACAATCTGTGTCTATTCTCAATATTAAAATATTCATTTCAGAATAGATTCTCATTCTTAACTTGTGAAACTTGTATGCAGGTCAAGACAACAAGCAACAGTTAGAACCAGTCATGGAATACTGAACTGGTTCAAAATTGGGAAAGGATTATGTCAAGGCTGCATATTGTTACCTGCTTATTTAACTTCTATGCAGAGTATAGCATGTAAAATGCTGGGCTGTATGAAGCACAAGCTGGAATCAAGACTGCTAGGAGAAATATCAATAACCTCAGATATGCAGATGACACCANATACTGAACTGGTTCAAAATTGGGAAAGGATTATGTCAAGGCTGCATATTGTTACCTGCTTATTTAACTTCTATGCAGAGTATAGCATGTAAAATGCTGGGCTGTATGAAGCACAAGCTGGAATCAAGACTGCTAGGAGAAATATCAATAACCTCAGATATGCAGATGACACCACCCTCAAGGCAGAAAGTGAAGAGGAACTGAAGAGCCTCTTGATGAAAGTGAAAGAGGAGAGTGAAAAAGTCAGTTTAAAACTCAACATTAAAAAAACCAAGATCATGGCATCTAGTCCCATCATTACTTGGCAAGTAGATGGGGAAACAACTGAAACAATAATGACAGACTTTATTTTCTCTGGCTCGAAAATCACTGCAGATGGTGACTGCAGCCATGAAATTAAAAGACACTTGCTCTTTGGAAGAAAAGCTATGACAAACATAGGCAGTATATTAAAAAGCAGGGACACTGATTTGCTAACAAAGGTCCATCTAGTCAAAGCTATGATTTTTCCAGTAGTCATGTATGGATGTGAGAATTGGACCATAAAGAAGGCTGAGTGCCAAAGAATTGAATCTTTTGAACTGTGGTGTTGGGGAAGACTTTTGAGAGTCCCTTGGACTGCAAGGAGATACAACCCGTCTATTCTAATGAAAATCAGACCTGAATATTCATTGGAAGGACTGATGTTGAAGCTGAAACTCCAATACTTTGGCCACCTGATATGAAGAGCTGACTCATTAGAAAAGAGGGAAAGATAGGGGCAGGAGAAGATGACAGAGGATGAAATGGTTGGATGGCATCACCGACTCAATGGACAAGAGTTTGAGCAAGCTCTGGGAGATGGTGAAGGAAAGGGAAGCCTGGTGTGCCGCAGTCCATGACGTCGCAAAGTCTACATGACTGAGCCACTGAACAGTAACGTAGATTCCCATTCTGTCATCTTTAGTTTTTGTTTTGTTTTAATGAATTTATTTGTTTGTTTATGGCTGTGCTGGGTCTTCATTTCTGCCTGGGCTTTTCACTAGGCTGGGCGAGCAGGGACTACTCTCTTGTTGTGGTGCTTGGGCTTCTCACTGCAGGGGCTTCCTTTGTTGCAGATCACAGGCTCTAGGGTGAGCAGGCTTCAGTACCTGTGGCACATGGGTTCAGTATCTGCAGCTCCTGGGCTCATCATTTGTGGCACATGAGCTTAGTTGCCCCATAGTATATGGGATCTTTCTGGATTAGGGATCAAACGTATGTCTTCTACTTGGGCAGTAGGATTCTTCGCCAGTGAGCCCTCAAATCCTGTTATCTTTTATATGATTCCAATGTATTAAACGACTCCTAAGATAGTTACATTCATTCTTATTCAACTGTTGCTTTTTATATATTTCCAAGACTGCAAGGAGATCCAACCAGTCCGTTCTGAAGGAGATCAGCCCTGGGATTTCTTTGGAGGGAATGATGCTGAAGCTGAAACTCTAGTACTTTGACCAGCCACCTCACACGAAGAGTTGACTCACTGGAGAAGACTCTGATGCTGGGAGGGATTGTTGGTAGGAGGAGAAGGGGACGACAGAGGATGAGATGGCTGGATGGCATCACTGACTTGATGGACATGAGTCTGGGTGAACTCCGGGAGATGGTGATGGCCAGAGAGGCCTGGCGTGCTGCGATTCATGGGGTAGCAAATAGTCAGACACGACTGAGCGACTGACCTGAACTGAACTGAAGAAATGCTGTATCTCACTTAAAACACTTTAACTCATGAGTAACTATTATGCACATTTTAATTAAAGTGAGTTGCTATGTGTGTGTGTATTTATGAGCTACCATGCCCAACGTTGGTGACAACCAAGGAATATAGCTCGATTTCACTTCCTCCATGAAGCTTCTCTTTACCATTAACACCTAAATAATTCTTCTCTTATAAACTTCTACAATATTTTGTTTCCAACATTCACACAGACTTCAGTTCAGTTCAGTTCAGTTCAGTCACTCAGTCGTGTCTGACTCTTTGCTACCCATCAGTCGCAGCACGCCAGGCCTCCCTGTCTATCACCAACTCCCGGAGTTCACTCAGACTCACGTCTATCGGGTCAGTGATGCCATCCAGCCATTTCATCCTCTGTCGTCCCCTTCTCCTTCTGCCCCCAATCCCTCCCAGCATCAGAGTCTTCTCCAATGAATCAACTCTTTGCATGAGGTGGCCAAAGTACTGGAGTTTCAGCTTTCGCATCATTCCTTCCAAAGAACACCCAGGGCTGATCTCCTTCAGAATGGACTGGTTGGATCTCCTTGCAGTCCAAGGGACTCTCAAGAGTCTTCTCCAACACCACAGTTCAAAACCATCAATTCTTCGGCACTCAGTTTTCTTCACAGTCCAACTCTCACATCCATACATGACCACTGGAAAAGCCATAGCTTTGACTAGACGGACCTTAGTCAGCAAAGTAATGTCTCTGCTTTTCAATATGCTATCTAGGTTGGTCATAGCTTTTCTGCCAAGGAGTAAGCGTCTTTTAATTTGATGGCTGCAGTCACCATCTGCAGTGATTTTGGAGCCCCCCAAAATAAAGTCTGACACTGTTTCCACTGTTTTGCCATCTATTTCCCATGAAGTGATGGGACCGGATGCCATGATCTTCGTTTTCTGAATGTTGAGCTTTAAGCCAACTTTTTTGCTCTCCACTTTCACTTTCATCAAGAGGCCTTTTATTTCCTCTTCACTTTCTGCCATAACGGTGGTATCATCTGCATATCTGAGGTTATTGATATTAAAGAGTCGTTAGAACTAAGGTCGAACACGAAGAAGGTCGGGTCGTAAAGAGTACTACATGAGACGTATGTGTCTGAATGACGTATGTTAATTTATCTTAAATGGAAATACTTATAGAAAGAAAAGTAAGGAAAAATCGTTTCATATCACTATAGTCAGTGTCTCAATCTTTAATCTAATTGACCAAAGTAAAGATTCGAGACAAACACTTGATATACACACTGGAAGTCGTCCAAAGGTCACGTTTAACAGACTAGAGAGACATGGTGGCAAGGTAGTATACATTTTATTACAATTTATTATAAATACTAAATGAATTTTTAAATGTCATAAAAAATTTTCAATTACTTCATATAATAGAGAATCTTGTGAAAGACCGTGTATTTTGTACAAGTTAATAAACATTCATCTATTGTTGACATCAACAAATTTTATCCGGTCGAAACACAACATAAAATGACAATTACAAATATATATACAAAAAATATATCATATACATATATGATGTATGTATATATGTTTATGATGTATATAAATGATGCAAATAATATTACAAATATGTACACATATATATATATGTATATGATGTAAAATAAATCAGTAGGGTTATTTAAGTGTCCTTTCAACTTCGAACATCTCTAATTTAATGAACGGGTTTCCGTGTAAGAATCATTCACTCCCTTAACGTTAAGGTTGAGTAAACCAGAGTACCATTTTGGAGACGAGAAATCGTCGTATGTCAAGTACAAGGGTTGGTCGTGGTTTCCTGTCCCCAGAGAGACATATTTTAATGTCTAAGTCTGTACCGTATCCTCTTCGAAATATGTCTGTTGAGTTTATAGTGTTGACGATTGTGTGTACGGTCACACG
This sequence comes from Oreotragus oreotragus, assembly GCA_006410675.1. NCBI lineage: Eukaryota > Metazoa > Chordata > Mammalia > Artiodactyla > Bovidae > Oreotragus > Oreotragus oreotragus. The sequence goes on along the minus strand of SJYX01009695.1, from coordinate 109,523 downwards.
AGTTTGAAACGACTTGACATCTTAGTGAAACGAAAAAAAAAAAAATTAGGGTAACGGGTTCCATGAGGATTTGCACTTAAATATGCATCTCTGACGGTGGGATCAAGGCTTCAGCACATTTAAAACACCCTAGATGATTCCAGTGTGTAACCAAGATAAAGAACCAGTGATTTAGAATAGTGATCATAACTGGAACCAGTCAAAATTTAGAGAAATCAATCCCCCAGGCTTCCAGAAGAGTTAGACAGGGTTTTACAGAAGAGGTTATTCTTGACTTAATATTTGGAAGACAAGTTTGCTAAGGACTCCTGGGGAAAATAATGAGTAGGGGATTGATATAAATATGAATGAACAGAATGCAGAAAAAGTGCATGGTATACTGGGGAAATTGCCAGAATTGGGCACTTCTGGCTGTATTGCACCATCCCTTGAATGATCTTGCTTGTGTAATAATGTTTGCAATTCTTCATTCATCATTTTTTATTCTAAAAACATGACTTTGTTTCTTCCTTCCCACTTGCCCTCTGAAAAGTCATCCATGTGTGTTTTGACTATCCAAGATAATTCCACTTGATCACTTTCTTACATTTTGCTTATTTGTATCTGGTTTTAATTAAAGTGATAATATATTGAATTTTTGTCATCTGTGTGTGTGCTCAATCACTTCAGTTATGTCTGACTCTTTGTGACACTATGAACTGTAGCCCACCAAGCTCCTCTGTCCATGGAATTCTCCAGGCAAGAATACTGGAATGGGTCCCATGCCCTCTTCCAGGGGATCTTTCTGACCTGGGGATCCAACTGGCATCTGTCTGTGTCTCCTGCATTGCAGGTGGATTCTTTACCCACTGAGCCATCTGGGAAGCTCTTCTGCAGTCTACTTACTTTAAAATATCAGACAATAGATCTATTCTATTAGATTTTGCACACTTCAGTGTAGTTTATTTTTTCAGTAATATGTCTGTATATATTATGCACCCAGTAAATCATTTTTTAGGGACTTTCCAGGTGGTGCAGTGGTAAAGAATCTGCCTCTTCATGCAAGAGACACAAGAAACACAGGCTTGATTTCTGGGTCAGGAAGACTCCTGGAGTAGGAACAAAGATAATTTTTAACTTAAAATAGTGTTTGGGAGTTCGTGTAAAAAAATAAATAAATACAAAAAAAAAAAATAGTGTTTGTTTCTAGAGAAGGGAATGATAACCCACTCCAGTATTCTTGCAGGGAGAATCTCATGGTCAAAGGAGCCTGGTGGGCTGCAGTTCATGCGGCTACAAAGAGTCAGACACAAACCGGCAACTGAACACACAGTGTTTGTTTACTGTGGAACTGTTGCCAATAATCTTTTTTTTTTTTTAAACTTTCACCTATATAATCTTTTCTTGGAGAAGGCAATGGCAACCCACTCCAGTACTCTTGCCTGGAAAATCCCATGGGCGGAGGAGCCTGGTGGGCTGCAGTCCATGGGGTCGCTAAGAGTCGGGCACGACTGAGCGACTTCACTTTCACTTTTCACTTTCATGCATTGGAGAAGGAAATGGCAACCCACTCCAGTGTTCTTGCCTGGAGAATCCCAGGGACGGGGGAGCCTGGTGGGCTGCAGTCTATGGGGTGGCACAGAGTCGGACATGACTAAAGTGACTTAGCATACATCTTTTCTATATTTCATATTTCTCTAACTATTAAATATCATTTTTGAAGAGTACAATAGAAAATTTAATGCCTTAAGATGATGTGTATGTGAGTAAACGTATATACATATATAACATATCTATGAGGTAAAGTGTTAAGTTAAAAAATATCTGGCATTTTGAAAATGCGTTAAAATTTAAGTCTATGACAAGAAGACATTCTGCTCCAATAATTCACATATGTATTATTAATGATAAACCAGAGATTAAAAAAAGGCTATAGATGGGATAACAACTTGGGTGTAAAAGAAATGTTTGTAAGGCCTATTGTTATGCTTCAAACTTATGTGCAAATGACTTCTAAGAATAATTGGTCATAATGTGATTTGAGTCATAACTTAAAATTCAAAAGAAAACAATTGTTAAAAAAATCTAAAATTTTAATCAAGTCTAAGAGGGAAAAAGTTGTTTACTACATATCCAAAGTAGAAAACATAAAGCCCTGAGATTTTTTTTTTTCCAGTGGGTATTAGTAGCAAAATGCAATGTAGGACTTGAAATCACATGGTTGACAGTTTTTGGAATACTCACTGGTTTCCAAAATGAAACCAAAAGATAAACATCTCCTGTCTTTAAAATGTAGTAAGCCAACATGTGTCTGAACTATTTAATGAAATTCTACAGTGTTAACTGCCCCTGTGAGAGAAATATAATGTACAAGTGGAACTGCTATATTAGAAAGTTCAAGGACCAATTTGAAGTGGGATCTTCATAATCTAGTTACAAGTTTCACATATTCAAAATAAACAGCTGTTGACATGACATTTCAAATAACAGGACAAATTTTATAGGCCTTTGGTGAAGCCTTGGAAACACCCTTTGGATGGAATAGAGTATTCAGGAAGTAATTGCTCTAAAACAGTATTCCCTGGAATGATAATTAATAGTTGCCAAATCCGTTGTCACCCAGATATCTTGTTCTACAGAAAAAGACAAGGAAAGCAACTGATTTTCATTTTACCTCCATAACATGGTTTCCCAAGTACATCAAAGACTAAAAAAAGTGAAGATATGACAAATACATATTTTTAAAGGTTCCCATCACTGATAAACATTAATTCTTAGGACTTGCAAATGCATGTCACTCTCACAAACAGTCCTCTAGAACTCTTCAACTTTATAATCACATTAAAAGATGAATCTAGTATTTTCAAAGCTGGCATCATATACTGGCAAAAACAAAGATCTAGGGATCAGATTGTGTGTGTGTGTATGTGTGCGTCTGTGCTTTCCCTCACAATTTGTGTGACCTCAGGTAAACCATTATATTTTTGTAAGTCTCTTTTATTTTTTCTGCAAACTAGCAATTATACTAGAGCAGTGGTTTTCCATTTTTTGGATGTTGTTGTTTATATGCAGTAAAAGGTTAATTTCACTGCTGAGCCAATGCAGTTGAGTCTTATTAATAGGGCTTGATTCAGATACATGTCCCTGAGTAACAGAATCACTTGTACTAATTTGTATTAATGCATATGCTCAGGACTGAATTTTGTATTAAAAATTCAAGAAACATAGTGCTGAACTTCACTTTCTTAATTGACAACAACATTTACAAAAAGTTCAAGTACATGCATGAAGATAACTGGAGACAGTGTGAGATTTGCACAAGATGAGTTAACTCTGAAGAGAAAGTTAATGTGTTAATGGTATTACACGGTGGCCATTGAACATAAAATATATTCACTGTGGATGTTGTCTCTCATTCCAAGTTTCAAAGATTTAAAATCCACTTTTCAAAATTTAAATTCTAATTAATTATTTGTAGAGCCCTCCCACGGGGAAGGCAATGGCACTCCACCCCAGTACTCTTGCCTGGAAAATCCAATGGACAGAGGAGCCTGGTGGGCTGCAGTCCATGGGGTCACTAACAGTCGGACAGACTGAGCGACTTCACTTTCACTTTTCTCTTTCATGCATTGGAGAAAGAAATGGCAACCCACTCCAGTATTCTTGCCTGGAGAATCCCAGGGACAGGGGAGCCTGGTGGGCTGCCGTCTATGGGGTCACACAGAGTCGGACACGACTGAAGTGACTTAGCAGCAGCAGCAGCAGAGCCCTCCCAAATGCCACAACAGAACTTTTTGTATTTTTAAAGCCATTCAACTAAACAACATTGTACAGCATTTATGTGATTTACAATTACGGAATTCCAGAAAATTAAAAATATATATTACTGGTTAATAAATTTGTTGTTGGATTGCTTTATTATTGGCAGATATTTTGACAGAAGTCACTGCAGTCATGACCAGCTCCTTGTGACCTTATGTACCATAGCTCACCAGGCTCCTCTGTCCGTGGCTTTCTCCAGGCAAGAATACTGGAGTGGGTTGCCATGCCCTTCTCCAGGGGATCTTCCCAACCCAGGGATTGAACTCATGTATCTTACATCTCATGCACTGGCAGGTGTGTTCCTGACCACTAGCATTGCCTGGGAATCCCCTTGACAGATGTGCTTTGCTTATTTTCTGTAAGACTTTTCTTTGTAAAGGAAACATGTAAAAAAATAAGTTCCATATTTAAGCTTTGCTTCTCTCATGTTATATTGTTGAATTTTTATGTAGTAAAATTTGAAATAACGTGGAAAAAATTGGTTACATAACCAATTTCTATGGTGATCCAAACTCATTCTGAGTCCAAAGTGCTTACACCAATGCAAAAATATGTTTTTTTTAATTTCTAAAAATTGTTTGTCTTTATATATATATGTGGGTACAAAGAATATCAGTGGAGGTTTGCACAGTCCAAAACTAAAAGCATTGAGAAGGTTTGAAAATAAGTAGAAATGTCAAGACTAAAATAATCTTATTTTGGATGTGTTTATAAAGAAAATCTTTCAACGGGTCTTTGACCAGGTATCATTTTGATCTTTTTATTTTCCTCTAACTATGTATAAGTGATTAACCTACCAATTGTGCCTTCAGAATATTTTATATATCTGCTTCCTATCTCATTCTTATTGCAGGCCTGCCTACCTGTCTGTATTACTGCAAAAAATATGGTCTCTGTGCCTCCCAAAATTCTGCCTCTTTTCTCTAGTTCTCTCGATTAATCAATATGAAAATGATTTTATATTGTCAATTTCTCTAACAAAAATAATAGAGAAATCCCACATTCCTCCTATGATTGTTTCCAAACAGCTCAGTGTGAAATTCATAACATATACACACCTACACAGAGTTTTCCAGTCTAACCTATGAACATTCTTAAACATACTGCTGCATATATCCCAGTGTCCTTAGCGTTTTACCTTTGTCTCTTATTTTAAAATTCCAAGTTTATCTTAAAGTTTAAAAAGATATAGTCTTCCTCATTTCAATAGATTTTCATATTCTTAACAGTAATGAAGGATTTTCATTTCATTGTATTAATATAATTTTATTTTCTAATTATTTATTCTGATTTTATTTCTTCTTTTGAGGATATGGTAATTTCACCTGAGATGTAGCTCTTGCTTCATTGATTTCACTTCCCTGTGAGATTTTTTCTTTTTTTTTTAGCAAACTTGTGCACTTTTATTTCACAATTTAGGAAATATACTTGTCATACACAACAGTAACAGGACATTAGCCAAATGATGTGAGAGAAATTGATGTTGGTCATGTTGGTTTAAACTTTCCTACAATGATTAGCCTTGTAAATACTAGACCCAATTGCAATTTACTCTCACGTGCTGTATGATTTTTTAGTGATGTTCAATTACTTCCCTGTAATTCATTTGTTCAACAGAGATGCACTGTGTACTGTTCAAGGTGCTAATGATATAAAGAACAAAGAAGAGACAGAACAAAGAACAAAGAAGAGACAGTTCCCTATCTCTTCAGAGTTTAGATTCTAGTCTGGAAGAAAGGCAATAATCCAATATAGTTCAAGTGGATATGACTGGGGATAAAGAGGCACTGTAAGAACTTACAGTAGGGCTTTGACCTAAGGAGGGATCCCAGGCAACTTTCCCTGAGGGAATGTTTGCACTGAACTCAGAGCAGGAACAGACAGACATTAATTTGTTAAAGAAGGCAGGGAGAAGTATTCCAGCAGAGGATACAGCATTGTTAGAGATCTTGAAGTAGAAGGGAACAGGACTGGTTCTGGACCTGAAAGAAGAGCAGAAAGGTTTAGAAAGGGAAACAGAGGAGGCAAAGTGCTGGAATTTGAGGCTGGGGAAAGAGATGCAGGCCAGACCCAGTTTAGTGTTAATAACTTATCATGAGATTTCTTATCATCCTAAAAGCATACGGAAGCCAAAGAGGGGCTTTAAAAAGGGAAAGACTCATTACTAACTGGTGACTAAGACTATAGGATTTGTAGGTTTTAAGCATTCACAATAAGAGTAAACACTTGGGAACTGTTAAAAAGCACATTAAATGCTATGCTATTTTGTTTGTATTAAACACTTAAGTTACAATACAAAAGCACATTGTTTGTGCTGACATTTGGAGACTGTGTGATATATCCAATAAAATGGCAAACCAGAGTCTTTTATAAATAATCCATTAATTAAAGTCTAGGGCTGGCTCAATGTTTTTACATTAAAATGCTGGAACTAAAGAAGTGAATAAAATGTTTACGTAATAGGATTTTGATGTATCCATGGATTCGTAAGCAATTTTACTTCTAATGTTATTGGTTTGCTTCTGGCTTAGGTTAGAAATGACTTGAAATTGTCAAATATGACAGCTGCTGACATATTTGAAATTAATCAATTCTAGGCTTAGCTCCTAGAGCAGATGTCCATGTGGTGAAGCCAACCTTCTAACTGCCACCAATTGGTTTCTTCTTCAACAAAGTCACTAAAAAGGCCGGGATCAAGTTGTTTAATCACATTAATAAGAAGTGGAAGAGAGCCCTTGGATTATTTTTCCTCATCCCTTGAGATAACAATAAACCTGCTTTCCAGCCTTTATTCTTAAGTATTTTGCCTAGTCCAATTTAAATGTATTAAATGATATAAATTCTTTGCTTCTTTCATAAAGCCTCTGAACAGTCTGCTCTCCTTACATCCGGTTATCCATGTCTTTGTTTCCTTAGTAAACATATTAGAGAATTCCTGCTTTTTCTCTGTATTCCCAGGATTCAGACAGTAAACAGGAAGACTCACTTAAGTCATCAAGAAGAAATGAGCTGGAGAAATGAACTGCCTAATTACCTCACTGGGTGGTCCTTGTATATGGAAATAAAATTTATCAGAAGGGAGCAAGTGTAGTAACTGTGAACCATCCATAACACAGTAACTATGACATGACAATCAAATATTGGTCAAGAAAGAAAATCAATATAAAATTTAAACAAATCTAAAATAATTAAAGGTTGGAAAGCAAAATGGGAATCTGTGATCAGGAATATTCTGTTTGCTTTATTTTTGAGGCTGAGTAAAATGCATATGACCGCAACATGTTCATTTTCAATAAGCACACCTTACAATGTGTTAGTGGGTAGGTAGTGTTGAAAGATCCCATGGACGGAAAACGGCTGTGGTCCATGGGGTCGCTAAGAGTCAGACACGACTGAGTGACTTCACTTTCCCTTTTCACTTTCATGCATTGGAGAAGGAAATGGCAACCCACTCCAGTGTTCTTGCCTGGAAAATCCCAGGGACAGGGGAGCCTGGTGGGCTGCCGTTTATGGGGTCGCACAGAGTCGGCCACCACTGAAGCAAGTTAGCAGCAGCAGCAGCAGTGTTGAAAGAGGTTATCAGATGTGCTGCAGACTGTTTGTGTCTATCCCCATAATTCATATGTTAAATTCTAACTCCCAGTCTGATGGCAGCATTTGGAAGTAGGGGCTTTAGGTGGTTATTAGGTCATGAGATCAGAACACTCATGAATGGGATTAGCACACTTGTAAAAAGAGAGAGACCCTGGAGACCTGTCTTCCCCTTCCCATTCACCATGTGAAGATACAGGAAGAAAATTGTCTGTGAGTCAGGAAATGGACTCTTAAAGACACCACATGCACCAATGAGTACCGATGTTGGACAGCCCAGACTCTAGAACTACTAGAAATAAACTTGGGTTGTTTATAAGCCACTCACTTTATGATATTTAGTTATAGCAGCCCAAATGGACTAGTGTGTGTGTGTGTGTGTGTGTGTGTGTGTGTGTGTGTGTGTGTGCGCGCGCGCGCACGTGCTCAGTCATATCTGACTCTGTGTGACCCCATGGACTGTAGCCCACCAGGCTCCTCTGTCCATGGAATTCTCCAGGCAAGAATACTGTAATGGGTTGCCATTTATTCCTCTAGGGGATCTTCCCAATCCAGGGTTCAAACCTTCATCTCCTGTGTCTCCTGCATTGGAAGGAAGATTCTTTACCACTGAGCTTGAGAATCCCCTCCAAATGGACTAAGGCAACATGTATTTGAAATTATCAGAAAAAAGCATTTCTATTCATTAAGAGTAGGTTTCATCACTTTATGGCAAATAGAAGGGGAAATGGTGGAAGCAGTGACAAATTTCCTCTTCTTGGGTTATAAAATCACTGTGGATGGTGACTGCAGCCATGAAATCAGAAGACGTTTGCTTCTTGGCAGGAAAGCTATGACAAACATAGATGTATGTTGAAAAGCAGAGACATCATTCTGCCAACAAAAGTCAATATAGCCAAGGCTGTGGTCTTCCCAGTGGTCACATACGGTTGTGAGAGCTGAACCATAAAGAAAGCAGAGCACCAAAGAACAGATGCCTTCAAACTGTGGTGTTGGAGAAGACAACTGAGAGTCCCTTGGACAGCAAGGAGATCAAACCAGTCAGTCGTAAGGGAAATCAACCCTGAAAACTCATTGCAAGGACTGGTGCTGAAGCTGAAGCTTCAGGATAGCGGGCACCTGATGCAAACAGCCAATTCATTGGAAAAGTGCCTAATGCTGGGAAAGACTGAGGGCAGATGGAGAAGAGGGTGTAAGAGGATAAGATGACTGGAAGTATTACTGATGCAATGGACACAAATGTGGGCAAACCCCAGGAGATGGTGAGGGACAGGGAGGCCTGCTGTGTTGCAGTCCATGGTGTCGCCGAGTTGAACATGACTGGGTGACTGAACAACAACAACAGGCTCTTTCTACATTATGAGAAAATGACTTTTAAAGATGTTCTCATGTTCTTCTAATATGACTTCATAAGATTTCTTGTTTTACAATGTAGGGAACTGAACTTCAGTAGTGTTCAGTTCAGTTCAGTCGCTCAGTCGTGTGCGACTCTTTGCGACCCCATGAATCGCAGCACGCCAGGCCTCCCTGTCCATTACCAACTCCCGGAGTTCACTCAAACTCACGTCCATCGAGTCCGTGATGCCATCCAGCCATCTCATCCTCGGTCGTTCCCTTCTCCTCCTGCCCCCAATCCCTCCCAGTATCAGAGTCTTTCCCCATGAGTCAACTCTTCGCATGAGGTGGCCAAAGTACTGGAGTTTCAGCTTTCGCATCATTCCTTCCAAAGAAATCCCAGGGCTGATCTCCTTCAGAATGGACTGGTTGGATCTCCTTGCAGTCCAAGGGACTCTCAAGAGTCTTCTCCAACACCACAGTTCAAAAGCATCGATTCTTCGGCGCTCAGCTTTCTTCACAGTCCAACTTTCACATCCATACATGACCACAGGAAAAACCATAGCCTTGACTAGGCGGACCTTAGTCGGCAAAGTAATGTCTCTGCTTTTGAATATACTATCCAGGTTGGTCATAACTTTTCTTCCAAGGAGTAAGCGTCTTTTAATTTCATGGCTGCAGTCACCATCTGCAGTGATTTTGGAGCCCAAAAAAATAAAGTCTGACACTGTTTCCACTGTTTCCCCATCTATTTCCCATGAAGTGATGGGACCGGATGCCATGATCTTCGTTTTCTGAATGTTGAGCTTTAAGCCAACTTTTTCGCTCTCCTCCTTCACTTTCATCAAGAGGCTTTTTAGCTCCTCCTCACTTTCTGCCATAAGGGTGGTGTCATCAGCATATCTGAGGTTATTGATATTTCTCCCGGCAATCTTGATTCCAGCTTGTGTTTCTTCCAGTCCAGCGTTTCTCATGATGTACTCTGCATATAAGTTAAATAAGCAGGGAGACAATATACAGCCTTGACGTACTCCTTTTCCTATTTGGAACCAGTCTGTTGTTCCATGTCCAGTTCTAACTGTTGCTTCCTGACCTGCATACAGATTTCTCAAGAGGCAGGTTAGGTGGTCTGGTATTCCCATCTCTTTCAGAATTTTCCACAGTTTATTGTGATCCACACAGTCAAAGGCTTTGGCATAGTCAATAAAGCAGAAATAGATGTTTTTCTGGAACTCTCTTGCTTTTTCCATGATCCAGCAGATGTTGGCAATTTGATCTCTGGTTCCTCTGCCTTTTCTAAAACCAGCTTGAACATCAGGGAGTTCACGGTTCATGTATTGCTGAAGCCTGGCTTGGAGAATTTTGAGCATTACTTTACTAGCATGTGAGATGAGTGCAATTGTGCAGTAGTTTGAGCATTCTTTGGCATTGCCTTTCTTTGGAATTGGAATGAAAATTGACCTTTTCCAGTCCTATGTCCACTGCTGAGTTTTCCAAATTTGCTGGCATATTGAGTGTAGCACTTTCACAGCATCATCTTTCAGGATTTGAAACAGCTCAACTGGAATTCCATCACCTCCACTAGCTTTGTTCGTAGTGATGCTTTCTAAGGCCCACTTGACTTCACATTCCAGGATGTCTGGCTCTATATGAGTGATCACATCATCGTGATTATCTGGGTCATGAAGATCTTTTTTGTATAGATATTCTGTGTATTCTTGCCACCTCTTCTTAATATCTTCTGAATCTGTTAGCTCAGCAGTGTAGTAAGAAGCAAATCTAGAATTAGATTCAGGGATCTTATCTTTCAAAGACTACTTATTTCTGTTTTATCTTTGGTTAAGTTTTTTCTTTTATGGTAGTTTTTTATCATACATGAAAACCAGTGAAATAATTCTGAGCTACAACAAAGAAATATTGAAGTAATGGAGGTAGAAGTAAGGAGGGGGAAACCTGTGTTGATGGGCAAAGTATTTAACAGTTTGCTGTTTCACACATGGAAAAACAATCTTAAGTTCATCTAACACCTGTTTTTTCCAGATTCTAATATATCTGTCTTACATAAACTCCTTTATTTTCCTATGTCAAAGGCAGAAATACTGTGGAAAATTTACAAAACTCATGAGTTTGATCCCTGATCTTTATCTTCTAACTTCTTTATAGAGTTTAATAATAATTCTAAACAGATATTGTGAATCATCCATAAAAGGAGAAAGAAGATGTTTAAGAACCAATACTTTCCCTGTAGAAATTGTTCACAGATCTTCAGACTTCCCTAGTGTTCACTTGTTGGTAGAAAATTAATAGAAAAAGTCAGATGACTTTATAACCATGCCATGATGTAGAAAGTCTATATAATTTCTATTTTGATTTAGATGTTACCAGTATGACTCTACCAAAATTTATCCGCCACAGAGTACCTGGCAAATGAATTGACCTCTTGATCTGTTTTAAAAATGAAATATTTGGAGGGCAAACTTTGAGTTAATCAATAGAAACAGTAGGTTGTCTAAATCTTAGGTTAACTAGAAAGTATGTCAAAAATAGTTTAAAGAATTAGGTTGTTCTTTGTGATAGAAAATCTTTAGTAAAATGTATTGCTTGGCTTTTATTACTGGGAGCATCATGTCTTAATTCGGCTATCCCACCCTCACATAGCTATGACGATTTCATGTTATTTTTCCTCCATGTTTGATTTTCTACACACACACATAGATTGAAAAATTCCTTGGTCCAGAATAATTTTTAGTAAAATTAAAAATAATAGTTATATCTAATGAAGGAGGAATAAAAATGTGGTTCTTTATTCACAAAGTATTCTTATTATTGGCGAAGGAAATGGAAACCCACCCTAGCATTCTTGCCTGGGATATCCCATGGAAAAAGGAGCCTGGAGGGTGGGCTACAGTTCATGTGGTTGCAAAATAGTTGAACATAACTTAGTGACTAAGCAACAACAATTGTTATTACTCTTGTTAAAACCGGTTAAATAACTACTATAAGGTGAATCAAATAAAATATTGTATAAATCCAAATCCAATTAGGAGATAAAACCACACAGTTATCTGAGCAAGAAAAGTTTACTGCAAACACTTGCTAACTGAAACAGGGGATTGAAAAAAAAAAGGTATCGGCTAGTAAGAAAGAGAACTTTAATGAATTTGGAAATGAAATGTAAGAGGTGTAATTAGCAGCCTAGGTTTGAGGTAAGCTGAGATCTCAGCTCAGTGGAAGACAGAGGAGTTGTTACGGTGGCTCTGGTAGGAATCTGTCCTTCAGAACTGGCCAGCAGTAACTATCTTGGTATCTGGGGAAAGGTCCTCATGGGGAGATTTCATACCAGAGGCACTCCACTATGAAATCGCCCATTGGGTATGCCAGGGGAAGCTGCTGATCCCTGAGTGCTGCTGATTACTGTTTGCAGAAGCCTAGTGCAGGGGAAGCCACCAGTTTCAAAATTGGTTTTGTTACTCAGGATTGGTAATACCAACAGATCAGGAGACTACTGCCTTTGAAAAGATAGTTTATTTTACTCACACATCCCAACAGGAGAGAGCATGCCAAGGTACCAGTATCAATGAAGAGGCAAAAAATTAGGAGGAAATAGGGGAAGGAGACTCCATGGGAAGGAAGAAGTAAGGCAGTGTACGCAAACTTATGATTGGTTAGTTTGAATAATTGGAGCAGGCTCTGAACACAGGATTTTCCTGAGTTGTCTGGTACCTGATCCTGTGAAAATTAGAGAAGAGGGATAGTAGCCCAGAGTGTGAGACTGATGAAGAAGATGTTTGGGGATATGGGCTCTGGACAGGTTAGTTCAGTCCAGTTAAGTTCAGTCGCTTAGTCGTGTCCGACTCTTTGCAATCCCATGAATCGCAGCACAGCAGGCCTCCCTATCCATCACCATCTCCTGGAGTTCACTCAGACTCAGGTCCATTGAGTCCGTGATGCCATCCAGCCATCTCATCCTCGGTCGTCCCCTTCTCCTCCTGCCCCCAATCCCTCCCAGTATCAGAGTCTTTTCCAATGAGTCAACTCTTCGCATGAGGTGGCCAAAGTACTGGAGTTTCAGCTTTCGCATCATTCCTTCCAAAGAAATCCCAGGGTTGATCTCCTTCAGAATGGACTGGTTGGACCTCCTTGCAGTCCAAGGGACTCTCAAAAGTCTTCTCCAACACCACAGTTCAAAAGCATCGATTCTTTGGCGCTCAGCTTTCTTCACAGTCCAACTCTAACATCCATACATGACCACAGGAAAAACCATAGCCTTGACTAGGCGGACCTTAGTCAGCAAAGTAATGTCTCTGCTTTTGAATATACTGTCCAGGTTGGTCATAACTTTTCTTCCAAGGAGTAAGCGTCTTTTAATTTCATGGTTGCAGTCACCATCTGCAGTGATTTTGGAGCCCCCAAAAATAGTCTGACACTGTTTCCACTGTTTCTCCATCTATTTCCCATGAAGTGATGGGACCGGATGCCATGATCTTCGTTTTCTGAATGTTGAGCTTTAAGCCAACTTTTTCGCTCTCCTCCTTCACTTTCATCAAGAGGCTTTTTAGCTCCTCCTCACTTTCTGCCAAAAGGGTGGTGTCATCAGCATATCTGAGGTTATTGATATTTCTCCCAGCAATCTTGATTCCAGNGAGGGATTGGGGGCAGGAGGAGAAGGGGACGACCGAGGATGAGATGGCTGGATGGCATCAATGACTCGATGGACATGAGTCTGAGTGAACTCTGGGAGTCGGTGATGGACAGGGAGGCCTGGCATGCTGCGATTCATGGGGTCGCAAAGAGTGGGACACGACTGAGCGACTGAACTGAACTGAACTGAATGAAGAAGAAGATATGAAAAGGGGGAGATAAATTACAGGATGATGGCAAAGCCATTCTAAAGTGTTTTGTTTTGTTTTGTTTTGTTTTGAAGTATAGTGAATTTACAATGGTGCGTTAGTGTCAGGTATACCTGATTAAGGGTTATTCAGCCTAGGTAGAAATATATATGTGTAGGAAAGCACCCTGATTCTACTTACAAGAAAGATTTTGGTGAAGAAAAACTATTATTTAGCCAGATAGTTACTAGAACAAGAATTAAGCAATTAAGATTTAAGATAAGGAGTAAACTCTGGACAATACTATTATTAGGCCAAAGAAGAATGAATTTAAAATTTTAAAAATCTAACACAATGCTGCTATTGTTGCTGCTGCTAAGTCGCTTCAGTCGTGTTCGACTCTTTGAGACCCCATGCACTACAGCCTACCAGGCTCCTCCGTCCATCGGATTTTCCAGGCAAGAGAACTGGAGTGGGTTGCCATTGCCTACTCCATCTAACACAATGAGAGAGTTTAGTCAAACCAGGAATTTGCTATAAGCATGTTTTGAATTATTTTCTTACTTATAGTATTTACTATTGTTTCAGTTTTTCTCAATAGAATGATGAGAATTTCTGAAAACATGTCATTAGTATCATAGTGGTGGAGAGAAGTTGAGTGATTGCATTAAACTCTAGGGAATTGAGGAGAAAGAATTACATGGATAAAGTTTAAACTCTTCACAGTATGCTCCCCCATTACCTCTCTGCTCTTATCATGCCAAATTGCCCACAGCACATTGATCTCTTGTACTTCTTAGAGGACATCACAGCTTCTCTGTCATCCTGCCTTCCAACGTCCACCTCCTTTTCCACTAGATACCTGTAGTCACAGTTTCAGGCACAGGAAACTGTAGGGAACTGTAGGAAAGTCTCTCTGTGCTCCAGTTTGGGATGGGTGGGCCTTCCCTTGGCACCATTGCAGCTCATGGTACCTCCGTGAATGGCTTCTTGAAAATCTCCCTAAGTAAAAACACTGTGGAAGGCACCTTAACTGCACATTTAGTGTATAGGAGACATTTTTAAAAATTATGGAACCAGAAATTAACCAGAAAACCTTAGGGACTTCCCTGGTGGTCTGGTGGCTAAAACACCATGCTCCCAATGCAGGGGGCTCAGGTTCAATTCCTGGCTGGGGAACTAGATCCCACATGCTGCAGTGAAGATCCTGTCTCTCAACTAAGACCCAGTGCAGCCAAATAAATAAATATTGAAAAAAAGAAAGAAAGAAAACCTTAAGACATTTGGGACATAAACTCTTTTCTCTACTGTACTTATTTTTCTCTATTCAGTATAGTTAAAATGTCACATGAAGACTACATAGCTCACATCTGTAGCTTTAACTAACCATATAAAGAAAGCCCCCCTCCTTAACCACATGTAAAGGTTAGGTAAGAGAGGGAGTCCAAGGCAATAAGTATAAAAGTAGGGGAATCATAAAGTTGGAAAGATCCATGAAAATCAGTCATCCAGTGACTTCTAAAGCTGGTTGACCATTTAATATAGTACTAATACCAATGCCTAGGTTTCACCTCAAGTGTAATCTGATTTAGCTTATCTGGTATATCCAAGTAGCATTTTTCAAGTTCCCCAGATGCTTCTAATATGTACCCAGAGTTGAGAACAACTGATGTAATCCTATTCCTCATTTTGCTGATGATGCAAACATGGGAGGTGAGGTCACTTGGGTGGGGACAGGGGACACACTAAGAATAACCAAGGTTTCTTACTATAACATGNAATTCCTGGCTGGGGAACTAGATCCCACATGCTGCAGTGAAGATCCTGTCTCTCAACTAAGACCCAGTGCAGCCAAATAAATAAATATTGAAAAAAAGAAAGAAAGAAAACCTTAAGACATTTGGGACATAAACTCTTTTCTCTACTGTACTTATTTTTCTCTATTCAGTATAGTTAAAATGTCACATGAAGACTACATAGCTCACATCTGTAGCTTTAACTAACCATATAAAGAAAGCCCCCCTCCTTAACCACATGTAAAGGTTAGGTAAGAGAGGGAGTCCAAGGCAATAAGTATAAAAGTAGGGGAATCATAAAGTTGGAAAGATCCATGAAAATCAGTCATCCAGTGACTTCTAAAGCTGGTTGACCATTTAATATAGTACTAATACCAATGCCTAGGTTTCACCTCAAGTGTAATCTGATTTAGCTTATCTGGTATATCCAAGTAGCATTTTTCAAGTTCCCCAGATGCTTCTAATATGTACCCAGAGTTGAGAACAACTGATGTAATCCTATTCCTCATTTTGCTGATGATGCAAACATGGGAGGTGAGGTCACTTGGGTGGGGACAGGGGACACACTAAGAATAACCAAGGTTTCTTACTATAACATGAGGTTCTCTTTTCATCATATCATACTCAATTATGAACAAATTATTTCTATAAAGGTTGAGGAGATAAATCTGTAAAACCTACTGAAACTGTGTGATTCATTACAGGAGGAATGATTAGAAAGTCAATGGCGTATGGGAGATATCAATGAACAAAATCTTTTTTTTTTTTTACAAAATAAAAAAAGTCAAAAAATTTATAAGAAACTGCTTACTTAAGACGAGCACTCTGGGTAAGCCCAGCTGGACTGAAAGTAAAGCAACCACAAGCTCTATGTGGTAGCGTTTCAAAATAGGCATAGTGATAAGTGACAGTAAAAAGGGAAAAAAAGATTCTAATTGCCAGGTCAAGGAGGAATCTGTGCAGGAAACAAGCTGGCTGAATGAAGAAAACTAGTAATTTGAGATTTATTTCTAAATCAGGCAAAGCCAGACTATCTAACAACCCTATTTACTTGTAATTTCTTCTCTGTATATATCTTACACTGGTCATAAGTATGCATTGAAAGCTCACTTTAAGCCTTATCCCTGAGAAAGAAAATATAAAAGAGAACTCCCAGATTCACAAGAAGTGAGAATGGAAATTACCCTGGAGCAAGAGGTCAAATTTTTTTCAGGTGTGTCTTACATGTTTAGAATATTTAAACATTAAATTAGGGATGAAAGTGAGAAAGGTCAATTAATATTTATTGGTAGAGGAGCAAGAGACAAAAGAAATTTTGCTATTGTAGTTTTGTTTTCCCATCAAGAGCTCTAATCTTTTTACCCTCCCTCCAAATCAACTCTACTTTCAGATGGCTTTTAGAAATTAAAAGCCAACTTTAAGTCAGCCTCCAAGGCTTAAAGAAATATAGTCTTGCTCAGGATAAAAACTGTTTTGACTTCTATTTTCACATAGAAATCATTTTATACTAGTTCTCAAATTTCAACACATAGATTAATCTTTCAATGTACAGTCATCCTACCTCAGTTTATGATTGTCATCATATAGCTGCTGCTGCTGCTAAGTCGCTTCAATCATGTCTGACTCTGTGCAACCCCACAGACGGCAGCCCACCAGGCTCCCCTGTCCCTGGGATTCTCCAGGCAAGAACACTGGAGTGGGTTGCCATTTCCTTCTCCAATGCATGAACGTGAAAAGTGAAAGTGAAGTCAATCAGTCGTGTCCGACTTGTAGTGACCCCATGGACTGCAGCCCACCAGACTCCTCCGTCCATGGGATTTTCCAGGCAATCATATAGCAAGTCATACAATGTTTTGACATGCTTTTGGAATATTTGTCTTAGATTCCTGCTTGTCTACAGATTGTTGTTCAGTCGTGTCCAACTCTTTGGACTCCATGAACTGCAGCACAGTGTCCCAGAGCCTGCTCAAATTCACGTTCATTGAATCAGTGAGGTCATCCAGCTATCTCATCTCCTGTCACCCCCTTCTCCTTCTGACTTCACTCTTTCCCAGCATTACGATCTTTTCCAATGAATCAGCTCTTCTCATTAGGTGGCCAAAGTATTGGAGCTTCAGCTTCAGCACAAGTCTTTCCAATGAATACTCAGGGTTGACTTCTTCATACATACACATAAATTACCAGTTTTCATTTCAAATTGAATTCTGTGCCTAAAGATACATGGTGCGTGTGCATGCTAAATTGCTTCAGTCATGTCCGACTCTTTGAGACCCTATGGAAAATAGCCTCCCAGATTTCTCTGTCCATGGGATTCTTCAGGCAAGAATACCGGAGTGGGTTGCCATGCCCTTCTCCAGGGGACCTTCCCAACCCAAGGATCAAATCCACANGTGCCTAAAGATACATGGTGCGTGTGCATGCTAAATTGCTTCAGTCATGTCCGACTCTTTGAGACCCTATGGAAAATAGCCTCCCAGATTTCTCTGTCCATGGGATTCTTCAGGCAAGAATACCGGAGTGGGTTGCCATGCCCTTCTCCAGGGGACCTTCCCAACCCAAGGATCAAATCCACATCTCTTATGTCTTCTGGATTGGCAAGTGGATTCTTTACTTCTAGTGCCATCTGGGAAGCCCATATAAAAATATAAATTGCATTAAATACTTCCCTGCCTTCTTCAGCAGAGTGTGCTGAGTATGATTTAATGTTTTATTGATGACTCAACCCATAATGCTGCTGCTGTTGCTGCTGCTAAGTCAATTCAGTCATGTTTGACTCTGTGCGACCCGATAGATGGCAGCCCACCAGACTCCCTCGTCCCTGGGATTCTCCAGGCAAGAACACTGGAGTGGGTTGCCATTTCCTTTTCCAATGCATGAAAGTGAAAAGTGAAAGTGAAGTAGCTCAGTTGTGTCCGACTCTTTGAGACCCCATGGACTGCAGCCTACCAGGATCCTCCATCCATGGGGTTTTCCAGGCAAGAGTACTGGAGTGGGGTGCCATTGCCTTCTCCAAAACCCAAGATAAATATCTCTTATTATCATGGTGAGCTGTGACTCAATGGTGTGTGACACAACCACCAAGTAAGTGAGTTCAATAAACACAAAGTTCAAAAAAAATTAACAATAAGAGATTGTTTTCTTTCTAACTACTCATTTCACCCTTGAACTCTGATGTACCATTTTAGGGTGGATATTGGCAAAGTGGAACATTCTAGACAAGGCTGTGGTCCATGTGATCAGTGTGGTTAGTTTTCTGTGATTTGGTTTTCATTTTGTCTGCCCTCTGATGGAGAAGAAATAAGAGTCTTATGGAAGCTTCCTGATAGGAGACACTGAGGGGGAAACTGGGTCATGTTCTAATGGGCAGGGCCATGCTCAGTAAATCTTTAATCCGATTTTCTGTTGATGGGCAGGGCTGTGTTCCCTCCCTGTTGTTTGACTTGAGGCCAAACTATGATGGAGGTAACCAGGAGGGGTGGCTCTGAGGAGATACCCCTCTTCCAAGGTAAGAGAATCCAAATAAGACAGTAGGTGTTTTGAGAGGGCATCAGAGGGCAGACACACTGAAACCATAATCACAGAAAACTAGTCAGTCTAATCACAGGGACCACAGCCTTGCCTAACTCAATGAGACTAAGCCATGCCACGTGGGGCCGGCCAATATGGGCGGGTCATGGTGGAGAGGTCTGACAGAATGTGGCCCACTGGAGAAGGGAATGGCAAACCATTTCAGTATTCTTGCCTTGAGAACCCCATGAATAGTATGAAAGGCAAAATGATAGGATACTGAAAGAGGAACTCCCCAGGTAGATAGGTGCCCAATATGCTACTGGAGATCAGTGGAGAAATAACTCTAGAAAGAATGAAGGGATGGAGCCAAAGCAAAAACAATACCCAGCTGTGCATGTGACTGGTGATAGAAGCAAGATCTGATGCTGTAAAGATCAATACTGCATAGGAACCTGGAATGTCAGGTCCATTAATCAAGGCCAATTGGAAGTGGTCAAACAGGAGATGGCAAGAGTGAACATTGACATTCTAGGAATCAGTGAACTAAAATGGACTGGAATGGGTGAATTTAACTCAGATGACCATTATATCTACTACTGCGGGCAGGAATCCCTCAGAAGAAATGGAGTAGCCATCATGGTCAACAAAAGAGTCTGAAATGCAGTACTTGGATGCAATCTCAAAAACNATATGCTACTGGAGATCAGTGGAGAAATAACTCCAGAAAGAATGAAGGGATGGAGCCAAAGCAAAAACAATACCCAGTTGTGCATGTGACTGGTGATAGAAGCAAGATCCGATGCTGTAAAGAGCAATATTGCATAGGAACCTGGAATGTCAGGTCCATGAATCAAGGCAAATTGGAAGTGGTCAAACAAGAGATGGCAAGGGTGAATGTTGACATTCTAGGAATCAGTGAACTAAAATGGACTGGAATGGGTGAATTTAACTCAGATGACCATTATATCTACTACTGCGGGCAGGAATCCCTCAGAAGAAATGGAGTAGCCATCATGGTCAACAAAAGAGTCCGAAATGCAGTACTTGGATGCAATCTCAAAAACGACAGAATGATCTCTGGACTGGTTAGTAGGTATATATATATATGAAATAAGTTCTTAAAGATGAATTGTTTGCTGACTTTGGAAATCAGCTAACCCTGGGAGAAGCAGTCTCTTCAGGGTCAGCAAGGTTCCAGTATGTCATTCAGTATAGAAAATAAAAGGCATTGTTAATACACAACCCCCAGTGTAGAATCTGGGCAGTAGGAATGCTTCATGCACGGTAAGAATTAGGTGCTGGAGAAGCTGCCTTTATTGTTGGAACCCAGCATCAGAGAAGCTGTCACTGTCGAAATCTTCCAGGAGAGCACACTAGAAAACTCCCAGCTACAATATCTTTTCAGCTCCCTCCACAAAGTTTAACGTCAGGCCAGAGGATAACAGTAAAATCTTTAAAGGGACCATCTATGTTTTTGGAGACTAGGTAATGAAATTTGGATTTAGACCTAAAAGCAATATACATCTACATTCAATTGTTGACTCTGATATTTGAATGTTTCTATTCAAGTTAATTTAACACACTGTTTTTTATTTTAATTGGGGGCTAATTACTTTACAATATTGTAGTGGTTTTGCCATACATTGACATGAATCAGCCATGGGTGTACATGTGTTTCCCATCCTGAACCCCCCTCCCACCTCCTTCCGCATCCCATCCCTCTGGGTCATCCCAGAGCACGAGCCCTGAGCACCCTGTCTCATGCATTGAACCTGGACTGGTGATCTGGTTCACATATGATAATATACATGTTTCAATGCTATTCTCTCAAATCATCCTATCCTTGTCTTCTCCTACAGAGTCCAAAAGACTGTTCTATACATCTGTGTCTCTTTTGCTGTCTCGCATATAGGGTTATTGTTACCATTTTTCTAGATTCCATATATAGGCATTATTATACTGCATTGGTGTTTTTCCTTCTGGCTTACTTCACTCTGTGTAATAGGCTCCAGTTTCATCCACCTTGTTAGAACTGATTCAAATGCATTATTTTTAACGGGTGAGTAATATTTCATTGTGTATATGTACCACAGCTTTCTTATTCATTTATCTGCTGGATATCTAGGTTGCTTCCATGTCCTGGCTATTATAAACAGTGCTGTGACACACTGTTTTAAAACCTCATTCAGAGAATCAAAATGGAGTTAGAGTGGTCCTTTGGGTCTTTCCAAATTTCAGTTGAGATAGCTGGTCCTTTATATCCCTACATTGATCAGTCTTGGATATAGTTGCCCAAATAGGGTCAAAACTGAGGCAGGGTCTTGCATATAATGGTGTTTGAGAAATCTGTTTTTATTTCATGTTGTTATTGTTATCATTAACACTATGATTTATTATACAGTGCAATGGAATTCTTGTTCTATCCTCAGGTGACAATTTCTCCCATTTTGAGAATCAGAATTTCTGAAATTTTAATGCATAGAATTGCAAGGACAGATAGCACAGACTCCCAAGTGGATCACTGGAAATGATGGTAAGTGGAACTATTTTTGCTATTATCATTTTGTTCCTAGATTGTTATTTCTATGAGGAGTAAAGTGCTATGTAAAGATATTTATGAAGGCTTTATACTCTTCTGCATCCTAGAAGATAGTACCACATTATCATACATTATTATAATGTGTCATCTTCAAATTACCTTTTTAATGGGACTTTAACATGCTATTCTACTGATCCGTTAGGCCAATAGATTTTAGATTGTGTGGTGTATGAAATGATAATTGCTTATGTTCCAACTCTGAAATTTCCTTTGCTCTAAAGTGTGACCCTTGTTCTGATGCCATATATATGTGGGGTCTCACAAAAGTGAGTCCTACTGGAAAGACAAACAAAAATGTACCAGAATATCTGTCTGTTTCTATCAGCATGAATTTCTGGTTGTCCCTTCCATGTTAGAAGAGGCCCAGTGTAGTCAGGCTGACAGTCTTCTTATATAAACAATTCAACATTAGGCTCTGTTTCTAGAAGATTGATTTCGGGGCCCATGCATAAACTCTATCTCTACTTCAGCGGCTGCTTTACTCAGGTGCCCATAGTGCCAGCACCAGAGTGGTTAATGAGAAAGGCTTGACTGGCTACAACTCGACGAATAATTTTGTCTGTTGAGTTGTTCAGTGCCTCTTCTCTGGTAGATGCTCTCTGATGCATATGAATGTGTGATACACAGATTTCATACTTTATTCCTACTTCTATATGTACATTCACATGTCTCTATTCCTGAACTGCTTTGTCCGTCTAAGACCCTGATCAGCCAGGCAAGTCTTTGTCCCTGCTATTGATTTCAAGCATCTTTTAATCCATAGTCACTGCTTGTTTCTTACAAAGTGGGAGACAGGGTGAACTTCCCAGAGTCTTCCCAGATTAGGAGGACCCTAATCTGCCTTAGATGCTTTAAATTCATTTGAATATACTAGATCATAAGCAATTGGGAATAAAGCTACTCAAACTTCAGACTGGTTCACCTGGAGAATTGTCTCTTGCTCTGAGTCTCATGACTTTAGGATTTCAGTTTTATTTAGAGTGGGCTCCCAGTGGGTTCTTCTTTAAATCAACTAAGTAAGTGAATAATTTATACTTGACCTTAGCCAAAAGGCTGAGAACTGATAAGTGAATAATTGAAATAACTCCAAATTCTATATATTAGCATACTGAATTTTATTCCCGCTAAGGACCCCCATTTCAATAAATTCTGGTCCAACTTACAGTTAGAATCTTCCATATTTATTCTAGCTCCCTCAAAATTAATTTCTATCCACATTCCTCCAGCATTTGTTATTAGCACAGTGCAAACTTGAGAGTAGGATATTTGTAGAAGTAAAGTAGAGTTATGGCCCATGCTAACACAGCTTGCAGGTCTAGAATTTCCACAGCATAGTAGATTCCAACCAAGGACAATTTTATCCCCACACTTTCTCCAGGACTGTCACCGTCAGGAGACATTTAATGTTGTTACAGCTAGATAAGTGCTAGTGGTATCTACTGGGTAGAGTTCAGAGGTGCTACTGGGTATCTAGTGGGTAGAGTTCAGGATGCTGTTAAACATCCTACAAAACACACAATAACACACACACACACACACACACACACACACATTCACACAGTTATTTGGCCAAAATGCCAATACTGCTAAGGTTGAGAAACATACTGAACTCAGAGAAGTGGTTGTGTTGAAAGAAGATCCACTGTTGGAGGGGCTGGAAGATAAACCTTTACCGATAGAAGGCTTGGTGATGGCTCTCTAAGCCAGGGATAACTGACGAGGAGTTATTATAGAACTAGAGTCACTAGTGTCAATGGAAAGGATAGAACAGTTATTAGCCAGAACCCTGAATATATAATTATAATAATTGGTAGTTGGCACAAATTCACTTTGGGTCCTTGGTCTGTGGGTTAAGAGTTATCACTGTTCCATGTTTCTATAGGCATCTACTTCCCTTTCCAAATCACTTTGCTCTCATGGAAAATCTATATGATTAATAGAGGATAAATATGTTCCTAATTAGAGAAGGACCAATAATCAGCAACCATGATAGGAATATAAATAACTGATATTTCCCAGTAATAATTTCAAAAAGATTCCCTCTGATTAGCAGGCATCATCTGCAGTTATTTATCTAAACCATCTTTCCCTGCTCATAACATGGGATTCTCATTCAGAAGGATCCAGAAAAATAAGAGTTTATTATGTTTTAGGTGCAAATTTGTCACAATAACACATCAAACAACAGCAATAGAAATAAGAACTAAAATAAACTTGGTTCTGCTTATTCATCTACATACCTACTATATTATTCTTTTACTTTTTCTCCTTAGGTCCAGACTGACAACATAAGCATTTATCTCCAATTCAAATAACTTAGCTGCCACCTAGAGAGTAACAAACTCAGAATTTTATACCCAATAGCAGTCTTACAGTTTCATTTTAAAGATAAACAAATTGTGTCTAAGGAAACTGAAACACCTTCCCAAGGTCGAACAGTGTTTCAGTAGGCAATAATCTAGATTTGTATATTTCTGTTTAATACTAAACAACAAAATATTAGTACCAGGCAGTCAGAATAACTTGAGTTAATTAAAAATCATGTTATGTAATTCATTTTAAATGAACTTTATTTACTTGAGCCTAAACATATTACAGAAATGCAAAACAGCAAAATGGCTGTCTGAGGAGGCCTTACAAATAGCTGTGAAAAGAAGAGAAGTGAAAAGCAAAGGAGAAAAGGAAAGATATAGGCGTCTGAATGCAGAGTTCCAAAGAATAGCAAGAAGAGATAAGAAAGACTTCCTCAGTGATCAATGCAAAGAAATAGAAGCAAACAACAGAATGGGAAAGACTAGAGATCTCTTCAAGAAAATTAGAGATACCAAGGGAACATTTCATGCAAAGATGGGCTCGATAAAGGACAGAAATGGTATGGACCTAACAGAAGCAGAAGATATTAAGAAGAGGTGGCAAGAATACACAGAAGAACTGTACAAAAAAGATCTTCATGACCAAGATAATCATGATGGTATGATCACTCACCTAGAGCCAGACATCCTGGAATGTAAAGTCAAGTGGGCCTTAGGAAGCATCACTACGAACAAAGCTAGTGGAGGTGATGGAATTCCAGTTGAGCTATTTCAAATCCTGTAAGATGATGCTGTGAAAGTGCTGCACTCAATATGCCAGCAAATTTGGAAAACTCAGCAGTGGCCACAGGACTGGAAAAGGTCAGCTTTCATTCCATCCAAAAGGAAGGCAGTGCCAAAGAATGCTCAAACTACTGCACAATTGCACTCATTTCACACGCTAGTAAAGTAATGCTCAAAATTCTCCAAGCCAGGCTTCAGCAATACATGAACCGTGAACTCCCTGATGTTCAAGCTGGTTTTAGAAAAGGCAGAGGAACCAGAGATCAAATTGACAACATCCGCTGGATCATCGAAAAAGCAAGTGAGTTCCAGAAAAACAGCTATTTCTGCTTTATTGACTATGCCAAAGACTTTGACTGTGTGGATCACAATAAACTG
>SJYX01009695.1:0-84513 GCA_006410675.1 Oreotragus oreotragus | reverse complement strand
GGTGTGGATCACAATAAACTGTGGAAAATTCTGAAAGAGATGGGAATACCAGACCACCTGACCTGCCTCTTGAGAAATCTTTATGGAGGTCAGGAAGCAACAGTTAGAACTGGATATGGAACAACAGAGTGGTTCCAAATAGGAAAAGGAGTACGTCAAGGCTGTATATTGTCAACCTGCTTATTTAATTTATATGAAGACTACATCATAAGAAACGCTGGGCTGGAAGAAGCATAAGCTGGAATCAGGATTGCCGGGAGAAATATCATTGCCCTCATATGCAGATGACACCACCCTTATGGCAGAAAGTGAAGAGGAACTAAAAAGCCTCTTGATGAAAGTGAAAGAGGCTTAAAGCTCAACATTCAGAAAATGAAGATTATGGCATCTGGTCTGATCACTTCGTGGGATATAATTGGGGAAACAGTGGAAACAGTATCAGACTTTATTTTTTTTGGCTCCGAAATCACTGCAGATGGTGACTGCAGCCATGAAATTAAAAGACGCTTACTCCTTGGAAGAAAAGTTATGACCAACCTAGATAGCATATTGAAAAGCAGAGACATTGCCAACAAAGATCCGTCTAGTCAAGGCTATGGTTTTTCCAGTGGTCATGTATATGAATGCAAGAGTTGGACTGTGAAGAAAGCTGAGCACCGAAGAATTGATTCTTTTGAACTGTGGTGTTGGAGAAGACTCTTGAGAGTCTCTTGGACTTCAAGGAGATGCAACCAGTCCATTCTAAAGAGATCAGCCGTGGGTGTTCTTTAGAAGGAATGATGCTAAAGCTGAAACTCCAGTACTTGGCCACTTCATGAGAAGAGTTAACTCATTGGAAAAGACTCTGATGTTGGGAGGAATTGGGGGCAGGAGGAAAAGTGGACGACAAAGGATGAGATGGCTGGATGGAATCACCGTCTTGATGGACGTGAGTTTGAGTGAACTCCGGGAGATGGTAATGGACAGGGAGGCCTGGCATGCTGCGATTCATGGGGTCGCAAAGAGTCGGACATGACTGAGCGACTGCACTGAACTAAACTGAAACATATTACCAGGCAAAAATTAAGACATTCATAGTAAATATATGCTATATTCTTTATTAGATTAAGCAGTTTATCTGATATGCCCAAAAGACTACTTTTGTTCTAATATAATTTTTCAATTTTCAGCAGAAGGCCAAGAGAGTCCAGAAATTAACAAAGTGAATATCTGGGCTATTTGCTTTGTTATTCATAATGAACATACTCTTGACAATTGCTTTGTTCTTTGTGCTTCTGTTTCAGCACTAATAACTTTGCCTTTGTTCTCCCTCTAATCACAGTGGGGTGCAGATAAACAAAAGTTCAGGAGAGTAGTTGTTGGAAAGACTAAGTAGTAGGAAAAAAAGGTCTTAAATAGAATTTTTCTGGTGCATAATTTGAGAGAAACAGGCTAAATAGTGGCTGAGCATGTTTGAGTGAGATATTTAGTGCAGAAGAGAGGTAAAAGCAGAGTGGGGATTAATATAATTTGTAGGATAATTTCTCTTCCCTAAAGGCTTATGGTATAAACCTCTTTTTCCTGTTTTGCTGTAGCCATTGGTAGTAAAGGTCATTGATTTTCATCCAATTCAGGGAAAATAAAACATTATTATATGAGTCTAATAGTTCAAAAAAAATGTGAACACTGAAAGTGTAATTTCATGGATACTGTCCAAAACCTGACTATAAATGTGAACTGTAAAACATAAATAAAGTAAATATTCCTATTTTATCATAAAGATTTTTCTAATACCATCCAAAATGCTGCAGACTGGAATTTCAAACAGGATAAAGAACTTGACTAAAGCCTATGATTTTGCTTGATGAGAGGTATGTCAATAGTTGCCTTTATTCTGGCTACTGTAGTTCACCCTCATCTAAATTTAGTTCTAAATTTCTTCCTGTGTTTATTGTTTCATTTTCTGAACTAATGATAACAGTATTCATTCTACAAATAGTTACTGAAACACCTTCAAGCCACAAAACTAACTGCTAAATATCAGACAGGAATTGTCCCTGCCCTAATAGGATCTTACAATATTAAGCAGTAAAATCAACTGCATGCAGAACTGTGTTCAGCAACTCAATCCATGCAATCATGTGCCTGAAGAGAAACTCAAAACTATTTATTATAGTTAGAATTTTCAAATAACCAATTTACCTAAAGAAGTTATTCTACTCAAATTATTAAAAAGCAGAGTATCAAAAGATCACTGGAAAAAATTATATATTTTTAATTTCATCATATAATACACATCCTGAATGTTTATCTGATTTTTTCAAGTGTTAATCCCATTCCTCAAATATATTCAAAACTCTTCATTCATATTATATTGAAAGATTAGTTTAGAAAGCTCTGTGTGATTTTATATTTATCCTATTGTAGGTTATTTAATTTTATTGTGGTAGAAGATACTTTATGAGATTACCATCCTTGTTAATGAAACCCTTTATATTGAATATATTGTCTATTTCAAGAAATATTTCATGTTCCCTTAGAAGAATATTTCTTCTACAATTTAGGGGTAGGGTCAAAATGGTTGATAGTAATGTTAATTAATTTGAGCAATCATTTACAGAGAGATGAATGCTGAAATATCTGAATACAATTTTGGATTTGTTATTTTCCACCTTTTTCTGTCAAGTTTAGCTTTTATCTTTGTAGATAATGAACTCATTATTTTACAATTCAATCTATATTTTTAAGTACATGTTTTATAGACAGAATATAGCTGAGTCCTTTTTTTTTTTTTAAATCATGGTCTTACAGTATTATCCTTCTAAAAATCTCTGCCTGTTAACATGGGGCTGGTGTATGGGGATGATCTGGAGGGATGATGTGGGGTGGGAGGTGGGAGGGGGGTTCATGTTTGGGAGTTCGTGTAAAAAAATAAATAAATACAAAAAAAAAAAAACAGGAAAATTCAGATGGGTTTATAACCTTGCCATAATATAAAAACTTTATATACCTCTTATTTTGATTTAGGTGTTATCAGTATCAGTTCAGTTCAGTTCAGTCGCTCAGTCGTGTCCGACTCTTTGCAACCCCATGAATCGCAGCGCACCAGGCCTCCCTGTTCATCACCATCTCTGGGAGTTCACTCAGACTCACGTCCATCGAGTCCGTGATGCCATCCAGCCATCTCATCCTAACGTGGTCCACTGGAGAAGGGAATGGCAAGCCACTTCAGTATTCTTGCCTTGAGAACCCCATGAACAGTATGAAAAAGGCAAAATGAAAGGATACTGAAAGAGGAACTCTCCAGGTCAGTAGGTGCCCAATATGCTACTGGAGATCAGTGGAGAGAAATAACTCCAGAAAGGATGAAGGGATGGAGCCAAAGCAAAAAACAATACCCAGTTGTGGATGTGACTGGTGATAGAAGCAAGATCTGATGCTGTAAAGGGCAATATTGCATAGGAACCTGGAATGTCAGGTCCATGAATCAAGGCAAATTGGAAGTGGTCAAACAAGAGATGGCAAGAGTGAACGTCAACATCCTAGGAATCAGCGAACTAAAATGGACTGGAATGGGTGAATTTAACTCAGATGACCATTATATCTACTACTGTGGGCAGGAATCCCTCAGAAGAAATGGAGTAGCCATCATGGTCAACAAAACAGTCCGAAATGCAGTACTTGGATGCAATCTCAAAAATGACGGAATGATCTCTGTTCGTTTCCAAGGCAAACCATTCAATATCACAGTTATCTAAGTCTGTGCTCCAACCAGTAATGCTGAAGAAGTTGAAGTTATCAGTATGATTCCACCAAAATGTATCCTCCACAGCATGTATAGCAAATGCATCAATCTCTTTATACGTTTGAAGAGTGAAATGCTTAGAGGGCAAACACTGGGCGACTTTCAGTTACAAATCCGTGGAAAAGAAAATATAGTATTTTTTAACACTGCATGGCCACAATGTCCTTTACAGCAAAATGACCTGAGAAATGGATCCTTATATTACAATTTTATAATTATTTTGTAAATGGAAAGAAAAAATGTGATGAAATACCTTATGTAGTCTTTTATGTTGTTGTATCAGAATAGGTCTGTTCAAAGAAAATGTCAGATCATGGTCTAATAGGAAAGTAAAGCAAAGAAACCAGTTTCATCTGATTTGAAAGGAAAGGAGAATGACTTGCTATTAATTCAGGTGGACACTCTGACTACTCCTCCTCTGCCCTTCCATGATGGCACCACTGTTCCTCTGTGGTCACTGCCTGAACCAAGCCTCAGGCTCATCTGGACACAACACCTGACCCCATCCCCCAACCCCCCTGCCCCCATCCCTGTCTCTAAGCATCCAGAAAAAGTAATGGTCTCTCCTTCCCCCTCTCATCAAATTTTAAATAGCCTATTTAAGTGTTTAATGCATAGTCTTTACTGTATATTTGTCTTTACTGGTGGGATTTTTTCTTTCCCACAAATTCTTACTTATTGTAGCCTGTACTTTTCCACTTAGTGAAGAACCTGTAACATCTTTTAAAGGATGATTTACCATTGATGAACTGCTTATCTGAGAAGTTTGTTATCTTTTCTTCAATTCTGAATAACTGTGGCTGGTAGATGATACTAGGTGTAATTCCCGTACCCCCCACCCCCCGGCTTTCAGCACTTTAAATATACCATCCCCCTGGTCCGCAAAGATTTGCAGAAATACCAGCTCATAGCCTTAGGGTGGTTCCCTTGCATTCCCTCTTTGTTTTTCTCTGCTGCCTTTAGCACTCTCTCTTTTTCTTTAATCTTTGCCATTTTAATTGTGATATTTTTGGTGTGGGTCTCTTTGGGA
Source organism: Oreotragus oreotragus (assembly GCA_006410675.1). Classification (NCBI taxonomy): domain Eukaryota; kingdom Metazoa; phylum Chordata; class Mammalia; order Artiodactyla; family Bovidae; genus Oreotragus; species Oreotragus oreotragus. Next base: position 79,699 of record SJYX01009695.1, on the reverse strand, counting down.
TCTTGTTTGGGACTCTGTTTCCTGTACCCAGGCATCTATTTCCTTCTTCATTTGGACTTAGAAAGTTTTCAGTCACAATTTCATAAATACATTTCCATCCATTTGTAAGGTCCTTGGGACCCTATAATGCTATGGTCCCTTAAACTTTTTTCATTTTTGCTTGTTTGCTTTATATTTTGCTGTTTTGACTGGGTGATTTCCATTATTCTATCCTTCAGATCACTTATGTCTTCTAAATCACCTAGTCTGCCATTTTTTCCCTCTAGTGCACTTCTTCAGCTCTGACTATTCTGTTTTAATATTTTCTAGTTTCTTGCTAAATTCTCATTGTGTTCATCCATTGTTTTTTCCAAGTTCAGTTAGCATTCTTATTACAAACGTTTTAAACTCTTTGTTTGGTACATTATTTTATTAGTATTTTTTACAGTTTTTTTTTTTTCTTGTTATTTCATTTGAAACAAATTCCTTTGTCTTCTCATTTTGTTTAAATTTCTCTGACTCTATGTAATTTAGTGAAACACTTGCCTATCCAGCCTCAAAAGGGTGTCCTTGTATGGGAGTGTCCCTTTGCAGTCTGAACATGCCCAGCGCCTTTGATGAGACAGCTGGATCTGAGGTGGGCGTGGATCATGCCTTCCCCTAGGTCTTGTTGGTAGCTATCACCTTGATGGAATGTAGGACAGAGATGGGAGAACTAAAGCCAGAGCCAGTTGTGAGCTGGGGCTTCTATTATACTCAGTACTCTTGCCTTCATTTTTGAAGGGCATTTTCATTGGCTGCAGAACTGAGGGTAGGCTTTTTTCCTCAACATTTTAATAATGTTATTCTATTATCTTCTGGTCTCTGCCATTTCCAGCACTCTTATAATTGCTTCTGTATATGTTCTATGCCTTCCTCTACCTCTGACTGACTGAAATACCTTGTTTTTTTTTTTTTAGCAATTTGATTGTGATGTCCTATGTGTAATTTTCTTTATATCTATTTGTATTTAGTTTAGATGAGCTTATTGTTAGTGTTTTGCACCAAATTTAAAAGAGTTTCAATTATTTTTCATATATTTACTTTCTGAGTATCTTTATACTCCTGTTTTTACTTCAAGTAAAAGTATACTGGGTGAATTTATATTATCTTGTGTTATCACACCAGTTTGTTTAATTTTCAAATGTTTTTCCCCTTTCTTTTCTTTATATTAAGTAGCGGCTACTGATTTTTCCTCGTTTATTAACATTACCTTCTACTATCTCCAATATAATATTAAGATCATGTGATGGACTTAAATTTCAGATAATATAAATTTTAGTTATAGAAATTCCATTTGATTCTTTTAAAAATAATTTCCATTCTTTCTCTGAGATTCCTCTCTGATTCACTTCAGTTCAGTCGCTTAGCCACGTCCGCCCCTTTGCGACCCCATGGACTATAGCACTCCAGGCTTCCCTGTCCATCAAACTCCTGGAACTTGCTCAAACTCATGTTCATCATGTCAGAGATGCCATCCAACCATCTCATCCTCTGTCATCCCCTTTTCCTCCTGCCTTCAATCTTTCCCAGCATCAGGGTCTTTTCTAGTGAGTCAGTTCTTCACATCAGATGGCCAAAGTATTGGAGTTTCAGCTTCAGCATCAGTCCTTCTGTGAATATTCAGGACTGATTTCCTTCAGGATTGACTGGTTGGATCTCCTTGCAGTCCAAGGGACTCTCAAAAGAGTCTTCTCCAGTACCACAGTTCAGAAACATCAATTCTTCAGTGCTCAGCTTTCTTTATAGTTCAATGCTCACATCTGTACATGGATGTAGGGAAAAACCATAGCTTTGACTAGATGAACATTTGTCAGCAAAGTAATGTCTCTGCTTTTTAATATGCTGTCTAGGTTGGTCATAGCTTTGTTTCTAAGGAGCAAGCATCTTTTAATTTCATAGTGCAGTCACCATAGGCAGTGATTTTTGAGCCCAAGGGGAAAAAAAAGTGTGTCTCTGTTTCTATTGTTTCCCCATCTATTTGCCATGAAGTGATGGGATGGATGCCATGATCTTAGTTTTCTGAAAGTTGAGTTTTAAGCCAACTTTTTCACCCTCCTCTTTCACTTTCATCAAGAGGCTCTTTAGTTCCTCTTTACTTTCTGCCACAAGGATGGTGTCATCTGTGTGAAACTGAAAGAAAAGTGAAAGTTAAGTCACTCAGTCGTGTCCGACTCTGCAGCCCCATGGATTGTAGCCTACCAGGCTTCTCCACCCATGGGATTTTCCAGGCAAGAGTACTGGAGTGGGTTGCCACTTCCTTCTCCAGGGGATCTTCCTGACCCAGGGATCAAATCTGGGTCTTCCACATTGTAGGCAGATGCTTTTACCATATGAGCCACCAAGGAAGTTCATATGACGTTATTGATATTTCTCCTGGCAATCTTGATTCCAGCTTGTGCTTCATCCAACCTGGCATTGAACTTATATTGAACTTATATGTAATCTGCATATAAGTTCAATAATCAAGGTGACAGTATACAGCCTTGATATACTCTTTTCCAAATTTCTAATTAGTCTGTTGTTCTATGTCCTGTTCTAACTGTTCCATTTTGACCTGAATCCAGTTTCCCAGGAGGCTGGTAAGGTGGACTGGTATTCCCATCTCTTGAAGAATTTTCCACAGTTTGTTGTGATCTACACTGTCAAAGGGTTTGGTATAGTCAATAAAGCAGAAGTAGATATTTTTCTGGAATTCTCTTACTTTTTTGATGATGCAGCGGATGTTGGCAGTTTGATCTCTGGTTCCTCTGCCTTTTCTAAACCCAGCTTGAACATCAGGGAGTTCATGGTTCACGTACTGCTGGAGCCTGGCTTGGAGAATTTTGAGCATTCCTTTGCTGGTGTGTGAGATGAGTGCAATCGTGCTGTCATTTGAACATTCTTTGGCATTGGCCTGCTTTGGGATTGGAATGAAAACTGACCTTTTCCAGTCCTGTGGCCACTGCTGAGCTTTCCAAATTTGCTAGCATATTGAGTGAAGCATTTTAACAGCATCATCTTTTCGGATTTGAAATAGCTCAACCTGCCTTGCAGGGTTGCCACTTCAGCCAACTCCGTCCAGGGACGTGATGCTGTTGCTGGGGCGTGCGAACAGGGCGAGGGGAAAGTGAGCCAACAGTGAGGGGCTGAAGAGTTTGTGAGTGTCCAGGAGTCTCTGGAGGCCTGGGTTGGCAGTGGCCTGCTGCAGGGTCAGGGGCACTGAGTGTGGCAGTGCATGCATGGGAAGTTTTGAAGGAAGTCACCATTATCTTCATTACCTCCACCATAGTTTGGTCTCAAGTCAAACAATAGGGAAGGAACACAGCCCCACCCATCAACAGAAAATTGAATTGGAGATTTACTGATCATGGCCCTGCCCATCAGAACAAGACCCAGTTTCCCCCACAGTCAGTCTCTCCCATCAGGAAGCTTCCATAAGCCTCTTATCCTTCTCTAGAAGGTAGACAGAATGAAAACCACATTCACAGAAAACTAATCAAACTGATCACATGGACTACGTCATGTCTAACTCACTGAAACTATGAACCATGCCAGGTAGGGCCACTGAAGACGGTCATAGTGGAGAGTTCTGACAAAGTGTGGTCCACTGGAGAAGGAAATGGCAAACCACTTCAGAATTTTTGCCTTGAGAACCCCATGAACAGTATGAAAAGGCAAAAAGATAGAACACTGAAGGATGAACCCCCTTGGTCAGTAGGTGCCCAATATGCTATTGGAGAAGAGTGGAGAAATAACTCCAGAAAGAATGAAGAGACAGAACCAAAGTGCAAACAATGCCCAGTTGTGGATATGACCAGTGACGGAAGTAAAGCCTGATGCTGTAAAGAGCAATATTGCATAGGAACCTAGAATGTTAGGTCCATGAATCAAGGTAAATTGGAAATGATAAATCAGGAGATAGCAAGAGTGAACACAGACATTTTAGAAATCAGTGAACTAAATGGACTAGAATGGGCAAATTGAATTCAGATGACCATTATATCTACTACTGTGGGCACGAAGCCCTTAGGAGAAATGGGGTAGCCCTCACAGTCAATAAGAGTCTGAAATGTAGTACTTGGGTGCAGTCTCAGAAATGACAGAATGATCTCTGATTCACTTATTATAATAATAATTCCCTTTAAGCTAGTCATTGAACATATGTACTAGCTGTTTTAAACTCTAAGTGTGATAATTCTGTTACCTAGGTGGTCTCATGTTATGGGTATACGGAATACCTTTTATCTTAGTTATGGATCCATTTTTTCCTATTCTTTGTACATTTAATATCCTTTTAATCTGTGTATACTAGCCACTGTGAATGATACATTATACAGATATTGGATTCTGTTGTATTCATCTCAGAAGTAGTCATTTATCTTTTGGCATTTAGTTAAATTACTGACTGATGCCATTAACTTGTAAAAGCTGGGCTTAATACTTTGTTAAAGTGTTTGAATTTTGGCCTTAGTCTTTAGGAAAATTCTTTAAAAACTGTGTGAGAGTGTGTGCTCTCTTGGTTTCAATGGAAACCCATCTAACCTAGCATATTTCAAATTTCAAACTATATTCCCCCTGCAGTGACTGGCAACTGAAATCTCATTCAACATATTCTTTCTACTTTTTGTACCTGCTGAATTTCTTGTAGTCTTTCTTGCTAGTCAAAAGGTCAGCCAAAGATATGAGGGGACTTAAATGCAAATTTACAGGCTTCTATGTTTGGGCTTCCTATTTTTCTGAGTTCATCCCCTCATTTTGTAGCCATCTGGCAACCCCAAACTCTGTCCTCTGGCACTAGACCTCAAATCAATTATATCATAGTTTTCTGCTTTATCTTTCATGTTTCCCCTGAACATGCTGGATTGAGTAATGTTCAGGAAAAAAAAAAATGTAAACATAGACCTCACCCAGAGAGGTTCATTTTCTGAAGCACCAAATTCCATCAAATTTCTGTGTGCTTTGTGCCATTTTCTAGTGCTTTTATTTACTTAAAAAAAGTATAATTTGTCCATATTTGTTGTTTTTAGGAATCTTAGTTTTATATAAGCCACTATAACATCAGTAAAACTGGCAAGTGATTTTTGGAATTCTATTCCTTGAAGACCTACTGGGCCCCTGATATGGTTCACGAATAGCTATAGAAGGTGAAGGAAAAGTAAGGTGCATAGAGAACCTCATCTTTCTATTGCTACTTGAGAAACAGCTGATCACTACTTTATGTTTTATTTTATTCATCATTGTTGTTCCTTTTGTTTAAAAAATAAAATCTGCTGGAAAAATCACTAAGTCCATCATTTATTCAACATATTTTAAATAAAACCATGACATGTGCTGTAACAGACTGAATTATAATTTCAGTTAATAACTGATGATAAAGTTTATAGTAAAATTTTTAGTAATATAATATATTCCATTTTTGTATGCCCAATATTTAGTATTCGTATGTCTACAGATACTGAAATGAGTAACACTTCCAGGTAGGAAAAAAAAAAAACAACAACCAGAACTTTTATTTCACATTTTACTAAGGTATATATTTTATATGTAAGTTTTAGGCCATCACATTTTTTGACCTAAATTGTTAGAGTCTTCCTATTCCAGATTTCTAATAACAGGGATAACTATTTTGAATCTCCTAATCATACAACAAAAGAAAGAATTATGATAAAGTCACTATGAATAAGGCCAATAAATAATTTATTATATAATCAACATACACATAGTTATACAAGATGACAGTAAATATTATATAGAAAATTTTGCTATTTAAAGTTAAACAGTGACACATATATCTAATTACTTAACTATCATTTTTTTCTAAATATTTGACCAGGCAGCATAATGTTCTTGTTTTGAGACAGACTATTCCAATACCTGTTTCTTCTTTTAAATCAGGAGTCTCAATCTAAACAAAAAATATTAAGTTCATTTCCAAATAAATGGGGTTTAAAATTTGCAGTTAATATACAAATAAATAGTGTTATAATTTAAATGAGTATCAATTTAATAACACTTGTTTGGGTGAGAGGAAGTAAATTTTGCATTTCAGCTGAGGAAGAAATCTTTTAAGGAATTCTAGGAAACATATTTTTGAAACTTTTTTTCATCAAGTTGTTTTGTAAAGTAAGTAACTCAACTTGATTTTGCTAAAATACACTGTTTTAACAAAAATTAAATTTACATCTATGCTGACTACAAATTTTTGTTAATGAAAAATATATCACAATTGTCTAAATGAGGCTGAACAAGAATTTTCAGTATAGTTGGTTGGTGGTGAATTTAACTATCAAAAATATTAAATAATTAAAACTTAACACACTAACAGGAAATTACAAAACTGAGAGCTCAAACGTTGAGGAACATTTACAAATTTCCCTTGGAATTATCCTTTCTTCAAAGGAACAGTATCTTATCCCTCTTCGTTTTGTTCTTATAATGCTTATTCAGCATTGAAACAGAGGATGAGATGGTTGGATGGCATTGCCAACTCATTGGACATGAATCTGAACAAGCTCTGGGACTTGGTGATGGACAGGGAAGCCTGGAATGGTGCAGTTCATGGGGTTGCAAAGAGGTGAACAAGACTGTGTGAACTGAACTGAGCATTAAAACAAGAACTGTATTTGTACAGTGCTATATCATGAAAAGCAATGAATATATATTCATTTAACCTTATATAAATGCATACTTAAACACATATATTTTTCCAACTTTAAATTCTGTAACTGCATCCCCTAAAGGATTCATAATGGTGCAGAATTACTCAGCACACACCTAGATTAAAAGACAAACCACACATTCTGTAGACTATAAATCTGAGAGTGTCTCATAGTAATATCATATCTGAATGTGTTTTAGAAACTTCTGCCAGATCCCAGGTCTGGAACTTGTTACACATACAGGCAAGTAAGCTAAATTTTGAACAAAGGCAAGGAAGAAAAGCTGCCAGCACAAATTCAACCCCCAAAGCACTGAAAGATTCTTCTATGTCTAATCACCCTCTAGGGAAAGGAGACAGAAGTAGAAGATGAAGTAAATTTGTCTTTGGATCAGCTGTAAGCACGCCCTCTTTTGTATAACTTATGCTTTTGTGCTGATGTGACCTGGGAAAACAAACTGACTCTAAATTCTGTAAACAAATAGTATTTTCTTTTGGAACACAGTGTTTATTATACAAGGCAATTCTTGCTTCATCTTTTATTTGAACCAATTTTTATATCGTAAACATCAATGACAAAAAAAAAAAATGCTTGTAGTTGTAGCTGTGAAAAACAAACTGTCAGTTTATGGACTAGTGATGGAATTACTCAAGCAGGGATTTGTCTTTTCCTCAGCACCACTTCTATAAGCCATGTTTAGTTAGGCAAAGATAGACCACGGCCCTCTTACAAGGATAAGGTGTGTTCCAGACTGTTATAGTAAAACTAAGTTTCTCTACATAATAAATTTAGAATAACCTACAGCTTTCCAAAGCTGCTCATAAAGAGAAGTATATTGCCTGGGATTCTGAAGCAGATGGAGTTGATGAAGAGGGCAGGTAAGGAAAAGGCCAACAAGACTATAGAAATATGGAGCCATGAAAGAGTCAACTATGAGATACTGTCAGCTGTGAGTATGGTACAAATATTCTGGACATGCGTGTCAAATTTTGAATGTAAGAATGGTAGATATTAGGTTGGTGCAAGCGTAATTGCGGTTTCAGACCATGAATTTTAATTCATTATAACTAGGCTCAAACATATCTTTATTAATCAAAATAAGAAACATTACAATCAACACATCTTTGCCAATGAGAAATGCATTTGCTTATTCCTGTAACATAAAAATCCATGCTTTGGGATTTGATGTACTCTTGGAAAGCATTTTCTACATTCTGCTGATTGTGGAAGTGTTTTCCCTGCAAAAAGCTATCGGGAAGCTTGAAGAAGTGGTAGTCGAGAGGTCAGGTGAACATGGTGGATGAGACAAAACTTTCTAACCCAATTTGTTCAACTTTTGAAGCATTGGTTGGGCAACACGTGGTTGAGGATTGTCATGGAGAAGAATAGGGCCCTTTCTGTTGATCAATATCAGCTGCAGGCATTGCAGTTTTTGGTGCATATTATCAATTTGCCAAGCATACTTCCAAGATGCAATGGTTTCATGGGGATTTAGAAAGCTGTAGTGGAACAGACTGGCAGCAGGCCCCCAACAGTAACTATGACTTGTTTTTTGGTGAAAGTCTGGCTTTGGGAAGTGCTTTGGAGCTTTTCTTGGTCTAACCACTGGGCTGATCATTGTTAATTTCATATAAAACCCACCTTTCATTACATGTCACAATTTGATTAAGAAATGATTTGCTGCTGATGCATAAAATAAGAGAAGATGACACTTTAAAATGATAATTTTCTTGATTTGTGGTCAGCTCATTAGGCACCCACTTACTGAGCTTTTTCACCTTTACAATTTGTTTCAAATGTGTTATAATTATAGAATAGTCAACTCTGAATTATTTGGCAATTTTTCATGTAGTTGTAAGAGAATCAGCTTCAATGATTGCTCTCAATTGGTAGTTATCAATTTCTGATGGCCAGTCACTATGCTCCTCATCTTCAAGGTTCTTGTCTCCTGTGTAACACATCTTGAACCAAGACTGCACTGTACATTCATTACCAGGTCCTGGGCCAAATGCATTATTGATGTTGTGAGTTGTCTCCACCGCTTTATGACTTATTTTGAACTCAAATAAGAAAATTGTTTTAACTTGCTTTCTGTCTAACGATTTCCATAGTTTAAAATAAATATGGGGATGATCTGGAGGGAAGATGTGGGGTGGGAGGTGGGAGGGGGGTTCATGTTTGGGAGTTCGTGTAAAAAAATAAATAAATACAAAAAAAAATAAAGTGGAAAAAAAATAATAAATAAATATAAAATAAGCAACATGTCATTAGCAAAAAAAATAAAGTATTAAATATGCATTAAAATGATGTATAACATAACCACATTTATTTAAGAATGTATTCCAATATCAAATAGAAAATTTCAACAGTGCAAAAATCACAATTACTTTTGCACCAACCTAACAGTTATGCTATACTATGTTCTGTGCACTTGAAAGTAATGCTCCACTCCTCCACATACTTCAACCTTTACTTCTGACTTTTAAGTAAAAAATTTTTATACAAAATCAGTTCAGTCACTCAGTCGTGTCCGATTCATTGTGACCCCACGAATTGCAGCACGCCAGGCCTCCCTGTCCATCACCAACTCCCGGAGTTCACTCAGACTCATGTCCATCGAGTCAGTGATGCCATCCAGCCATCTCATCCTCTGTCGTCCCCTTTTCCTCCTGCCCCCAATCCCTCCCAGCATCAGAGTCTTTTCCAATGAGTCAGCCCTTCGCATGAGGTGGCCAAAGTACTGGAGTTTCAGCTTCAGCATCACTCCCTTCAAAGAAATCCCAGAGCTGATCTCCTTCAGAATGGACTGGTTGGATCTCCTTGCAGTCCAAGGGACTCTCAAGAATCTTCTCCAACACCACATTTTAAAAGCATCAATTCTTTGGTGCTCAGCTTTCTTCACAGTCCAACTTACATCCATACGTGACCACCGGAAAAACCATAGCCTTGACTAAACGGACCTTTGTAGGCAAAGTAATGTCTCTGCTTTTTAATATGCTGTCTAGGTTGGTCATAACTTTTCTTCCAAGGAGTAAGCATCTTTTAATTTCATGGCTGCAATCACCATCTGCAGTGATTTTGGAGCCCCCAAAAATAAAGTCTGACACTGTTTCCACTGTTTCCCCATCTATTTCCCATGAAGTGATGGGACCAGATGCCATGATCTTTGTTTTCTGAATGTTGAGCTTCAAGCCAACTTTTTCACTCTCCTCTTTCACTTTCATCAAGAGGCTTTTTAGCTCCTCTTCACTTTCTGCCATAAGGGTGGTATCATCTGCATATCTGAGGTTACTAATATTTCTCCCAGCAATCTTGATTCCAGCTTGTGCTTCTTCCAGCCCAGCATGTCTCATGATGTACTCTGCATATAAGTTAAATAAGCAGGGTGATAGTATACAGCCTTGATGTACTCCTTTTCCTATTTGGAACCAGTCTGTTGTTCCATGTCCAGTTCTAACTGTTGCTTCCTGACCTGCATATAGGTTTCTCAAGAGGCAGGTCAGGTGGTCTGGTATGCCCATCTCTTTTAGAATTTTCCACAGTTTATTGTGATCCTGTGCAAATATAATTTGAGATTTATAAGTAAGGAGAATATCTCATGATTGGGTTCATGTAGAATAAAGCAAAGGAAAGGCTGCTAAGTCTATTTCAGGCAAAGACCATGACTAGAAGAAATATAAGAACCATTTGGGAGGATTGAGAGTAGTATGTTTTACTATTTGTAGAAAAAACTTTTGATACCCTTTCTTAAAATTGCTTCCTGGTGGCTCAGATGGTAAAGAATCTGCAAGCAATGAAGGAGACCTGGGTTTGACCCCTGGTTGGGAAGATTCCATGGAGAAGGATATGGCTACCCACTCCAGTATTCTTGCCTGAACAATTCCATGGACATAGGAGCCTAGTAGGCTACAGTCCATAGGGTTACAAGTGTTAGACATAACTGAGTAACATTTTCTTAAAATTAATCAAGTGATTAAAAAATAAAATGCGATAAGAAAAGTGCTGGAATGGGAGCAGGGATTTTCTTCAGGCAGTGTGGGCAGACAAATCCTCTTTGAGGAGATCATATTTGAGATAGGGCCTAAGTGAGGAGCAGTAGGAAACCAAGGAAGAAATGAGGAAGAGTAGTAGAGGAGGAAGAAAAATTTCAGAAAAGAAAGAAGCCAGTGAAGCTAGAACACAATGGATCAGGTTGACTGGTGACATAGGAAAAGACAGGTAGGCTGTGATCAATCACACTGGCCTTGCACTTTGTCATAAACAGGTTTCCTCAGAAAACAGAACCTGAGGTACGCTTATGTGCTAACACTATATTGGGAAGAGAATAATCTCGGGGTAACAAATGTGAATGGGAAAGGAAAATAAGGCAGGAAAGGAGTAAAAGCAAATACAAATAGGGCTTTGCTAAGCTAACCACAGCTTGTTGCTCAGTTCTGAAAGGCATCTCTGAAGGGCTCATACAGAATACCACGACAGTCTTTTAGGGTAGATGGAGGATCAAACTCTATTTCCTTCCACATTTTGTCTTTCATTTATCAGGTTCTGCAACATGGGGATTACAGTCTTACCTTCCCTGGCCTACGTAGGCACCCGCTGGAGGTACCAGACAGTGTGAAAGGCTAGGTGAACATCAGGCAGTGTAGTTACAGTGGCCTCTGCTACAAGATGGCAGGATGAAGATCATGAGGAATCCAGACTAACTTGGAGGGGAGGCTGAGTCACTGGGGAAATTAGGAGATAATGTTGTAGACCAGTAGCTAGGGTTCTTCAAAGATTTCGGATATTTTTCTAATTTCAAAATTAAGCCAATGGGATTGTTTTAAGCAAATAAACAATATGCTCTCATTTATGAATTTAAACAATCACTGCTGTGTGGTTAAAGAGACATGGAGAACAGCTTGATAGTGGGAGACAGAGATTATCAGCATAGCGTACAGGTGTGTGTATCTAACTTGTCAATTCCACTGAGAGTTTGAAAAGATGAGAAAGAGAATTTTCAAGTTTTCCCATTATGGAAGTCTTCAATGGTTTTTACATGAAATATTATTGTTAGGTGTTGAAACAAAAGCATGATCAGAGAGAGTCAAGAAAAGAGGGGGTTATAAAGTGAAGGCACTGAAGGCACTAGAGTAAGACTAGGCAACCCTTTGGAGACGTTGTAGGGTAATTTTGTCCAAGACAATGCTTTATTTTTAAAGGGATAATTTAAAGGAATATCTAAGTATTAGAAAAGATCCAATCTTGATACAGAAATCTATGAAGTAGGACAAAATGCTGTAACTGTAGGACAATTTCCTAGACTGTGATGAGAGATGAGCTGGGATGGAAATGGAAGAGTTGGCCCTGGAGGAGTAGAGGTGCTTCTGTAATTTCAACATTAAAATTCTAGTCAAGAACTATTTCACATCTATGTCTATGAGTATAAAAATGCCCACTTACTTATCAATTTAGAGTCAGTCTTTTAGGAATCACAGAGCTAAGCTTTAGAATTCAGGTCCAGGTTCCATATATATATCAAGACTGATATTTGCCACCAGAGAAAAACTGAAGAGTCTTACATTTAAAAATGTCAACTGTCACTATCATTTACAAAAACTAATTATGTGGAAAGCCACATACTCTTTCAAAAGAATGTAATATGAATCTTGCATTCTGAATTGTGTTTTCAGTAAATTTAAGCCGATTACTTTACTGTCCATTATACTTTTCCCAATGAGGATGAACTGATATGGGCATTTTCATATATGATATAAAAGGGAAGATAAAACTGAAAACTGAAAGAGCCTTGTGAAAAGAAATTTGGTCATTATGATATCCACAGCATCAAATCTGTACATGCCATTTGATAACAATATGCTTCTTTTCAGAAATGTAACTATGAAAAAAACCTTTAAAATAAGGAGAGAAGTATATGGTAGAAAATGTTTATTGTACTAGTGTTTGTAATAACAAAATATAAGTGATGATGCAAGTATCTAGTAATAATAATAATTGTTGTTATTCAGTTTTTAAGTCACATCTGATTCTTTGTGACCCCAAGGACTGTGGCATGTGAAGGTCCCCTGTCCTTCGCCATCTTCTGGAGTTTGCTCAAATTCATGACCATTGAGTCAGTGATGCTATCTAACCATTTCCTTCTCTGCCACTCACTTTACCTTGTGCCTTCAGTCTTTCCCAGCATCAGGGTCTTTTCCAATAAGTTAGCTTTTTGCAATAGGTGGCCAAAGTATTGGAGATTCAACTTCAGCATCAATTCTTCCAATGTATATTCAGGGTTGATCTCCTTTAGGATTCACTGATTTGATCTCCTTGTTGTCCAAGGGACTCTCTTTTCCAGCACCACAATTTGAAAGTATCAGTTCTTCAGTGCTCAGCCTTCTTTACGGTCCAACTCTCCCATCCAGGCATGAATACTGGAAAAACCATAGCACTATTATACAGATTTTTGTTAGCAGAGTGATATCTCTGGCTTTCTAATACACTGTCTAGGTTTATCACAGCTTTCCTTCCAAGGAAGCAAAAGTCTTCTAATTTCATGATTGCAGTCACCATCCACAGTGATTTTGGAGCCTCATATAAAATCTGTCACTTCTTCCACTCTTTGCCCTTATGTCTGCCATGAAGTAATGAGACCAGAAGCCAGGATCTTAGTTTTGTGAATATTGAGTTAAACCCAGCTTTTTCATTCTCTGCTTTCACCTTCATCAAGAGATGCTTAGTCTCTCTTCACTTTCTGCCGTTAGAGTGGTATCAGCTGCATATCTGAGGTTATTGGTATTTCTCCAGGAAATCTGGATTCCAGTCTGTGATTCATCCAGCCTGACATTTTGCATGATGTGCTCTGCATATAAGCATATAAGTTATATAAATAGGGTGACAGTATACAGCCTTGTTGTACCTTTTTCCCAATTTGGGACCTGATTGTTGTTCCATGTCCAGTTCTAACTGTTGCTTCTTGAGCCGCATACAGGTTTCTTAGGAGACAGGAAAGGTGGTCTTGTACTCCTATCTTTTTAAGAATTTTCCACAGTTTGTTGTGATCCAGTCAAAGGCTTTAGCCTAGTCCAGGTGTTTTTCTGGAATTTCCTTGCTTTTTCTATGACCTAACGAATCTTGGCAATTTGATCTCTGGTTCCTCTACCTTTTCTAAAACTACCTTGTACATCTCGAAGTTCTAGGTTCACATACTATTGAAGCCTAGCTTGAAGGATTTTGTGTATAACCTTGCTAGCATGTGAAATGAGCCTAACTGTTTGACAGTTTGAACGTTCTTTGGCATTTCTTTCTTTCGGATGTGAATGAAAACTGACCTTTTCCAGTCCTGTGGCCACTGCTGAGTTTTCCAAATTTGCTGGCATATTGANATAACCTTGCTAGCATGTGAAATGAGCCTAACTGTTTGACAGTTTGAACGTTCTTTGGCATTTCTTTCTTTCGGATGTGAATGAAAACTGACCTTTTCCAGTCCTGTGGCCACTGCTGAGTTTTCCAAATTTGCTGGCATATTGAGTGCAGCATGTCAACAGCATCATCTTTTAGGATTTGAAATATCTCAGCTGGAATTCCATCACCTCCCCTAGCTTTGTTCATAGTAATACTTCCTAAGGCCCATTTGGCTTCACACTTCAGGATGCCTGGCTCTAGGTGGGTGACCACATTTTCATGGCTATTCGGGTCATTAAGACCTTTTTTTGTTTATTTCTGTGTATTCTTACCATTCTCAGTCTCTTCTGTTTCTAAGTCCTCACCATTTCTGTCCTTTATTGTGTCCATTCTTGCATGAAATATTCCCTTGATATCTCCAATGTTCTTGAAAAGATCTCTAGTTTTACTCATTCTATTGTTTTCCTCTATTGAAACAAATAATACATGTTTTAATAATAATATTTAAAATATTATGCACCTTTTAAGTAGTTTCCTTATTGTTATGTAAGTATATCAATATATATTTTTAGATTTTAACAAAATACTTTGTTAGATAATTTCTAAGTAAGACATGATGGCAAGTAGGCACACATACTGTGAAGGAAATAGTAGTTTCTCCATTCTAGTATTCTTCCCTGGAGAATTCCATGGACAGAGGAGTTGGCAGGCTACAGTCCATAGGGTCATAAAGAGTCCCACATAACTTAAGCCACTTAGCATGCACACAAAGGTGCACATTTCATTAAACGTGCTGCTGCTGCTGCTGCTAAGTCGCTTCAGTCATGTCCAACTCTGTGTGACCCCATAGACGGCAGCCCTGCTATTCGGGTCATTAAGACCTTTTTTTGTTTATTTCTGTGTATTCTTACCATTCTCAGTCTCTTCTGTTTCTAAGTCCTCACCATTTCTGTCCTTTATTGTGTCCATTCTTGCATGAAATATTCCCTTGATATCTCCAATGTTCTTGAAAAGATCTCTAGTTTTACTCATTCTATTGTTTTCCTCTATTGAAACAAATAATACATGTTTTAATAATAATATTTAAAATATTATGCACCTTTTAAGTAGTTTCCTTATTGTTATGTAAGTATATCAATATATATTTTTAGATTTTAACAAAATACTTTGTTAGATAATTTCTAAGTAAGACATGATGGCAAGTAGGCACACATACTGTGAAGGAAATAGTAGTTTCTCCATTCTAGTATTCTTCCCTGGAGAATTCCATGGACAGAGGAGTTGGCAGGCTACAGTCCATAGGGTCATAAAGAGTCCCACATAACTTAAGCCACTTAGCATGCACACAAAGGTGCACATTTCATTAAACGTGCTGCTGCTGCTGCTGCTAAGTCGCTTCAGTCATGTCCAACTCTGTGTGACCCCATAGACGGCAGCCCACCAGGCTCCCCCGTCCCTGGGATTCTCCAAGCAAGAACACTGGAGTGGGTTGCTATTTCCTTCTCCAATGCATGAAAGTGAGAAGTTAAAGTGAAGTCGCTCAGTTGTGTCTGACTCTTAGCAACCCCATGGACTGCAGCCTACCAGGCTCCTCTGCCCATGGGATTTTCCAGGCAAGAGTACTGGAGTGGGTTCCACTGCCTTCTCCGAAAAGTGCTTAAATTTATACCAAAAAAGTGCCTAAAAGAAAATGTATGCAAATTCACAGAAACATGAAACACATTTACAGCTCCATTGCCATTTACTACTAAATATTCTATGAGATTTTTTGAAAGGACTTTGAAAGCATGTATGTTGTATGTCTGTAAAAATTCTCTCAATGCCATTAGACACAATCAGCTGAAGCACAACGGAAGGTATTGGTGTTTACCAAAAAATGAAAAGTCATGCTACTGTATATGGATTTGATCTGCACATTAGTAAATTCCAAATTAAGACAGAGAAACAACAGTGTCTTTTCCACTTACCACCAAGTGTTTCTTTGTTTCTGAGTAGGCCTTATTTGCTATCTAGTCATGCAACAGATTTCATGTTCTTGCCATCTCTTCACTGAAATCCCTAACCACAGGACTAGAAAGCTTTTCTTAAACTCATGTTGACTGTTTTTTTCCAATCTGGAATTTCTCTTTCAAATGATTATTTTGGGCCCTGCCATAAAAATCCATAAAAGCAATTAGAATGTAGTTTCTCAGTAACTAAGCCACATTCTCCATAAGCTCCCTCTCTTTTTTTAAGAAACATTGAATTTTAGAGTTCAATGTAAGCAACCAGACTATTTAGAGAGAAAGGAAAAGTAAAAGAAACAAACAAATGGATGATTCCCTTCTCACTAATTAAATTTGGAAATGATTATTATCCATTACAATCTTTCTTCGTATCCCAGGGAAGTAGTAGAAAACAATGAATCCATTTGTTTTATGCTGACCTAATTTGGAGATGTAATCTTTGCAATATTTCCTGAGGTATCTTCTTTTCACCCCTTTATGAGTCTAATTTTTCCAATTGCCAAGGCAATTAGGGGTTTTATCACATAAACAGAGTTATTTAAATGCTATTTTCTTTTCATTATATATCAAGTACCATCATAACATGTTCATTACAAGTTACCACACTGGATAGTCTAAGAATTGATAAGGTTTGCACCATCATGTTTTTGAAGATGAAGGGGGGAAAAAGTAATTGTGACAACAGCCACATTTTCTAGAGGATGCTGAGAATTGATGCTTATCCATTATTCTGGATGATTTCTTATAGCTCTTCAAAAGAAAAACATACTAAATTTTATATATCAACAATATGAAGTGAAGACAGTCAGTGAGAAGCATTAAAGCCATGATATTAAAAATTCCTTCACTGGGTGGGGTAGATATAGTAGATATGTTTTCGTAGACAGATTCTTTAGGGGTTTCTGCAATGATACAAATGTAAAACCCAAGAAATACAATTGTGCAGTGAGAGGGAGGATAAAAGTTGCCAAATAATCAATAAAATATATAAAAACATCTGTTTTGAACTACTATTAATGGTTATAGAACCACCAGTATGTAAAAATAGTAAGAGAAATATCCTATATTTATTTTATCTCATAAGAATCTAATTTTTTAGGTTCTTAGGAAATGAGTGAAAATGATTTCACTAGATATACTTATTTGAATATTCTCTACCTATATGTGTTATTATTGTTGATGATTCTTTGAAAATGCAATATTTTAAAATGTATGAGATATTGAAATTTCATAAATTACATGAATGTATATCCTCTTGGGATAAATTAACTGCTAAAAAATACACTGCTCTTGTAAATTACTATCTATTCTTATTAGTTATTATCTTTTCTCATGAATAAATATCACCTCTGCTTTTTCCTAAAATATTAAACTAAAATCTTAATCTATGTTATATTTGGCCCTTGAACTGAAAGGGTATACTTATTTGCATCTGAGACACAATTCAAAATTTCTACCTGTGGTTGGCTGAGTTCATGAGGGCAAAGCCCCCAATAGGATATTCCCATTGGGAAAGCCAAATATAGTGTTGAATCATCTTGGATACTAAGGGACAATTGTATATACGACTTGCACATGCAGATAAATTGCCTTCAGGATAACATTTATAGAACTGAAACTGATGTTATTCATTAACTAGTTCATTGTCGTTATGCTTTAATAATTGGTGGCATTTAGTCGCTAGTTTTGTCTGACCCTTGTGACCCCATGGATTGCAGCCTGGCAGATTCTTCTGTCCATAGGACTTTCCAAGCAAGAGTAGTGGAGTGGGTTGCCATTGTCTTCTCCAGGAGATTGTTCCAACCCAGTATCAAACCCGCATCTCTTGCATTGTAGGTGGTCTCCTGCATTGCAGGCAGATTCTTTTTCTGCTGAGCCATCAGGGAAGCCTAGTTCCAATAATTAATATATCATAATTTTTATGACTTTAAGTACTTACAAATTCTATGCTTTCAAACTGGTCTTGGAGAAGACTCTTGAGAGTCCCTTGGACTGCAAGGAGACCAAACCAGTCAATCCTAAAGGAAATCAATCCTGAATATTTATTGGAAGGACTGATGCTGAAGGTGAAGCTCCAGGAATTTGGCCACCTGATGTGAAGAGCCAAATCACTGGAAAAGCCCCTGATGCTGGGAAAGACTGAGGACAGGAGGAGAAGGGGGAAAGAGAGGATGAGATGGGTGGATGGCATCATCGACTCAGTGAACATGAACATGAGTTTGAGCAAACTTCAGGAGGTAGTGAAGGACAGGAAGACAGTGTGGTGCAGTGCATGGGGTTGCCAAGAGTCAGGCAGGACTGACTGAACAACAAAAAAGCTCATCACTCTATGAGTCTCAGATACCTAATATAACTGAAGTTTTTCCATTAAACACATATATTTAGCATATTTAAGGCAACTTTAGTGTTTTACATTTTCAGACTTCGAAGCTTTGGCTCTCAATCCACTTCTTTAAGTATCTCTGCTGAGCAAACCACATGGAAGGTGTTAGTAGAAAAAGGAGTCCAGAATGTCAGTGGCTAAGAAACAAGGAAGGGAAAAGCCCATGAAAATAGAACAAAGGAAGGTCTGAGGACCAGAATGAAGACCTCAGGTAGAACAAACAGCACACGCGGCTAGCCCAATTTATATAGGGCAGGCCCAGGGGGAGGAAAAAAGCATTTAAAAGGAGGAGCCAAAGGGCCAGGGCCCTCTCTCCCTCTCTCCCCCTTGCTTGCTCCCTCTCCCTCTCTCTCTGTCTCTCCCCTCTTCACATCTTTTGGGTTCCTTGCCTTCATGCCTTGAGGATGTATTTTCCTTTATTTTCTAAATAAAACTGAGCTGTAGCACGGAGCTATAACACTGATCTGTCCGAGAGCTGTGACCTGGTCTGTCAGAGGGCTGTAATGCTGTTCCGTCGCTTCAAATTTTTGTTGTGATGAGACAGAACCAAGGAAATTACACACTCCCCTGACAAAAGGGTTCATCTGAGAATGAAAATTTAGGGTCAAACCAATTTGGGATTATTCATAGAAGTAGTAAAAAGAAATGACAACCCACTCCAGTATTCTTGCTTAGAAAATCCATGGACAAGAGGAGCCTAGTGGGCTACAGTCCATGTGGTTGCAAAGAATTGAACACGACTGAGTGCCTGAGCACACACACTCACTCACTCACACACACACACACACACACACACACACACACACACACACACAGAGTAAAAAGAAAGATGTATTTTTGATTTATGGGTTTAATTTAATGCCAAACTAAAAGACAGTTAGGCAGCATTTCTCTATTTCTTACTCTTAGTTTCTTTTGCATATCTANTCACACACACACACACACACACACACACACACACACACACACACAGAGTAAAAAGAAAGATGTATTTTTGATTTATGGGTTTAATTTAATGCCAAACTAAAAGACAGTTAGGCAGCATTTCTCTATTTCTTACTCTTAGTTTCTTTTGCATATCTAACTCATGTACACATTTTTAATTTAGCTTTTGCTTGTTTAGATTTTTAAGAATCATAGTTAAATGTGGACTAAGCAAAACAAATAAACATAACCATTCTGCTAATAAATATTTTTAATTTTACAATTAAAATAATGAAATCTCTATTAATTCCAGTTCAAAAGAAAGGAAAAACTCAGAAAAACCTAAATGGTTCTGTGTGTGTGTGCTGATCAAATATTCTTGTATAATATATCTGTGTACTTGGATTGTTTTTTGAATATATATCATCCAAATTCTTAAGAAGTGCATGAAGAATAATTATTAAACATACTTCCAAAGAAGACATACAGATGGACAACATTACTAATCATCAGGGAAATAAAAATCAAAATCATTGTGAGATATCACCTCAGACCTATCAGAATGGCTATTATCAAAAAGACAACAAATAATAAGTGCTGGTGAGGATATGGAACAAGGAAAATCCCTGTGCACTGTTGATAAGAATGCAAATTGATGGAAATACTATGGAAAACAGTATGGCGATTCCTCAAAAAATGAAGAATAGGAAACTACCAGGAAGCCCACTTCTGGGTAGTTTTCCAAGGAAACAAAAACACAAATTCAAACAGATATACGTCCCCACTATGTTCACTGCAGCATTATTCACGATAGCCAAGATATGGAAGCAACCTAAGTGCCCATGTGTAGGTGAATATAATATAATATAATATAATATAATATAATATAATATANAAAATGAAGAATAGGAAACTACCAGGAAGCCCACTTCTGGGTAGTTTTCCAAGGAAACAAAAACACAAATTCAAACAGATATACGTCCCCACTATGTTCACTGCAGCATTATTCACGATAGCCAAGATATGGAAGCAACCTAAGTGCCCATGTGTAGGTGAATATAATATAATATAATATAATATAATATAATATAATATAATATATATTGGAATATATGGAATGGAACATTACTCTGCCATAAAATGGAATAAAATCTTGCCATCTGGGACAACATAGATGGGGACAGAGGGTTTTATGCTAAGTAAAATAAGTCAGACAGGTAAAGACTCATACCATATGATTTCATATATATATTAAATGTGAAAAAGGGAAAAAAAAATGATCAATATAACAAAAGAGAAACAGAGTCACAGATACAGAGGACAAATCGTTGCCAGAGGAGAGAAGGGTAGAGGGATGAGTGAAATAGTTGAGGGAAATTAAGAGATATAAACTTGCAGTTATAAAATAAATGAGTAATGGGGGTGAAGTATAAAGTATTGGAAACAGAACTTATAATAATTTAATATCTTTGGTGACAAAGGTGACAAAGGTGGAAAAGGTATAAAGTTCCAGTTACAACATAAATAAGTACTAGGGATGTAATATACAACATGATTATTAAAAGTAAGATATGCATATCATTATGAAAGATATTAAGAGTATAAATACTAAGAGCTCTCATGAGAAGGAAAAATGATTTTTCATTGTATCTGTTTGAGTTTATGAATACTCACTATGCTTACTGTGGTAATCATTTCATGATATATATACATTAAAAAATTATGTGGTAAACCTTAAACTTAAGCAATGCTGTATTTAGAAAAGGCAGAGGAACCAGAGATCAAATTGCAAACATTTGTTGGATCATTGAAAAAGGAAGAGAGTTCCAGAAAAACATTTACTTCTGCTTTATTGACTATGCCGAAGCCTTTGAATGTGTGGGTCAAGAGATGGGAATAACAGACCACCTTCGTTGTCTCTTGAGAAATCAGTTCACAGCTCAAGAAGCAACAGAAAGAACTGGACATAAAACAACAGACTGGTTCCAAATTGGAAAAGGAGTCAAGCCTGTATATTGTCACCCTGCTTATTTAACTTATATGCAGAGTACATCATGAGAAATGCCAGGCTGGAAGAAGCACAAGCTGGAATCAAGAATGCCGGGAGAAATACCAATAACCTCAGATATGCAGATGACACCACCCTTATGGCAGAAAGAGAAGAGAAACTAAAGAGCCTCTTGATGAAAGTGGAAGAGGAGAGTGAAAAAGCTGGTTTAAAACTCAACATTCAAAAAACTAAGATCATGGCATCTAGTCCCATCACTTCATGGCAAATAGGTGGGGAAAAATGGAAACAGTGAGAGATACTATTTTAGGGGGTTCCAAAATCATTGTAGATGGTGATTGCAGCCATGAAATTAAAAGATGCTTGCTCCTTGGAAGAAAAGCTATGCCAAACCTAGACAGCATATTAAAAAGCAGAGACATTGCCAACGAAGGTCCATCTAGTGAATGCTATGGTTTTACCAGTAGTCATGTGTGGATGTGAGGGCTGGACTCTAAAGGAAGCTTAGTGCCAAAGAATTGATGCTTTTGAACTGTGGTGTTGGAGAAGACTCTTGAGAGTCACTTGGACTGCAAGGAGATCCAACCAGTCCATTCTGAAGGAGACCAACCCTGAGATTTCTTTGGAAGGAATGATGCTAAAGCTGAAACTCCAGTATATTGGCCACCTGATGTGAAGAACTGACTCATTCAGAAAGACTCTGATGCTGGGAAAGATTGAAGGCAGGAAGACAAGGGGACGACAGAGGATGAAATGGTTGGGTGGCATCACCCACTAGATGGATATGAGTTTGAATAAGCTCTGGGAGTTGGTGATAGACAGGGAAGCCTGGTGTGCTGCAGTACATGGGGTTGCAAAGAGTTAGACACAACTAAGGAACTGAACAGAACTGAACTGGATTAGTTATATCTCAGTAAAACTGGGATACAAATAAACTTTAAAAGTACAAGAAAATAAAATTTGTATTTTTCTTGCTTTTAATGTACATTGTTTTTGCCTCTTCTGGACCAAATATTTTCAAATTCTTTCATTACTATTTTACTATTTAACTTTTTTTTCTCAATAAGAAAATGAAATGGTCCAAATAAATAAAGTATGAAAAACCTCAATATATCTTAATATGATTTCTCTCAGCACCAAGAGAAAATTCTATTATATCCTATGCTTAGCACTTTTATCAAGATAACCATTAATATTAATATTCTGGGAAATTTCAAAGTATCAGTTTAAAGATCATGAGTTATTATTATTTTTTTAAATCCATGAGTTTTATTATCAATTCAAATGAACTGGTACAACACAGATAATACTTATTTAGTAACTGATTAAACTAATTTTTTGATACTGAAACTGATCATTTATGTACGTATTTGTTTACATCAGTTTTAACATGATATTAAAGTTTACCTATTACAGCGCTTTTTCCACCTTGCTCCTGTACATTTTAGTATGCTTAACAGTGTTCTTGACCTCCAGATTCTAGAAGCCAAGAGTTTCTCTCCAGTGTGACAACGAAATATGTGTCGAAGTTTCACAAATGTCCCACAGTGGGCAAAACTGCCCAGGCTGAGAAGCACTCATCCATTCCAATCAGTCAAATGATTCTTAAAACTACTTTCTGTTCACACTGATGGTTAAGAATCATTTTTATTTTGTGTTTAAAAATATCATTTTACGAGAAAAATTAGATTGAAAAAATGAAGAACAAAATCTTATCATTTTCAGTATATATTTTAATAGCTTGCATGTCTGCATCAGTTTTCAGAAAATTTTAGAGATGCAGTCATTTCATTCTAATTTAAATATGTTATGTTAATTCTGCACTTTGGGGTTGAATAAGATCTACATAGTTAGTTACTTTGGGGTTGAATAAGATCTACATAAGCATATTGTAATCTCTCAGGTATTTAAATTGATCATCAAAGTGATTATATGATAATCATAATAATTCTCTTAAGTAGGCCTTTCTTTCAAAACATTTACAAAAGTTTAATGACAACTTTCACTTAGCTTTAAATACTTTTTCTACTTTAAGTGTTGATGAATAAGCAATCAACCTCTTCTCTCCCACATTGATGCACTTGGAGGAATTATTCAAAGGGACTGATACTGCACTTCATGCAAAGATGGGCACAATAAAGGACAGAAATGGTATGGACCTAACAGAAGCAGAAGCTATTAAGAAGACATGGCAACAATATACAGAAGAACTATACAAATAAGATCTCATGACCCAGATAACCATGATGGTGTGATCACTCACCTAGAGCCAGACATCCTGGAATGTGAAGTCAAGTGGGACTTAGGAAGCATCACTATGAACAAAGATAGTGGAGGTGATGGGATTCTAGTTGAGCTATTTCAAATCCTAAAAGATGATGCTGCAAAAGTGCTGCACTCAATATGCCAGCAAATTTGGAAAACTCAGCAGTGGCCACAGGACTGGAAAAGGTCAGTTTTCATTCCAATCCCAAAGACAGGCTATGTCAAAAAATGCTCAAACTACTGCACAATTGCACTCATCTCACACGCAAATTCTCCAAGCTAGGCTTCAATAGTATGTGAATCGTGAACTTCCAGATATTCAAGCTGAATTTAGAAAGGCAGAGGAACCAAAGATAAAATTGCCAACATCCATTGGATTATTGAAAAAGCAAGAGAGTTCCAGAAAAAACATCTACTTCTGCTTTACTGACTACGCCAAATCCTTTGACTGTGTGGATGACAACAAACTGTGGAAAATTCTTCAAGATATGGCAATACCAGAGCACCTGACCTTCGTCCTGAGAAATCTGTATGCAGGTTAACAAGCACAGTTAGAACTGGACATGGAACAACAGACTGGTTCCAAATCGGGAAAGGAGTACGTCAAGGCTGTACATTGTCACTCAGCTTATTTAAGTTATATGCAGAATACATCATGCAAAATGCCAGGCTGGATGAAGCACAAGCTAGAGTCAAGACTGCCAGGAGAAATATCAATAACCTCAGATACGCAGATGACACCACCCTTATGGCAGAAAGCAAAGAAGAACTAAAGAGCTTCTTGATGAAAGTGAAAGAGGAGAGTGAAAAATTTGGCTTAAAACTCAACATTCAGAAAACTAAGATCATGGCATCTGGTCCCATCACTTCATGGNGAAAAAATGAAGAACAAAATCTTATCATTTTCAGTATATATTTTAATAGCTTGCATGTCTGCATCAGTTTTCAGAAAATTTTAGAGATGCAGTCATTTCATTCTAATTTAAATATGTTATGTTAATTCTGCACTTTGGGGTTGAATAAGATCTACATAGTTAGTTACTTTGGGGTTGAATAAGATCTACATAAGCATATTGTAATCTCTCAGGTATTTAAATTGATCATCAAAGTGATTATATGATAATCATAATAATTCTCTTAAGTAGGCCTTTCTTTCAAAACATTTACAAAAGTTTAATGACAACTTTCACTTAGCTTTAAATACTTTTTCTACTTTAAGTGTTGATGAATAAGCAATCAACCTCTTCTCTCCCACATTGATGCACTTGGAGGAATTATTCAAAGGGACTGATACTGCACTTCATGCAAAGATGGGCACAATAAAGGACAGAAATGGTATGGACCTAACAGAAGCAGAAGCTATTAAGAAGACATGGCAACAATATACAGAAGAACTATACAAATAAGATCTCATGACCCAGATAACCATGATGGTGTGATCACTCACCTAGAGCCAGACATCCTGGAATGTGAAGTCAAGTGGGACTTAGGAAGCATCACTATGAACAAAGATAGTGGAGGTGATGGGATTCTAGTTGAGCTATTTCAAATCCTAAAAGATGATGCTGCAAAAGTGCTGCACTCAATATGCCAGCAAATTTGGAAAACTCAGCAGTGGCCACAGGACTGGAAAAGGTCAGTTTTCATTCCAATCCCAAAGACAGGCTATGTCAAAAAATGCTCAAACTACTGCACAATTGCACTCATCTCACACGCAAATTCTCCAAGCTAGGCTTCAATAGTATGTGAATCGTGAACTTCCAGATATTCAAGCTGAATTTAGAAAGGCAGAGGAACCAAAGATAAAATTGCCAACATCCATTGGATTATTGAAAAAGCAAGAGAGTTCCAGAAAAAACATCTACTTCTGCTTTACTGACTACGCCAAATCCTTTGACTGTGTGGATGACAACAAACTGTGGAAAATTCTTCAAGATATGGCAATACCAGAGCACCTGACCTTCGTCCTGAGAAATCTGTATGCAGGTTAACAAGCACAGTTAGAACTGGACATGGAACAACAGACTGGTTCCAAATCGGGAAAGGAGTACGTCAAGGCTGTACATTGTCACTCAGCTTATTTAAGTTATATGCAGAATACATCATGCAAAATGCCAGGCTGGATGAAGCACAAGCTAGAGTCAAGACTGCCAGGAGAAATATCAATAACCTCAGATACGCAGATGACACCACCCTTATGGCAGAAAGCAAAGAAGAACTAAAGAGCTTCTTGATGAAAGTGAAAGAGGAGAGTGAAAAATTTGGCTTAAAACTCAACATTCAGAAAACTAAGATCATGGCATCTGATCCCATCACTTCATGGCAAATAGATGGGGAAAGAATGGAAACAGTGACAGCTTTTATTTTAGGGGTTCCAAAACCACTGTAGATGGTGACTTCAGCCATGAAATTAAAGGACACTTACTCCTTGGAAGAAAAGCTAGGACCAACCTAGACAGCATATTAAAAAAACAGAGACATATTATTTTGCCAACAAAGGTCTGTCCAGTGAAAGCTGTGGTTTTTCCAGTAGTCATGTATGTATGGATGTAATAGTTGGACTACAAAGAAAGCTGAGTTGAAGAATTGATGCTTTTGAACTGCGGTGTTGGGGAAGACTCTTGAGAGTCCCTTGGACTGCAAGGGGATCCAACCAGTTCATCCGAAAGGAAATCAGACTTAAATGTTGATTGGAAAGACTGATGCTGAAGCTGAAACGCCAATACTTTGGCCACCTGATGCAAAAAACTGACTCATTCCAAAAGACCCTGAATCTAGGAATGATTGAAATTGGGAGGTGAAGGGGATGACAGAGGATGAGATAGTTGGATGGCATCAGCTACGAGATGGACATGAGATAGTTGGGTGGCATCACCCATGAGGTGGACATGAATTTGTGTAGGCTCTGGGGAGTTGGTGATGGACTGGGAAGTCTGGAGTGCTACAGTCCATGGGGTTGCAAAGAGTTGGACATGACTGAGCAATTGAACTGAACTGAACTGATACTACATTGGCCACAGTAGTGAAATAAATGTTACTCACCATTTAAGTAATTATAAAAATGAAAATTAAGATTTTTTGAAAACTTGTTTTTCAAGTGCCCAGAAATTGTGACTCATGAGAAAGAGGCCAGGGAAGACAGCAGATTATACAACCCATTACATAAGTTCTTAGAAGCCAGAATAAGACTGATCTGGTGAGAGAATTTGCAAAGAAAATTGAGTGATTCAAAGGGTCAGAATAAGTTAAAAGACAATCTGTCACTAGTGGCAGAATAAAATACAGATAGACTATTCTGTGTATTCCTTTCCTATGAAGAATTTAAGACAGTGTTCCTCACTCCCTCAAATGTAATGATTAATTTAACTACAGTCCTGAGAATCATGGTGGTGGTTGCGAAGTTGTGTTTGACTCTTGCGACCCCATGGACTGTGGCCTGCCAGCCTCCTCTGTCCAGTAGTTGATGGTAAAACTAAGGGCGGGAAAGGGAATCTGTGTTACACTCAATCTTTGATTCACCTGACCTTGGAAATCCCTCTCTCTCTGAAACATAGAGTCAGATATATTCCATGATGATTGTGTTTTTTACATTAATTCAGACCCTCTTCTCTGAGAACATCAGGAACAAGTGAAAGCAATATTCCCATTAAGCACAATTCATCAGAAAAGTAAGTACAATTCTTGGAAAATCATGGCAACAAGGAGCTGTATGGCCAAAGTGAGACAGCCTTGAAGAGCACCCTCATAAATTTAGCTAGAGAACAAAATGAATCTGGCAATGAGGAGGAGGGGTGTAATAATGCAAAGGCAGAATCCCAGTCCTTCAGCAGATGACAGTACCCAGGGGTGCTGCAGAACTGTGGGGAAACATCACTAGGAATGATGGGAAAAGCCATCACTGTAAGCAAAGAGAGCAGCTAATTAAGAGTTTCAGAGTTAGAACAGACCTGGAAATGGCAACCTACTCCAGTGTTCTTGCCTGGAGAAACCCAGGGATGGGGGAGCCTGGTGGGCTGCCTTCTCTGGGGTCGCACAGAGTCGGACATGACTTAAGTGGCTTAGCAGCAGGATTCAAAGTACTATTCAGCAGATGAATTACAAGTGAGAGAAAACAAGGATTTGGAAGGCCATTATTTGGGCAATGACAATGCCTGGCTCTATGCAATCCTATGATGCTCACTTGAAGGATGAACTATTCAATGCTTGGAATACTAAAGATTGTGCATGTTCTGTTTCTGTGTTGGGGAAATTTATAGAGTAGCAAAAGAAGGATGGCAGGGGAATCAAACGTGAGCTCTGATTTAGAATAAATTTTGAGACTGCTCATATGACTTGAAAAGTTGTGAAGGTTTTGGTTTTGATGTCTTAGTGAAATGTCAGGAGAACTTTGCTCTCTCTACTGTTAAGGTCTATATAATGTATTTCTTGACTACCAGGATGCTGTGAGGAAACCATTTCATAGCTCATTTTCAGAAATTATTAGAGACATGCAAACCCATTAATAGTAAATCTAGGATTCACTAGACTCTAAAGGAAAAAAGAAAACCCTAAAACTATTCTACAGACAAACATATTTAGAAATTCAAATCTTCTACCTTTGAGTATAATTTACATGTAAGCTCAAACCATGTGAGAAATTAGAGACTGCCAAGGAATTAGAAGCAGAAGAGAAACAACCCAGCAAACAACATTTTCTTATTCTGCGGTGACTGGTTGCCTGCCATTTCCATGTGTAGCAGATGGCAAAAAGGCAGTGAGGGTGGGAATGGCTGGCACTTCATAGACTGCCAGGCTCTGTCTGGGCTCTTGATAAATATTAATTAAATGAACTGAATCCATTGAAGCATGCTGTCCATGCTGCCAATTATGACAACCACTCTTTGTTTTATGTATTATCCTCATGTTATCATGGCTTTGGTGTATCTTTATAAAGACTGAATGAGCCACCAAGAGGTGACACTCAAAGTCACATACTTTAAAAAAAAAATCTACTTTAGAAACATCTTATTAAAACCATATTCTACTGATATCTTGATTGGCATTTCATCTGCAAATCAAGTTACAATACTTTAGCAAAATCAATCTTTGTGTAATAGAGACAAGGAGAGTTTCAGGTTTTTTCTTTGCTTGGCCTGGGCATGTGGTGGACAAGGAGAAAAAGGACACAACACAGAATAAATACATGAAGGGATTTTACATTCCTGGGTTTCATAATCCATGTAACTTCAAAGTTGTGAAAGTGTTACCTGGGCTCCTGAACTGGAAATTATTTAGAGGGATCTATGTGCCTCTCTTCAGCAAAGAGGAGGTTATAGAGTTGCAATTTCCAGGTGATCTGGCGATTAGCTGTTCCCTGAAAGACTAGAATTGAGCAGCCACAAAGAAATCTATATGTTAAAAGCACCCTCAAATTAAGGTGTGTTGATTCTATTTTATATGAAAGGATATCCCAAGTTAAAGTGCCTTAGGAATACACCCTCTTTGTTATAGCAGTCTACCCAGAATGTATGCTGACCTCACAATCCTGTGGGTTCAGACAAGGATTCATTAATATTAATGCCCAAATCACATGAGCTGTCTCTCAATGGCAAGATACCACTTTCCCTCCTAGTGTGAAATATCTGAAAATGTTGGCTGGTTACTTCTTGGAGCCCTCTGTCTCAGTTCTGTTCCCTTTACTCCAGCCTCTTGTTAATGAATACTGTCAGGCAATATCTTAAGGGGAGGCACCTGGTCACTGGCATTTTCCCAGAATTTTTTAAAAGGAAAGATTCGGGCTCCAGAGTTACCTATGGGAATGATGTCTCTTTCCTCTGTAGTGCCCTGTCATTTGTGCTCCGACATAGCACAGTTAGTGCCTGGATCCTGCCTGAATGCAGCTCCCTCTAGTTTTGGTTTATCAATAAGAAACATTCGGGAATGAGGATAAACATTGCTTTCCCAGGGAAGCATTTCCTGACTTGTAGAATGTATTAGAACATGAAACTATGTATGAGCTCATAATTCTCAATACTTCTATCATGGTAGTTAGTAATTTCATTTTCCCTAGCTTCTTGTCTGTCTTCCGCCTCTAAACTCTATTTATAAGGGCAGAATCCTTGTATGTTTATATAGCATAGTGTTCCTTACCAGGGCTACCATGGTATGAGTCCAGTGAATACTATTCATATTGGATTCTGTGAAATTGGGTAGCAAAGGTTCTGATTCCCAGCATTAATAAAACATGGTAGAGATTAATAAGTAATTTTCAATGAGTAAATCCTCTTATGCATTTCTATCTTTCAGCTACAGCTTTATTTAATATCACACATAAAACAAACTTTCACAAATACCAAATAGTGCAGACATTCCTGGGTGATGAGGTCCTATGTTTGAGTAGACACTTATATTCTGAATTCTAAATTATACTTAAGTAGGACTTCCCTTCCAAACATTAAAAAACAAAACTGAGATCATGGCATCTAGTTCCCTCACCTCATGGCAAATAAATGGGGGAAAAGTGGAAACAGCTATAGATTTTATTTGGGCTTCAAAATCACTGTGGATGTTGACTTCAGTTAGGAAATTAAGAGATGCTAGCTCCTTGGAAGGGAAGCTATGACAAATATAGACAGCATATTGAAAAGCAGAGACATCACCTTGCTGACAAAATTCCATATAGTCAAAGCTATGCTTTTTTCCAGTAGTCATGTACAGATGTGAGAATCAGACCATAGAGGAAGGCTGAGCACCGAAGAATTGACGCTTTCAAATTGTGATGCTGGAGAAGACTATTGAGAGTCCCTTGGATGGCAAGATCAAACCAGTCAATCTTAAAGGAAATCAACCCTGATTATTCACTGGAAGGACTGTTGCTGAAGCTGAAGCTCTGATACTCCAGCTATGTGATGTGAAGAGCTGATTCATTGGAAAAGACACTGAACTGGGAAAGACTGAGGGCAAGAAGAGAAGGAGGTGACAGAGGATAGAATGGTTGGATATATCACCAACTCAATGGAGATGAATTTGAGAAAACTCTGGAAGATAGTGGAGGAAGAAGAGCCTAGTGTGCTATAGTCCATGGGATCACAAAGAGTTAGACATAACTTAGAGACTGAACATCAACAAAATATTAATATTTAGACAATGCCTTATGAAGAAAATTCAGTAGAGCCACAGCATAGAGCATGATACAGATATATGGCTATGTAACACAATTTGGTTAATCTCTCTGAATAAAGAGAAGTGAGCATATAAAGAGTATTTGAAAAAATATACTGGCTGCTATTACTATTATACAGTCAACAGTTCATAGTTCAGTGGATGTAAAACTGGTATCAAACTGCTCTCTTCCTCCAAATATCAAAAAAGAAATCTACCATTTCTTTAAAAATGTACCAGCTATAATGACCCTATCTGCTGCTTGTACATCTTCTGCTTTGTAGAAATCACTCGAAGTGCTTTCCCAGGTTCGATCCCTGGGTCAGGAAGATCCCCTGGAGAAGAGAGTGGCTATCCACTCCAGTATTCTTATTTGGGGAATTGTATGGACAGAGGAACCTGGCAATAGGGTCGCAGAGTCAGACATGACTGAGTGACTAACATAACACACTTTCCCATCAATCAAATCTATGGTGTAGGAAGGATTTATTTAATAGATATGTACTGTTATAGCTGAAAAACAATGACTTGGGGAGATCACAACTGGGGGAGGATTTTAATGTGAAAAGCCACTCTGAATGTTCCAGTGGGCAGCAGCAAACAGAAACATGGTAGATGACAGATGGCAAATATATCCTTGCCAACTGACAACTGCAATTCCCAAGGTCAAACATTTCCTATGCTGTGCAGTTCCCAGGTCAAGGAGTCTTCATTCTATACCTGGGTCAACAGATACATTTAATTATCTTTAAAAAACAAATGTTTTGAGGTATTATGTATCATACTATATATGTTTCATATAATGAAAATATAAATAATTGTTTAAAAAGTTAGGGTATTGGAAAATCTATTTGATCATTCATACTGTGCTACGCTATTCTGGAATGTATTTTAAGTACTGTAGAGTACCAAGTCTTCAGTCTTTTGAAAAAATATTTTCCCACAATGGAAACTGAAATGGAAAATCATTCAAAAATATTTTGCCAAGTTACATGCATTTATGGGTACTGGAATTAGGGAAATGACTAAAACTGTCTAAGAAGAAATTTTTATTTCAAGCTTTTCTGTGTGCAACTGATGTTTTAGAAAAAATTATTTGGTCCAGAGTTTCTCCAGATTTGTATAAATTAGATTATTTGAAATGAAAGTTAGGTGTTCTGTGTTGATACTGCTATGTTGCTGCTGCTGCTAAGTCACACTTATACAATTCTTTATTCTAATTTACTAAAAGGAAAAGAATTACCTGTTCACTTAGAGAAATATGATCATTAGCAGGTTTTCAAATATGTAACAACAGATTAGAAATGCTGACAGTGGTGGTTAGTTCAATCCAAAAATCTTTTTGTATTTCAACTTTGGTATTATACGATAGTCACGTGTTAGTCTCTAGCAATTCCTCTGAAAATGGAGACATATATAAAGAAATGTGACACACTCTATGCCCATAATTGATACTGGTCATAATGAAAAGCACCCACTCCTCCAGATCAGCAGGATTTCCTATGGCTTTTTTTTCTCATTCACTCTGAGAACAGAACTGAGAAGTTTGGCCAGATACAATCTTGCTGCAACTTGGAAGCTAATAGTTTTCAGTTGCTAATTTACATTAAAGGTTAGCTATGCCAGCCTCAAAAATGAGACTGAATACAAAGCCAGATGACGTTAAATAACCAGAAATGAGCAATCGCCTGAGCATTAATAATTTGCATATGACATGCTCCTATGTGGAGCCAAGATACATAATGACGAGCAAAACTCAGAAATGAGTTCCTCAATTTGTCTATCCATGTCATCATAGTAATCTAATAATTGCCTTATTTCTATACAATTTCCCTTCTATTCGAGTCATAGCCTAATATCAAGAATGAATCATTGAGATTTCATTTTATATTGTTATTTCAGAGGACTAATTATTTGTATAATTATAATAATTTTTTCAAAGGACTGATGCTGAAGCTGAAACTCTAATACTTCGTCCACCTGACGTGAAGAACTGACTCATTGGAAAAGACTCTGACCCTGGGAAAGATTGAACGCAGGAGAAGAAAGGGATGACAGAGGATGAGATGGCACGATGGCATCACCGACATAATGGACTTGAGTTTGAGTAAACTTAGGGAGTTGGTGATGGACAGGGAGGCCTGCCTTGCTGCAGTCTATGGGGGTCACAAAGAGTCAGACACGACTGAGCGACTGAACTGAACTGAACTGAACTGAATACGTCACCCTGGAAACTTAGTGGTTTAAAATAAGAGCTACTGAGTTAGCTCACAATTTGCCAGGTTGAAAAAATAGACTGAATTTGGTGAGCAGCTTTCCCACAGGTCTCAGCTAATTTCATTCATGAAGGACTCACCTGGAGATTGATGGGCACTGCTTGGTCTGGAATGACCTCAATCAATACATTGGTAGATGGCTGGTGGGTGGCTGGTGCAACAGAGGTGGCTGGGTCTTGGATTTCTCTTCATTCAGTAGGCTAGCCTGGGCTCATTTACTTGGTGGTTGCAGAGTTTCATGAGCAGCAAGAAAAGAACAAATCTCAATGCATCAATATTTTCTAATTCTCTGCTCTTCTCATGTCTGCTATTGCCTTACTGGCACAAACAAGTCACATGGCTAAACCCAGAATCAGAGCATGTGGGTATCCAGATTCCAGTGAAAGGAAATGTGGATATTGTGGTTATTCTTGCAATTGAACATGCTTATAAAACAAGATCATTGTAACACAGAGAATTGAACTCTGCCTGGGTTTACAGTTTTAGTGATGCTTATTAGAAAATATGGAGAAGGAAATGGCAACCCACTCCAGTGTTCTTGCCTAGAGAATCCCGTGGACAGAGGAGCCTGGTAGGCTGCTATCCATGGGGTTGCACAGAGTCAGACATGACTGAAGTGCTTTAGCAAGCATGCATAGCATTAGAAAACAAGGCCAAAAGCTGCCACTGTGCTCGGTTTTCAATAGGTCAAAAAATTAGATAAATGCCTTAATCTTCAAATTTAACACTGAATAACATTTACTGACCTTTTAACTACTTGCAGCATATCAGCATTATACCTACATTATTTCATTTTACTGGGAAAACACACAATGAGGCAGGTGGGTACATTATTTATGAGTACAGACTTGAAGTTCAATCCTTTGTTCAGTCCTAGCTATTACTTACCACCAGTGGGGTTTTGGTTAAATAATCTGTTTCATAGTGCTCTTGTGTTTTCATGTGTTAGTATATACAGAACCCCCTGAACTTTGCTAACATATCATGAGGGTTATTTTTTTTTTTAATTTTAATTTTTATTTTACTTTACAGTACTGTATTGGTTTTGGCATACATTGACATGAAGACACAGATGTGTAGAGTGGACTTTTGGACTCAGGNAGTATATACAGAACCCCCTGAACTTTGCTAACATATCATGAGGGTTATTTTTTTTTTTAATTTTAATTTTTATTTTACTTTACAGTACTGTATTGGTTTTGGCATACATTGACATGAAGACACAGATGTGTAGAGTGGACTTTTGGACTCAGGGAGAGGGAAAGGGTGGGATGATCTGGGAGAATAGCATTGAAATATGCATACTATCATGAGGGTTATTTAAGTTACCACTACTATTATAAATTACATACATATTATCCTCTCCATGTGAGAGCGAAATGGAGAAATCAACTACCAGCCTAGGGAAATTAAGCAAAGAAACACCAAGTATGCATACAAGTAAAAGAAAGTTTGATTCAAAATTCCATGATTAATCTAATGAATTCTTTTTTTTTTTTTGTAATGGGAAGATGAATATGGAGAGCATTTTTATACCTACATAATGTTTTAAATGTAAATAGTTACCCACTATATTAAAGACTTAAAAAACTCAAACCATGGTATTCTTTTTCTTATTAACATTATGCATATTTTGACCTGAAGAATTTTGAATAATTGCTTCTATCCTAACATATGATTTTGTAATTAACAATTACCAGGTCATATTTGTTAAATTTCTATAAAAATAATACATAGTCTTTTGTTCTGAACATTCTAGTTATACATGTGTACTTCGCCATGTTCTAGTATTAAGGATTGATTAGCCTATTGAAAAAGATGCTGAAAATAACATGTGGTTAAAAATATTTGGATTTTAATCCCAACTCTTCCACTCATTTGATCTATGCAAAGGCAATTTCATGTGATTCAACTTAGTACACATACTTAACATAGAAAGGAATGAGAAAATTCTATTATTAGTAGTATAATACTGTGAAAAGATGCAATTTTCTTGATTTCGCCTTAATTAACTAAAGGCAAGCACATTTTAGTTAATGTGACATCAAAGTATAAATGAATGAAAAGTGACCTAGGAAGGGAGAGAAAACAAACAAACAAACAAAGAGACTGGAAGATGATATTGTTGCTGGCTTTGAAGATAGAAACAGAGGGCAAGAGACAAGGAATACAGGTGGCTCTAATGTTGTAAAAGTCAGGAAGCAGATTTCCCCTAGAGGCTCTAGAAGAGACTAAGCTTGTCTAGACTTTAAAACTTTTGGACTCTAAGAGTACTTGTGTTGATATATAAGTAAATAAATAAATAAAAACTAGTAAAAACTGGAATTATCTGACATGGAAACATTCTAAAAAAAAAAAAAAAAATGCCAAGGAAAAATTTCAAATGAATCCAAATACTCTGAGGATGTATTTTCTTTCTCCTCAATATTCCACTTGATTTCATTTTACTCTGAGGAAGCTGATGTTTCTATCAAATAATATAATAACCTTTGCTGAAAAGAAGTAGAACATAAATACAACAAAAATAAATGAGGAGGCATCTTCTGAAAATTAATCACAAGTCAAAGAAGCCAAACATTTCTGTTAAACTGTCAATAGACTTCTTGGTAATTTATATCAAAACACTTTCTCCCACTCACCTATGAGCACCTTATCTTTGACAAAGGAGACAAGGCTATATAGTGGAGAAAAGGCAGTTTCTTCAATAAGTGGTGCTGGGAAAACTGGACAGCTATGTGTAAAAGAATGACATTAGAACACTTCTTAACACCATACACAAAAATAAACTCAAAATGGACCAAAGACTTAAATGTAAAGCCAGAAACTATAAAACTCTTAGAGGAAAACATAGGCAGACCACTCCGTGACATAAATCACAACAGTATCCTCTTTGACCCACCTCATAGGGTAATGGAAATAAAAACAAAAATAAACAAATGGGACCTAATCAAACTTAAAAGCTTTTGCACAGCAGAAGAAACTATAAAAAAGAGGAAAAGAGAATCCTCAGAATGGTAAAAAATAATTACAAACAAAGAAACTGACAAAGGATTAATCTCCAAAATACATAAGCAGCTCATACAGCTCAATATCAGAAAAAACAAACAGCCCAATTAAAAAATGGGCATAAGAGCTAAACAGACATTTCTCCTAAGAAGACATGCAGATGGCCAATAAACATGATAATATGCTCAATATCAGTCATTATTAGAGAAATGCAAATCAAAACTACAATGAGTCACATCAATCAGAATGGCCATCATCAAAAAATCTACAAAGAACAAATGCTGGAGAGGATGTGGAGAAAAGGGAATCTTACTGTCCTGCTGGTGGGAATGTAAATTGATACAGGCACTACGGAGAACAGTATGGCAATTCCTTAAAAAACTAGGTAAAAAACTACCATAATATCCAGCAATCCCACTCCTGGGCATATACTTGGAGAAAAGCCGTAA
Organism: Oreotragus oreotragus; assembly: GCA_006410675.1. Lineage (NCBI taxonomy): Eukaryota > Metazoa > Chordata > Mammalia > Artiodactyla > Bovidae > Oreotragus > Oreotragus oreotragus. The sequence goes on along the minus strand of SJYX01009695.1, from coordinate 43,200 downwards.
TTCAAAAAGACACATGCACTCCAATGTTTATTGCACCACTGTTTACAGTAGTGAAGAAGACACGGAAGCAACCTAAATGTTCATCAACAGAGGAACAGAAAAAGAAGATGTGATACCTATAGACAATGAACTATTACTCAGCCATAAAAAGGAATGAAACAGGGACATTTGTAGATATGTGGATGGACCTAGAGACTGTCACACAGATTGAAGTTAGTTAGAAAAAAGAAAAACAAACATTATTTATTAACACATTTATATGGGGGAAGGCAATGGCACCCCACCCCGCCTAGTCAAGGCTATGGTTTTTCCTGTGGTCATGTATGGATGTGAGAGTTGGACTGTGAAGAAGGCTGAGCGCTGAAGAATTGATGCTTTTGAACTGTGGTGTTGGAGAAGACTCCTGAGAGTCCCTTAGACTGCAAGGAGATCCAACCAGTCCATTCTGAAGGAGATCAACCCTGGGATTTCTTTGGAAGGAATGCTGCTAAAGCTGAAACTCCAGTACTTTGGCCACCTCATGCGAAGAGTTGACTCATTGGAAAAGACTCTGATGCTGGGAGGGACTGGGGGCAGGAGGAGAAGGACACAACCGAGGATGAGATGGCTGGATGGCATCACGGACTCGATGGACGTGAGTCTGGGTGAACTCTGGGAGATGGTGATGGACAGGGAGGCCTGGCGTGCTTTGATTCAAGGGGTCGCAAAGAGTCGGACATGACTGAGCGACTGAACTGAACTGATGCTGCCTATTTACCAAGTTTAATGATGCATATGAGGGTTGTTTTCTTACTTTATCAGAGTAGACATGTTGTACATCTGCTAGAGGGTCCAAAGGTAGTTTTTCAAATCTATTCTAGAGTGGCACATTTCTGATTTCACCAGGTCCTAGGTAACAGTGATGCCCTCAGAAGGTGAACTGGAAACCATAAGCGTTGTAATTTGGAAAACTGGACCAGCTGCACTCTTCTAACTCGCCTTCTAAGAACCACTGACAGAACAGTTTTGATAATTTCTGTAATATACTTTGTCTTAAGCAAGTTTTTTTTGGATGTCCTAAATGGGCATAACGTGGGGAAAAGTGCTCCTTTTTATTTTGGAAAAGCAGAATAAAGGTATAAGATGATGCCTGAGATTTACCAATATCCAATGTCCTTTTGGGAGTGACCTCATAGAAATATTAGTACTGTATCTGTGGATCTCTGGCAGACTTGGCAACTCAAATCCAGCTCTGCTGCTCCTGGGGCAAATTACAATTTAAAGTGACTCACAGGCAGCAATGTTCTTGCAGGTAGGCAAGGTGATTCTACGAGCATGGAGAGTTGTGTATTATCACTGTATGTTTGCAGAGGTTGGAGAGTAAGGCCTCAGTCCACGTTCCACAGGGGTTAAAAAACTGAAGCTCATGTTACAGTTCAAAATTTAAAATTATATATTCATAAAATTTTATAAAATTACAAACATGGTACAATTATTATTACTTCAAATTAACTAACACTCTCATGAATGGATCTAAATATCAGTGTAAATTGTTACCAGATTTTTATTCTTTCTACCTGGAAAAAATAATATGAAATATGCTTTTTAAATGCATGCAATATGGTTTAATAACTTTTGATTCTTGCTCCCTTCTCTTTCCTCCCTTTAGCTCTTGGCTGACCTAACCAAGACTGGAGCCACTCAGTTATTTTCCACCAAAGAATGTGTTCACTTGTCTAACCTACAATAGCCTGATGTTTCTAATCAAATCTAAGGATGTGGAATTTAGTTTGAAAACATCAGGATTTCAGTATAGATGAGTGACTACAAGTGTCACTCTCTGCTTCTTAAAAGATGTTAAAAATAATTGAGGTGATTTCTCTAAGTTCAGATTGTTTTAGTAGTTTTGACTAATTTAATCAGTCAAATATTATTTGCTTTAAATTAAGGTATTTTTCTTTTGTAATATTTTAATTAGTGTGTGCATAGATAAACTTCATTTCCTATGGCACAAATTCAACTCAATTTGTTGAAAAACCAGACTCTCTTTTGGAAGTGGCAGTATTGGGCACCACAGAGTTTTGCTGTCTATTTCTTTAGACTGGAATGTCTTTTACATAATGGATGTTCAGTATACAGTTACTGAATTGAACTACTGAATTGATCTATGATTTAAAATAGTGAAACCAGTATGTAAGTTTAGACAGGCTGACAACTTATAAAGCAATTCAAAGGTTCAGAGGCAGTGTCATAGTAGAGGCTCAGTGTCTGCAAAAAAATCAGAATATTTCAGGATTCTCCTCTCTTATCCAAGAGAAAGTATATGCTAATCATAGATAAAGAGCCAGTGATTCTTTGCTCTGGTGACAGATGCATGGATATTAGACTACAAATTCATTTGGTCAGATGAATCACAAAGAACATATGGATGGCATCAATATTTTGTTAACCGTATTAGACATATTAATATTCAAATATAAAATATTGGTATAATTGACAATTAAAAGTATATACGTAAATGGTATCAGGAGTCTGGGCAACTGAGAGGCAAGTGAGAATATTATTAAAGTGATCCAGGCTTATTTCACTCAATAATATGTTAGATTTTACCCTGTTCTTGTATGGAACATGAGTTTTGCCTTTTTTTAATTTATTTTTTAATTGAAGGAAATTGCTTTACAACATTGTGTTGGTTTCTGCTGTACAACAATACAAGTCAGTCATAATTATATCTACCTATAATATCTATATCTATCTATCTCTATATCTATACCCCACCTCAAGAGGAGCTTTGTCTTTTTTAAAGTTTATTTTATAGTATTCCATTTTAAGCACTTACCACAATTTATCAATTTCAGTATTGGTGAACATTTCCCTCCCCAGTCTGGGACTCTTGGGAATAATGATTCTATTAACATCCTTGAATTCGTCTTGTGGTGCACATCTGAATGCACTTCTTCAGGTATACACGTAGGAATGGAATTGTTGGCTATGTATAAGTCTAATATTACAAAAGATTGCCAAACAATTGACAGAGTAATTGTTTTCCTTTATTTGCCCATTGGCAGTGTATAAAGAGTCCTATACTACTGAATTTGCACCAACACTTCGTATGGTCATTTAACTGTACCTATTCTTACAGGTGTTTATGGGTGATCTGCAGTTTAAATTTTAATTGTTTATCTCATTGGCAAAGATGTTAAAAAATACTAAATATTTTAAATGTGAATTTATTATCCTCCCGAGACATTACTTTGCCAACTAAGGTCCGTCTAGTCAAGGCTATGGTTTTTCCAGTAGTTATGTATGGACATGAGAGTTGGACTGTGAAGAAGGCTGAGCACCGAAGAATTGATGCTTTTGAACTGTGGTGTTGGAGAAGACTCTTGAGAGTCCCTTGGACTGCAAGGAGATCCAACCAGTCCATTCTGAAGGAGATCAACCCTGGGATTTCTTTGGAAGGAATGATGCTGAAGCTGAAACTCCAGTACTTTGGCCACCTCATGAGAAGAGTTGACTCATTGGAAAAGACTCTGATGCTGGGAGGGATTGGGGGCAGGAGGAGAAGGGGACGACCGAGGATGAGATGGCTGGATGGCATCACGGACTCGATGGACGTGAGTCTGAGTGAACTCCGGGAGATGGTGATGGATAGGGAGGCCTGGCGTGCTGCGATTCATGGGGTCGCAAAGAGTTGGACACGACTGAGCAACTGAACTGAACTGATGTACGGTAGCCTGCCAGGTTCCTCCGTCCATGGGATTCTCCAAGCAAGAATACTGGAATGGGTTTCTATGCACCACTCCAGGGCATCTTCCAAACCCAGGGGTCGAACAGGCAGTCTCTTAGGTCTCTGCATTGGCAGGCGGGTTCTTTACCACTGAGCCACGTGGGATGCCCTCATAAATGTATAATTACAGACTAAATACTTTGTAAGAAAGGAACAGTGCTCAGCATCAAACAGCCCCCTTTTGTTTAGGGAGCAAGTTGGCTACCCTAGGTTCTGCAAAGTGAGGATAAAATTGTTCAGCTCCAAAAACAGCAATAACCAGGCCAAAAGAGAGAACATATCCAGCAGCCCACTTCTTTGCATACCTGGCAGAAGTCATGTGCCAGGTTTCAAGAAAGTCCATCAGAGAAAGACTAAAGGGTTCTGGGCATTTTAAATGAATTGTCCCATAAAATTCTCACAGTAAATCTAGGAGGTAGCTGATACTATTATTCCCATTTTACAGTAGAGGAAACTGAGGCCATAAGGTGTTAAACAATTTGCTCGATGCTGATAGTATTTAGTCTGGAGGAGGAAATGGCAACCCACTCCAGTATTCTTGCCTGGAGAATCCCATTGATAGAGGAGCCTGGCAGGAGTCTCTAACAGTCCATGGGATCTCAAAGAGTTGGACATGACCGAAGGGACTTAGCACATACAATAGTATTTAGTAGAACCAGGGTACAAACAGGTGATCTGACTCCAGAGCTTGGGTTCCTTTACCATAATATAATATGATTGTTGTGGCCTGGTAATTATAATCAATCAATTCAGTCGCTCAGTCGTGTCCGACTCTTTGTGACCCCATGAACCACAGCACGCCAGGCCTCCCTGTCCATCACCAACTCCCAGAGTCCACCAAAACCCATGTCCATTGAGTCGGTGATGCCATCCAACCATCTCATCTTTTGTCATCCCCTTCTCCTCCTGCCCTCAATCTTTCCCAACATCAGGGTCTTTTCAAATGAGTCAGCTCTTCCCATCAGGTGGCCAAAGTATTGGAGTTTCAGCTTTAGTACCAGTCCTTCCAATGAACACCCAGGACTGATCTCCTTTAGGATGGACTGGTTGGATCTCCTTGCAGTCCAAGGGACTCTCAAGAGTCTTCTCCAACACCAGAGTTCAAAAACATCAATTCTTCTGCGCTTAGCTTTCTTTATAGTCCAACTCTCACATTCATACATGACCACAGGAAAAGCCATAGCATTGACTAGATGGACCTTTGTCACAAAGTAATGTCTTTGCTTTTTAATATGCTGTCTAGGTTGGTCATAATTATAATAGCTAACATCTATTGAACACTTATTATATGCCAGGCATTTTCCTAACTACTTCACATACTACCTGCTTTTATCCTAACAACCCAGGTGATATATACCTTTCTTAGTATTTAACAGGTGAGAAAACAGGCATGAGACATTAAAGTTGATTTAATGGTATGATATTACCCAAAGTCACACTAGTGGTTATTATATGGAGCTGGAATTTGATCCTGGGTAGTTTCAAGACCACAGCCTTGTGCCTCACCGTGTCATCACAAGGGGCAGCAGGAGCATCTACAGAGTAGAGAATGATGAAGAGAGAATTGGCAGGGACCCAGGAGAAGGTGTCGCTGGATTAGAGGCTCAGGAGCCTTGACGGCTTGGGCTCTCATGCTTGCATTACCCTCCAGGAACACCCATGAGTCTAGAGCTGACTCTCTGATCAGCTCTATTTTGTTGAACAGTGTCTGGGAATGAGACAAAAACATTACCACTGCCTACCACATTTCCCAAAAGTTTCTTTGCCCAACAGCCAGCCTATAGGCTCAGAGCATTTCCTTCTTCTCCTCGGCCTCTTAGGCAGTTTTACTGGCCTTTGAGGTGCTTCTAGAGATTTCTGATGTTAGCAACATGGAAATATGAAGACAATGGACATGGCCCCTCTTAGTCTAATGGACCTTAGTTCTTTCTATCACACCTCATGTGGCATACCTTTGGTTTAGATTCCTTCACCAATCCTGGTCTCTGGTTTGAACATGATCCTGCTCATTGATTTCCCTTAAGATGGGGAACTCAGAATTGAACACAGGACTCCTAGACGTAACCTGGCTTCACAGTCTATGTGACTTGTTCACTTACCTACATCTAGACATTGGGACTGTCACCTGGACAAGTGTGTGAGGGGAGTGCGCATGGGCAGAGTGAGGGAAAGTGAATGTCTGTGACCAACTCTCAGGCAGACCCCTGGAGCAGCTTTTCAGAGGTGACTAGTGAAAGGATAGAAATTGTCAATAAAATAGATCATGCAACACTGGCTGCCCCTTCATCTTGTGTGGATCTGAGGATTAACTCGTCAACTAGCCTACAAATACTTTTGAAAAATGTCTTGTTCCTTTAAAAATTCGGACAGACTTCTAGCGGGATTTATGATCTGTTTCTACATGTAGCACCTGTGCTGTGCTGTGCTGTGCTTAGTCACTCAGTCATGTCTAACTCTTTGCAACCACATGGACTGTAGCCCACCAGGCTTCTCTGTCCATGGGGGTTCTCCAGGCAAGGATACTGTAGTGGGCTACCATGCCCTCCTCCAGGAGATCTTCCCAACCCAGGGATCGAACCCAGGTCTCCTACACTGCAGGCAGATTCTTTACCCGCTGAGCTACCAGGGAAGCCCCACATATGGCGCCTAGGACAAGTAAATATGGCAGTGGCTGATGTGTCAAGATGGGCAAGCGAGTCAGTTACCCAGAGCTCTGTGGCCATTCTGGTCTATAGGCAGTACTATCTGCATGTCCTAGGAGAGCCCTCCTGGAGACGACCTCTGCTAGAGCGTGAGCTAGAAGGTAGCTGAAGCGACATTCAGGCTTCAAGCAACACATCTAGTCATCTTTTACGAGACGAAAGAGAAAGTTGTAAATGAAGTCAATCCCCGAGGCCAAATCTAAAATGGAGAAAATCAACATCCACAGAAAATGGGAAGGACACATGTCAGGGTGTGGGCTTACACTCAGACATTTTTATCTGTAAGGGAAAAAAAAATGCTTTCTTAGAAAATGACTCAGCAGGGGGAAGTCTTATCTCTACCTCTGTCAGGATCTGTACTTTGGGGTCCCTTCATCAATAGTCTCCATCCTTCATTGTCAAGTTTAACTGTGTGGCCTCTAGTCTCTGCCTTAGAGGACATGAGAAGCTAAAGACACTCTCCCTTGCCAGTCCCTTTGTTTTGTCTCCACAGATCTGCATTTCTCCTCTTTTTTGGAAGTCTCCGCTCCCTGTGTTGACCATCCCAATGGTCCTTTAGCGATGTCGTCCCTTTATGTTGGGGAGGTTGGCCTGAGGACGTGTCTGCTCAACCCAGCCCGGTCTAGAGTCTCAGTGACCCCAGTCAAGTAGAGAAGAGTTCTTTCAGAGCAGACTCAACTAGCACTGTCAGAGGTCCCAAGCAAATGAAGGGCGGGGACTGCTGGGCGGGTGGGGGGGTGGTGGAATTGCGTGCTGTGATTCACGGGGTCGCAAAGAGTCGGACACGACTGAGCGACTGAACTGAACTGAACTGAAGTACTCAAAATAACTTTTTTAGCTGAAGCACAGTTGATTTACAATATGGTATTACTTTCAGGTATATAGCAAAGTGATTCAGTCATGTGTATATATATATATACACACATACGTATGTGGTGGTTTAGTTGCTAAGTCATATCCGACTCTGACTCCATGGATTGTAGTCTGCTTGGCTCCACTGTCCATGGGATTTCCCAGGCAAGAAAACTGGAGTGGGCTGCAATATCAAGGGCATCTTCTCGATCTAGGGATCAAACCCGCATCTCTTGCATTTCCTGCTTGGCAGGCAGATTCTTTACTATACATATGAATATACACATATATGCATACACATATTTTCCACCATGCTGTGCGGTACTCACTTGCATCAGTGCTGGGCAACTCTCTTACCTATGGACTGTAGCCCACCAGTCTCTTCTGTCTGTGGGATTCTCCAGGCAAGAATAGTGGACGGCATGGCACTCCTCCAGGGGAATCTTCCCAATTCAGGAATCAAACCCAGATCTCTGGTGTCTCCTTCATTGCAAGCAGGTTCTTTACCCACTGAGCCACCTGGGAAGTCCTATTTTCCACTATGTTTATTAAAAGATACTGAATATAGTTTTCTGTGCAATATAGTAAGTCTTCAAGCATTAGCTTATTTATTTTATGTATAACAGTTGTGAATATTCCTAATTTATCCCTCCAACCCCTTTCTTCTTTGGTAACCATAAGTTTATTTTCTATGTCTGTGAGTCTGTTTATGTTTTGTACGTAGATTCATTTGTATTATTTTTTGATTTCACATATAAATGATATGTAAAATTTGCCTTTGTCTGACTTACTTCAATAACTATAGTATTCTCTAGGTCCATCCATGTTGCTGCAAATGGCAATATTTCATTATTTTCTATGACTGAGTAACATTCTACTGTATTTACAAAATATCTTCCTAAGTCATTTGTCTGTTGATAGGCACTTGGGTTGTTTCCATGTCTTGGCTATTGTAGATAGTGTTGCTAGGAACACTGGCATGTGTTTCTTTTGGGGTTAGAGTTTTCATCTTTTTTAGATATAAACCCAGAAGAGGGAGTGCTGGATCATATGGTAGCTCTTTTTTTTTTTTTTTAAGGTAACTGCAAACTGTTTTGCATAGGGACTGCACTAGTTTATATTCCCACCAATAGTGTAGGAGGGTTCTATTTTATGCACACTCTATCCAGCATATTTAATTTATAGACTTAATGACAGACATTCCTAAAGATGTGGGGTGATATCACACTGTGCTTTTGATCTGCATTTATCTAATAATTAGTAATGTTGAGCTTCTTCTCATGTGGCCATTAGCCATCTGTAAGTTTTCTTTTGTGAAATTTCTATTTAGGTCTTCTCTCCATTTTTGATTGGGTTCTTTGTTTTTTTGATATTGAGTTATAATAGCTGCTTATATATTTTAGATATTAATTTTCCTTTTCCTATTTGCTTTTGTAGTTCTTTATTCATTTTTTCCTTTTGTTGGCCCTTTTGTGGCTTGATGGGGTTTTTGCATCAATAGCATGCTTGAAATCCTTTTGTTTTGTTTTGCTTTTTTGTGAATCTTTTGTATGTTTTTTAACTTGTAGCTACTCTGGAGTTCAAGTATGTTGACCCATACCTATGTCCACTTGATTTAAACTGATAGTCATATAAGTTCAAATATCCTAAAACATCTATATTTTTATATTGTGTTCCCCATTTTGTGATTTTTGATGTTCTGTTTTACATCTTCATGCTTAACCTTCTGCTGTTAACAGTAGCTATAATAACTATTACAAAAACTTTTAATTATTTAAAAATCTATGTACTGGCTTATTTAAGTGCTATTCAATCCTTTTATATATTTGCCTTTCAGATTTGTTTTTTCCTTTGCTACCGATTCTTGCTTCTTTTCTATTCAGAGACCTTTTCATATTTCTTTTAGGCTGTGTGCTGTTCTTAGGCACTGAATCATGTTCAGCTCTTTGCGATCCCATGGGCTGTAGCCTGACAGGCTCCTCTGTCCATGGGGGCAGTCCAGACAAGAACACTGGAGTGGGTAGCCATGCCCTTCTCCAGGGGACCTTTCAAACCCAGGGACTGAACCCAGGTCTCCCTCACTGCAGGCAGATTCTTTAGTCTTATTCACCAGGGAAGCCCAATATTTCTTTTACATTAGGTTTAGTATTGATGAGTCTTTTTAGTTTTTGCTTTTCTGAGAAATTCTTTATCTCTCTTATTCTAAATGATACTCCTGCTGACTAGAGTGTCCTGGTTTGTAGGTTTTTCCTTTTCAAACTTTGATATGTCATGCCACTTCCTTCTGATTTGCAAGGTTGTTGCAGAAAAATCAGGCAAAAATATAGGACACTGAAAGACAAACTCCCAAGGTCGGTGGGTGTACAAAATGCTGCTGGAGAAGAGTGGAGAAATAACTCCAGAAAGAATGACAATGGAGGCAAAGCAAAAGCAACGCCCAGGTGTGGATGTGACTGGGGATGGAAGTAAAGTCCAATGCTGTAAAGAACAATATTGCATAGGAACTTGGAATGTTAGGTCCATTTATCAAGTTAAACTGGAAGTGGGCAAACAAGAAATGGTAAGAGTGAACACTGACATTTTAGGAATCAGTGAACTAAAATGGACTTATATGGGCAAATTTAATTCAGATGATCATTATATCTACTACTGTGGGCAAGAATCCCTTAGACAAAATGAAGTAGCCTTTTTAGTCAACAAAAGTGTCTGAAATGGAAACTTGGGTTCAATTTCAAAAATGACAGAATGATCTCTGTTTCCAAGGAAAACCATTCAACATTACAATAATCCAAGTCTATGCCCCAACCACCGATGCTGAAGAAGCTGAAGTTGAATGGTTCTATGAAGACCTACAAGACCTTCTAAAACTAACACCAAAAAATATGTCCTTTTCATCAGAGGGGTTTGGAATGCAAAAGTAGACAGTCAAGAGATACCTGGAGCAACAGGAAATTTGGCCTCGGAACACAAAATGAAGTGGGGCAAAGGCTTAGAGAGCTTTGCCAAGAGAGCCCCCTGGTCGTAGTTAACACCCTCTTCCAGTAACACAAGAGATGACTTAGACATGTACATCACCAGATGGTCAATACCAATATCAGATTGATTATATTCTTTGCAGTCAAAAATGGAGAAGCTCTATGCTGCTGCTGCTGCTAAGTCACTTCAGTCATGTCCGACTCTGTGTGACCCCATAGACGGCAGCCCACCAGGCTCCCCCATCCCTGGGATTCTCCAGGCAAGAATACTGGAGTGGGTTGCCATTTCCTTCTCCAATGCATGAAAGAGAAAAGTGAAAGTGAAGTCGCTCAGTCTGTCCGACTGTTAGCGACCCCATGGACTGCAGCCCACCAGGCTCCTCCGTCCATTGGATTTTCCAGGCAGGAGTACTGGGGTGGGGTGCCATTGCCTTCCCCGGGAGAAGCTCTATACAGTCAGCAAAAACAAGACCAGGAGCTGACTGTGGCTCAGATCATGAACTCCTTGTTGCCAAATTCATGTTTAAATAGAAAAAAGTAGGGAAAACCAGTGGGTCATTCAGGTATGACCTAAATCAAATCCCTTACAATTATACAGTGGAAGTGACAAATAGATTGAAGGGAGTGGATCTGATAGACAGAATGCCTGAAAAATTATGGATGGAGGTCTGGAAATTGTACTGGAGGCAGTGATAAAAACCATTCCCAATAAGAAGAAATGCCAAAAGGCAAAACGGTTGTCTCAGGAAGCCTTAAAAATATCTGAGAAAAGAAGAGAAGTAAAAGGCAAAGGAGAAAAGGAGATATTTCCATCTGAATGCACAGTTCCAAAGAACAGCAAGGAGAGATAAGAACACCTTCTTCAGTGATCAATGCAAAGAAATAGATGAAAACAAAAGAGTGGGGAAAACTAGATATCTCTTCAAGAAAATTAGAGATACCAAGGGAATATTTCATGCAAAGATGGGCACAATAAAGGACAGAAATGGTATGGACCTAACAGAAGCAGAAGATATTAAGAAGACATGGCAACAATACACAGAAGAACTGTACAAAAAAGATCTTCATGACCCAGATAATCACGATGGTGTGATCACTCACCTAGAGCCAGACATCCTGGATGTGAAGTCAAGTGGGCCTTAGGAAGCATCACTACGAACAAAGCTAGTGGAAGTGATGGGAATCCAGGTGAGATATTTCAAGTCCTAAAAGATGATGCTGTGAAAGTGCTGCATTTAATATACCAGCAAATCTGGAAAACTCAGCAGTGGCCACAGGACTGGAAAAGGTCAGTTTTCATTCCAATCTCAAAGAAAGGTAATGCCAAAGAATGTTCTAACTACTGCACAACTGCACTCGTCTCACATGCTAGCAAAGTAATGCTCAAAATTCTCCAAGTGAGGCTTCAACAGTATGTAAAGCGAGAACTTTCAGATCTCAAGCTGTGTTTAGAAAAGGCAGAGGAACCAGAGATCAAATTGCCAACATCCATTTGATCATAGAAAAAGCAAAACAATTCTAGACAAACATCTACCTCTGCTTTATTGACTAAGTCAAATCCTTTGACTGTGTGGATGATAACAAACTTTGGAAAATTCTTCAGGAGGTGGGAATACCAGATCACCTTACCTGCCTCCTGATAAATCTGTATTCAGGTCAAGAAGCAACGGTTAGAACAGGACATGGAACAACTTCTGGTTCCAAATTGGGAAAGGAATGGATCAAGGCTGTATATTGTCACCCTGCTTATTTAACTTATATGCAGTGTACATCATGTGAAATGCCAGATTGGATGAAACACAAGCTGGAATCAAGATGGGAGGGAGAAATATCAACAACCTCAGATATGCAGATGAAATCACCCTTATGGCAGAAAGCAAAGAAGAACTAAAGAGCCTCTTGATGAAAGTGAAAGANGCTTATTTAACTTATATGCAGTGTACATCATGTGAAATGCCAGATTGGATGAAACACAAGCTGGAATCAAGATGGGAGGGAGAAATATCAACAACCTCAGATATGCAGATGAAATCACCCTTATGGCAGAAAGCAAAGAAGAACTAAAGAGCCTCTTGATGAAAGTGAAAGAGGAGAGTGAAAAAGTTGGCTTTAAACTCAGCATTCAAAAAACAAAGATCATGATATCCAGTCGTATCACTTCATGGAAACAGAATGTGAAATAATAGAAACAGTCAGTTTTTCTTCTCTTGGGCTCCAAAATCACTGCAGATGATGACTACAGCCATGAAATTTAAAGGCACTTGCTCCTTGGAAGAAAAGCTGTGACAAAACTAAACAGCATGTTAAAAAGCAGAGAGATTACTTTGCCGATAAAGGTCCGTCTAGTCAAAGGTATGGTTTTTTCCAGTGACTGAACTGAACTGAACTTAGTTGTCTCGGAGATCTTCTGTCAGTTCCCAGTAGGTTTTCTGTGAGAAATGTTACACATGTAGATGTATTTTTGATGTATCTGTGGGAGGAAGTGAGCTCCATATTTTCTTACTCTACGATCTTGATCACCCTCTTCATATTACTTTTAATCTTTTATATTTTTAACTAGGACTCTGCCTTTCCCTTCATGATTGTAGGTATTTTGCTTGTATGTTTTTGTTTGTTTTTAATATACACACTAAATAAAAATTATTTGTCAGGTTGATATATTGCAAATATCTTCAACTCTAAGACTTACTTGTCCATTGTCATAATGTTATCTCCTGATAAACAGATTTATTTTTTTTAATGTTGTTGTTCTGTCACTAAGTCATATCCAACTCTTTGTGATTCCATGGACTGCAGCACACCAGGCTTTTCTGTCCTTCATTATCTTCTGTGGTTTGCTCAAGATCATGTCCACTGAGGCAGTGATGACATCCAGTTCAGTTCAGTTCAGTCGCTCAGTCGTGTCCGACTCTTTGCGACCCCATGAATAGCAGCACGCCAGTGGGAACCAGATACCATGCTGCTGAGAAGAAGAAAAAAAAAAAAAGACATTGGTTTAAGTCAGGAAACAAAAAAAGGGAACTGAGTGGCTGTGAAAGGGTGGGGTTTGCTCATACTGGCCTTCCTCTCGGGACTGTAAGAATATGTCTCCAGGGCCAGTGTCTTCTGACATCGAGTCCCGACTTCCAAGTCCCGGCATCTCAATGCATCCGGGGAGCTGCCTGCATTAAAGTCAGAACTGAGGTGGGTCCGGGGCATGGCAAGGGCTGAACAGCAGCAGTAACTGTCTTTCCTAGGACTTTGAAGGCCAGAGAGAAAGCGTGGCTGCTGCCATGTAGTCTGAGGCCAGAGGAGGCAGATGGAGGGTGGGAGTGTCATCGCCCAAGGCCCTGTTAGTCCCTTCTGATAATCAGAAGAGGCTGGAAGGGTCCTTTCTGGGGAGGTCATAGTTGGGTGGAGACAAGAAGAAAAAAAAAGTGACATGAGGTGACCATCTGAACAGGTAGCAGATGTTGGAAAGAGGCAACTCTGCACAATTTGGCAGAAAAGTAAGCTTTCATGCCCGTCGCTAAAAAAGCCAGGATAAAAATAAACTGTTTGGGTAATATTGCCAGAAGACCCCAAATGGATCCTTGTGTCAATGAGACCTTTAGAAAAAGAAATTTTTAAGAGGCAGATTGTCTAAAAAAAAAAATGGTCAAAACGCATATGCTTTTGAGCTCCATAAGCTATGGAAAGGCTTAACCAGAGTGGAAAGCCTCTGGCTGCACTGGGCCAGTATTGCTGGGATCAGAGCTGCCTTGTTGGAAGGACTGTGTGTGCCAACCTCGTGGTAACAGTGGGTAAGAGATTTGGCCAGAAGTCAGCCTCAGCCTCGAGGCCCAGACAGTGTGGCCAACCCCTGAGGTCATGGGGAAGCTTTTTCCTATTACCATTGCCTGCATGTGCACGACTCTCTTTTTTTCCTAGGCGCCATCATTTGCTTCTCTCCTCTCCTCTCCTCTCCATCTGTCTCCCCCTTCTCCTCCTTCTCCTTTCTCTACCTGTATCCCCTCTTCTTTATCCCCTCCTTGATTTTGTTCATTACCACCCCGGAACAGAGCCAATGCTGAATAAATTTGTGAGGAATCTCAGTGAATTCTTCTTGCCCCTTTCTTCCCCTGGTGTTTTCCCTTTGCCCTTTCCCCCTACTTGCCTAGTGCCTTCCCCATAGGATTGTCGTGAGCAGTGTATTATCCTATGTAAAGTAGTTAAAATGGGGCCCAGCAATAGTCAGTGTGCCTATCTCAGTGTTTGCTATTATTTGTATTCTGCCTGAGACCTGCCAAGGTCCCCAAAGGGCCTGCCTAGAACAAATATGTGGCGCCTAGAATAAAAGGGATTGCTGGCCCTGACCAAGACATCCTTGGGTGAGTGCGGAATTCCAGGCCAGTTTCCCGGTCACCCTGCTCTCCAAGCTCCAAGTCTCTGTCTCATGTTGTCTGTTTCCGAAGGTAGGGCAGCAGCAAAGCCCAGAGGCAGGGCTCTGTACAGCTCAGGGGTTATCTTTTGTGCTGTTAGTTACATGCTGCTTCTGCTCCTTCCTTCATTTTGCATGTCAAGCCCCTGACCAAGGGTGCTATGGCCTCTTGGAGCCACAATTATTTGATAACAAATGTCACCTACCAAATAAGCCACAAGATGCAAATACCCTAAATAATCTAAAGCATTCTACTGAAATGGAATCCCTCAGTGTTAGCCCTATCTGGTCTATTCTGACCCCTTCAGACAACCTAAACTGTCTACTTGCCTTGAGTCCAAATTCCTGTGGCTTATGGCTAGCGATGTGTTTGTTTAGAATCTTTTGTAAACTCCTCATGGTGAGAACTAGTGCAACTTCCCATCCACCTCTAGGGTCTGGGTGCAATTTAAAATTATCATCAGTATGATTTACTATTTCCATTCAAGCAAATTTCCTATAGAGAGTTTCCTTTCAGCGGACTAGACCCATACCAGGAAGTGACTTAGGTATAAGGGGAAGACATGGCTTTTGAAAACCAGTCTGAATATTCTCTAAAGAGTCATCAG
This sequence comes from Oreotragus oreotragus, assembly GCA_006410675.1. Lineage (NCBI taxonomy): Eukaryota > Metazoa > Chordata > Mammalia > Artiodactyla > Bovidae > Oreotragus > Oreotragus oreotragus. The sequence continues at coordinate 27,895 of SJYX01009695.1, read as the reverse complement.
ACGCTTGCTGCTTGTTGCCCGTGGATGCCATGCCGATATCCGATGGCTAGGACCTGGGAATAAGAGTGATGTAGAATTTTCAAGGAGGCAGTGCTCAGTAAGAAGTTAGAGACAGACCTTGACCTAATTCACTCCAAAACTGCTGGGTTATGCAAATGAAGCCATCAGGGGGAGGGGGAGAGAGAAATGCTCTGAGGACCCTGAGACAAATGGGCCACGTGTGACTTTCGGTTTCTCTGGAGGTTCATGCGCACTGGCTGAGGGTGTTGGGAGAGCATCTGAAAAGCAAAAGCCTTAATCTCAGGCTTTCCACCTCCCTCTCTGTGAGCAGTTACCACATGCCCTTAGGGTTAACATCAGTTAGTTGAACTTCCAAGAGTCATCAGACACGGCTTTTTGCCCGTGGATGCCATGCTGATATCCAATGGCTAGGACCTGGGAATAAGAGTGATGTAGAATTTTCAAGGAGGCAGTGCTCAGTAAGAAGTTAGAGACAGACCTTGACCTAATTCACTCCAAAACTGCTGGTTAGAAGTGGAGCAGAAAAGAGACAAAAGTATGGAAAAGCAGGTTCTCCAAAACTGCTATTTGGAGTGGAAATCAGTTACCGTGTTTCTGGAAACTTTTTTGTCAATATATTTCAAAATGCAAAAGGCACAAATTTTTTGACTCAGCATATGATGTTTATACAGAGATCCTAACAACATGGGAAAACATCTGAAATAATGTTAAACAAGAACTTTAGATATTTTGTGGACAACGTATGTTGGGTGAAGGAAGGATACTTAGGTAATAAGTATCTAAGTATAAGAATAAGAAAAATAAGCAAACTATAAATATTAGGTGCAACATGATCTCAAATATAGTTAGAAAAACACAGAGAAAAAGAATGGAAGGAAACATGCCAAAGATTAATGTGTCTGGATAATGAGCTTGTAACTGATATTACCCTTTTAATATCCCTGTACTTAAAACATTTTCTATAATGAACATGCTTTACTGTAATATTGAGTTAAAAAAATAATATATTTAAACCAGGGAAAACAAAAGCTAAATTGAGAAAGAAGGCCAAAGGGTCACACAAATCCAGAGTGAAAGACGGACATCCTATCAGTCACTCTCAGGGCAAAGGAGAAATGCTGAAAGTATCACCACCAACCTGTTGCTCAAGGTAAACTTGCAGATTGGTTATCTGGCTCTCCTTTCATCATTTGGCCAGAATCTACTGTGTCTAGTGCAGGGCAGAAGAGTTGACAGACCCAGAAGTGTCCAAAACCGTAGAAGAAAATTGTAAAATGTTAACAACATGAAATGCTGAAGAAGAATCAGAGTGCTGAGACCTCTTAGAAACGATTGCAATAGATGAGAATTTCCCAGGTTAGCCAGCAGCCAGAAAACTGATTTTGCTGGAAGTCTTCATCACAAATTTGGTCACCTGTAGCAATGACCCTGGAAACGTCATCAAATAATTAGCTTTCACTGGGGCCTGAACAGACCTTCTTGAGGACTAAACAAGAGTAATTATGGCTCTTTGTTGCTATGGATATGATATTTTAATGACAACTTCTCTTCTGGTTCTGAGATGGGGAAATTCTCAATCAAAATCTCAATCAAAACCTGAGAGATGCTTCTTGGACCTGAGAAGAGATTTTTAGTAGGCCTATCAGTTATACTCTACTCTACTTAGAGACCACCGATAATTCTACCAGATTTCATAGAAAACGCTCAGGAAGATTGAACCAAAAAAAAGAACAAGGGATTACATGAAGTGCATAGTCCAACACACAAGCTGGACTGGGTTTGCCAATTTGACTTAGTAACTGAGAATTCATTCTGAGAGTGGAAAACCATGACCACAGGTACAAGAATGTTCATGGTAGCATTCTTTATAATTGAAAACAAATAACCTAAGTATCCATCAATAGGAGAGTGGATCAATGTGACCTATCCATTACATAGAATACTTGATACATATCAAAATGAATTAAAAGGTATGAACTAGAACTACCAAGGTAAAAAATCATAAAATGTTACATTGAGAAAAAAAGCAAGTTGCTAGTATGTAACACATAAATTCAAATGTGAACCGTGTAAACCAATGCTAAGTATCTCTTTTGGATACTTACTTAGTATTACCTATGTTGTAATTCCTATTATTACCTATTACATAGTAATAGTAATATTAGCTACTATTACCTATTACATAGTAATAATATAAAAACACGCCTAGGAATGCTAAATGCTAAATTCCAGATATTAGTAGCCTGTAGGGAGGGAGGGGACTAAAATTGTGGAAGAGCACACAAGGGAGTTTTGACTGTATGGATAACATTACAGTTCTTAAAAAAAAAAAAAAAAACAGAAATAAAACAAAGTGGCACAATGTTAGGATTCTACTAAGCTCACCGTGAACACGTGAGTGTAATGTTCTTCTCTTTTCTTTCTCCCTATTTGCAATCTTTCATAATATAAAAGAAAGTACATTCAAACACAGTTTTATATGCACAGTAAGCAGTAACAACCCTAGAACAAAGAGTTGGTGTTCCAGCTAAACTCTATGCTTTTATCCCTCTAACAATGAAAAATCCTGAAGGAAAAAACAGCTGGTGAATCTAAAAATCGACCAGTAAACAAGATCTCCTTCGAGAGGATTTAAAGGGAAACGTAAGAAAACCCTGGTGGAACTGAGAAGAGTCCTCATGTGGGAAAAAGTACTGTGGTCAGTTAAGGACAGACCATCCTTTCATGTGCAGAGGAATACTGCAGAGGAAAGCACCCCTGGATCCTGAGTTCTTTCTTATCCCCACACTTACCACCATCTCCTCCTTTGTCTAATGTTCTTAGAAGATGGAGAGGGTTCTGTCCCCACTGCTCTTTGATGATAGCCATGGGCAGTGACAGAGTGCTGAGGTAAATGACATCACACTTCACTAAAGGCAAAAAGCAAAATTCCCTCTGGGAGGCAATGAGGTACAACAGAAACAGCAAGGGTGTGGAGTCACAAATAGATAGATCTAGGCAAGTCACATAACCTCCATGAATCTTGCTTTCCTGTTGGTCATAAGGAGTAAATGAAAGAATGTGTGTAAAATGTCTGATGATGGACTGCACTAAGAGAAGCAGGAGTTTCCTCCCATTCCCCTGGGGAGAAAAGGGAATGGCTAGAATCTTGCTGGGCAATTAAGTAATGCTTTAAAGGAGAAATAAGCACAAAATGCAGTGTATTGGATATTTCTGTCTTAGTAGTTATTTGAACTATGACTGACTGTTTCTAACTAGCATCTCCTAAGACCTTTCCTAATCATAGTCAGGCTGAGCCATTTTCTGATTTTTGCTCTGATGTTGTCCCTAATAATGAGCAAAGATAGGAATCAAAGGTGGTTTACTTTACCAATTCTGCAAGTGCTATTTATATTAATTCCTTGGCATAGGGCAGTTTGTAAAATGGCTGAACTCTTACTACTAGGCATACTCTTTTTGAATTCTACTGCTCCATAGGGCGGAGAAGGCAATGGCACCCCACTCCAGTACTCTTGCCTGGAAAATCCCATGGACAGAGGAGCCTGGAAGGCTGCAGTCCATGGGGTCGCTGAGGGTCGGACACGACTGAGCGACTTCTCTTTCACTTTTCTCTTTCATGCATTGGAGAAAGAAATGGCAACCCACTCCAGCGTTCTTGCCTGGAGAATCCCAGGGACGGGGGAGCCTGGTGGGCTGCCGTCTCTGGGGTCGCACAGAGTCGGACACGACTGATGTGACTTAGCAGCAGCAGCAGCTCCATAGGGAGACTAGAGGCTGCACAACATGGCCATGTGAAAATCCTGCATCTGTAGATTAATAAAGAGAACATCATAACACTGTAACTTTATGTTTTAAATGAAGAGCCGTGTGTGTCTATTCTTTTTTCTCCTCTTTCTTTTCCTGTATGAAGTGTGTGTGTGTGTGTGTGTGTGTATGTGTGTGTGTAACATTCATGTCCGGGGAAGGCAATGGCACCCCACCCCAGTACTCTTGCCTGGAAAATCCAATGGACGGAGGAGCCTGGTGGGCTGCAGTCCATGGGGTCGCTAACAGTCGGACTTCACTTTCACTTTTCTCTTTCATGCATTGGAGAAGGAAATGGCAACCCATTCCAGTGTTCTTGCCTGGAGAATCCCAGGGACGGGGGAGCCTGGTGGGCTGCCATCTATGGGGTCACACAGAGTCAGACACGACTGAAGTGACTTAGCAGCAGCAGCAACATTCATGTCACTTCCGTTTCCACCCCACCCCCACCACTTGAGTGAGGTGCAGGGTTAGCCCTCACTGTGCATCTTTTGTGGTCAGTTGACTCTGTGGGCTGCTGAAATTGTTAGAAAAAAATTAGGACTTTCAATAATACCCAAAGAAGCCGCAACTATCCTCTAAAGCAAAGTGTCCATTATACACAAACCTTCAGGAAGATATAAAAGTAGATGCCTCTCTTTTCACCATTAATGGACCAGTGGTGACTAAGGAAGAGCTACCACATTGTCAGACCATGTGTGTCTTGATGGGTCACAAGGAATAGGGGGAAGCAATCAAAGAGGGAGCAGTTGGGCCATGGAAATCCCAGCAGTCCTCCAGCTCCGTGATCTACAGGTAGAGGCCATTTCACCCCACGCTCAGAGGGGCGATGGCTAGCGAGAGGCTTACTTCCTCATACTTAGACCAGCTCTAAACCCTACCCCAACACAGATACTTGAAAGAGAGGAAGCCTTCCTCTTGTACAAACTGGATTTGTTCTGAAAAACAAAAAGAACAGAGGCAGCTTCCAGAAGGACCCGTCTTATGGGAAATAAGAGGAGAGGCCAAGGCTGAAGCAGATGCTGGGTCCGAGCGGGGAGTGTATTCACCAAGAGCTTGCAACAAACCTAAAGGTAAAATGATGGGTGTGCTTTACTCAGCAAAAAGAGCCGCAGCTGGACGTGGTTTGCTCAGATGATCCAATTTACTGGTCATGTTACTTGATTTCTTTAGGGTATTACTTTCTTTTTTCTAAGTAGAATCTTTGGTTGTGAATAGGTACTTAACTGGGATTCACCATGGGAACAAGCAAGATATTAGTACAGGATCTCGAAGAGTTGGCAGTACCTGAGAGCCGACCATTATTAGTTGGTTATCACTACTTCTGAGTAAATGAAAAATCTTAATGTTACAAGAAATCTCTTTGGGGATTGAGCTGGATCTGAATGCTACAACTCTTATCAGTTTGTCAGTCCTGTGAGAGATGATTTAAACCCGGGAATCAGGGAAGAGAGCTGTGTGGCAAGGTGTAGGGAAAAGTGTACTCCTTGGCCCAATTTTCTCAAAAGATCATTTATAAAAAGTTGAAAAAAATCTATCACCAGAGAACAGTGGCATCCAGATGATGAACAAGTAGCAAAGTGATCATTCTGAACATCCTTGGTGTTCCTGTAACCTATTTTTTTTGTTTTCTTTTTTCTTTTATTTTATTTTCCTGTAACCTATTTTTGTCTCCTCAGTACAATAATAGAACTGTTTATACCACAAGAAAGAGCAAAATAATGGTGTGGATGGCCTCAGACTTCGATACAAACCATTCCCTTGCTTTCCTGATGTGAGAAGTTACTTATGTTTGTCAAGTAGGAAAAAACTACTGACTTTATTCTGCCACCAAAAGCATAAGGAATTTAGTTAAAACAAAGCAAAATCTATCCCCTGCAGGAAAAGAACTTACTTCCAACAAAACTGGATGGGGAAGGGGCTGATCATTTGGTGATTTTTTTTTTTCAGAATTTTTTAATGCTCTGTTTTTGTGCCAGTATTTATGTCTTCACTTTATCTTTCTAATGAAAGTTGTGGATTAGTATTACAAGATAGTGCATTTAAGTGAATAACTGTGTGTTTTGTTTGAATTAAAAAAAAAATAAAACCAAGGGTGACTTTGTGTAACTTTCTTTGCCTTTGTATATTTCAGTTACCCAAACTGAATCTTTCTGAATTATTGTTAAGTTTGGAGAGACTAAACAAGTTACTTTTCATAAATGATCAAAGACGGCATCTCTAAGAGTTGATGATCCTATCTAAAAGAATGAACCTAAGCAAAAAGGAAAGGAAAAGCAAAAACCAAGCTAAACAACTGCCTCTCAAAAATTGTGTTTCAATTTTACAACAAAGCTCAGCCAGAGCTACAAAGGATGGGCAAAATCGGTTGAGTGGCAGTTAGTATATGTCCACAACTGCAGGTGCAGCCTCCATATCCTGATTAGACCCCTTGGTTACAGACCCCAGTGGGAAAAGGTATGAAAGATTACACTCACTGTCTAGGAAACTGGGAACTGAAAGTCCAATATCTGCCTCAGTGGAGTTCTGGCACCTGCATTATACCTTCTGGGGATATTAGGGCCAACAGCTGCAACAAGACTTTTTATTGTTCACAGATTCTGCACATTCAGTAAAAGGGTGGTTAGGGTACAGTTGCTTCTAGACATTACCAAGCACATGGTACATGTCGTTGATATCCAGAGCACTCCATTGACTTATGCAAGAACCCAGTTTATATGAACTCATAATGTAGAACCAATCACCCCAATTCAGTGTGCATCTATTATACCTGAAAACTGGCAGAAATGAGAGTTATGGAAGGAGGACATCAAGGTAAGAAGATGGTTCTTTGTTAGCTTTGAACATTTCTATTCTATATGAAAGTACGTGGCTAGGCTGAGGGGGAACCAGGAGGGATGAGGAGGATCAATGTGCTGGGTCCTCAAGAACTTTCATTATCAATAGCATCCAGTGAGCTCCAGAAAGAAGCGATGGCTGCAGTGATATTGGAGAGCATCTTTCTGAAGCGATCCCAGCAGAAAAAGAAAACATCACCTTTAAATTTCAAGAAGCGCCTCTTTCTCTTAACCGTGCAAAAACTTTCCTACTATGAGTATGACTTTGAACGCGGGGTAAGTTTCTCTGCTGTGAAACCTGAGTTTTAAGGACTTGGCCTTAGATCTGCCTTGGTGAGGATGTAGATCCTTTTTGGTTGGAGTCAGGGTGGAGCAGGATGGAAGGGACCTAAGTACACTTCAAACTCAGCAAAGTATTTCCTAACCCAGAACTGGGAAGTCATACCAGAACAAAAATTCAAAGGTGCAAAGAAGCTATCAGGGAAATCTCACCATGGATTTTCGAAGTTGGTGAGCACTCATTAAATGATTGTTGAGAATGAAATCCAAGAGTTGGAAATTGTTTCCTTATTTTTTTATGTTAAAATTAAAAAAAAGCACACAAAGTCAACGCATTTGCTCTCCATCTGTCAGTCAGAAAAGATCAGGTTAATAGATCTGGAAGTTGTTTGGGTTTGGTTTGTCTGTTCATTTTTTCAAAATGACAGGTCCTGATATAGAGTGTGGGTGTCACCTCACTATGTTGAATGATGAAATAGCAAAATCTAATCATCTGGTTGCATAATCGCTCTTAACCTTTTTCCATTTCTTCCTCATTCTCTTTCTCAGAAAAGAGGCAGTAAAAAGGGTTCAATAGATGTTGAGAAGATCACCTGCGTTGAAACAGTGGTTCCTGAGAAAAATCCTCCCCCTGAAAGACAGATTCCGGTAAGAAGAGACCATTGTCAGAACCAGGTGCAGGGGGTGGGGTGGAGTTCAGAAACTTGGAACACTTCAATTCTCTGTAAATAAACTGGTGATATTGTGCAGCGTGGGACACATAAAGGTCCCTTATACCAATATGCTCTTCACTCCACCACATATTGGTTATGGTGAGTCTCAATGTCTTTTTCCCCAGATGCAGAACAACTCACTTAGCTGGAAAACTTGTAACACCACTTTTAAGATGATATCACATCAAGTGCTCAAGCTGATCAGAGATGATTGGTTTTGCTCCCTCAGTCACCAGAATCAGATTTACAGACTTGAATTAGTCTGCAAGCCAGAACCCTAGGGCTCTGAGTCTTGAGATTCTTACTGCTTCTTCTCTCATTTCCCTGAGGATATAAAATCTACTGATTTCCTGATTTTTTTTTAATGTCATTTTTTTCTGATGACAAGAGTAAATGAATGTTTATTACAAAGACTCAGCAAAATACAAAGAAAGCACATAAAGAAGATAAAATTATGCATAATCTCATTAGTCAGCTAAAACAACTATTAACATGCTCATTGTACAGACTTATTGATGTTTTTCTCCATTAACAACACGTACACTCACACTAATATATATGTTATATATTTAAAACACAGAATCATACTAAACACCTTGCTTTGCCACCTACATTTTCAATTTAACAATATATGAAAAATTTTCCCCAGGACAATAGGTAATCTTTAATAATATGATTTTAATGACTATATTCTAATTTGTTCAACCAGTCTCCTATTACTAGACATTTAAATTGTTTCCAATTATTTTATATCAGAAATCATGTTGAGGGGAACATTCTTGCATACATCTTTATGTATCTTTGTTATTCTTTATAATGACTTCCTAGGAGTAATATTTTGTTCTTTTCTTAATGAAATCTGTACACTTTGGTTATTTTTATAGTTTTATTCTATTTTGTAGAAGTAGAATTTGAATATTATATATTCCCAGAAGCTGAATATGAGAATATCTATTCCTCTACATTCTTTTCAACACCAGATAATTTAAATATTTGCTAATTTGAAAGCCAAAAATGATTTAATTTTTAAATATTTAATTGCTGACTTATTTTGTCATTTTTTTTTTGCTACTCAATTATACATCCATAGCTCATTTACACTTTTTCCATTTGTGAATTGCCTGTTGATTTTTTGGCCCTTTTTTCTATTGAAATATTTACCTTATTCCCAGTACTTTTAAAGAGATCTAGATATATTAAATTTATAATATATGTTGAAAATATTTTTCCAGTTTTTCATTTATCTTAGAATGTTTTTTTTAAACCATACTGGGTTTTTAAATCTATGTCATCAAATTAGCTCAGCTTCCTCTCAATGGTTCTAACTTTTAGCATTATATCAGAAAGGCCTTGCCTCTCACAAAATTATATAAATATTCACTTTTTTCTGTTATTAATAGTTTCATTTCTTTCATAAGCTCTTGAATCCATGAAGAATTTACTCTGGTGTATGGTGTGAAATAGCTACCTTAACTACTCTCCTACCTCTGCCAACATTAGTGGTTAAATGTTTGTCCCAGCATCACTTATGGAGTAACCTCCCTTTCCTCAATAATCTGAGATTTTTTCTGAATGAGGGTGTGCTGGATCCTATGGCTATGTGTCCCCACTGGAATATAGGAAGCCATCACTAAGGATTAGCATTGTCCATGCAGGATAGTCTTGTGGAACCACTGCAAAAGACTCCCAGTACCTAAGGAATTCCAGAAAAGAGTAATGCATCAACCAATAACTATGAATTTTTCTGTCCTTGCAGAGAAGGGGAGAAGAGTGCAGTGAAACTGGGCAGATCTCAAATATTGAAAGGTTCCCTTACCCCTTCCAGGTGAGGTATTTTCTCTGATCAGCTCACAAGGGGACCTGTAATGTAATCATCAGGGATGGCATAGGCTGAGGGTGTTTGCTTTTCTATTTTCCAGTCAAACATAGTTTCTTTTACTCTTCACACCTCAAAGAGAATCCTTAATGGCACTAATTCTATTATGGTGTGTCTTGCCTATGAGAACTGCATTGAGAAAGATGCTGTTTGTTGAGTGAGCATTTATTTCACTTCCTTCTGGTTCTGCCTCTCTATCTCATGGTGGTCATGTGGGTTGAAAAGACAGAAAAGGGGAGGGAAAGAGTAGTATTAGGAAGTTCAGTGTGGGGAAGCCTTATTAGATTTACATATAAACTTAAATTCTATTCAAGTCTGAGATAACTGAAGAGCCACATAGACATCTGTTTGACAGATGCAATGTAAGCCATCAGAGAGAGCAAGAGCTTCAGATTTAATCAATCTCTGATTTGGTTTGCTTATGTCCTTAGAACTCTGTAGGCTACATACGTGAATAAAGCAGTCTCTGCAACAGTGAAAGCCAGAAAAGGAAGTGGAAAGTCTCAGGGGAGGGGGCTTTCTGTCATGGATTTATGAGCACAGCAAGACTAACAAGCAAAAAGAAAAAATGCAAAAGGATCTTGTTCATGTCCAAGACTATAACAAAGTTTACAAAACCTGTAAAGGGAGAGGTGTTTTAGACACAGTTTCTACTACCATTGTTTTTCACTAAGGTGAGGTTGTGACTGGCCTGGTGGATAATGGTAAATAGCAGATAATTCAAAATTCATTTACATTTGACTTTAGAATCTACTGCGATGTCTGCTAAATCTGTGAGGGTTGAAACCATGTTTTCTATGTTTTATACATCTCCATAACACATAGCACAAAGTCTTGTACAGGTGTAGTGTTCAAAAACTACTGACTGATTTGATGATGATGCTTAATATATACTTCACTCTTTTTGAAGTGAAGTGAAGTCGCTCAGTCGTGTCCGACTCTTTTCTACTCTATGGACTGTAGCCTATCAGGCTCTTCCATCCATGGGATTTCCCAGGCAAGAGTGCTGGAGTGGATTGCCATTTCCTTCTCCAGGGGATCTTCCCGACCCAGGAATAGAACCTGGGTCTCCCACATTGCAGGCAGACGCTTTACCATCTGTGCCACCAGGAAGATCTTCACTCTTTTTGAAGTAGGTCTGTAGTTCCAAACTTAGTTTATTTTGGCTAATATTGGCTAGGGGTGCCACTAGGCATTGGGGGGAAAATTAGCCATGAGTTAAAATTTTGCTTATATTGATGAAGTTTATAATTCATATGTACTAATCAAGATTTCTTACATAAATCATTACTTCAATTATCTTCTATACAAAGTTTAATAAGATCATAAAATATCCTTCATTGGATAAACACAAAGATTATGAACTAATTTTACACACAAATTGAAACACAAATCAGGAGGACCTAGGAGAATTCACAAAGCTAAGAGTTTCTTAATCCTACATCCTTGGATATGAATTGTTCAGGAATTCTTTGCATGACACCAGCCCCACTGCTCACTGAAGATCCTGCCTTTTTGTATTCCACTGTCACTATACAAAGGCTTCCCTGGTGGCTCAGAGGTTAAAGCGCCTGCCTGCAATGTGGGAGGCCTGGGATTGATCCCTGGGTTGGGAAGATCCCCTGGAGAAGGAAATGGCAACCCACTGTTGTAGCTTAAGATTAGTTGCTTCAAGGTCTTTATTTTTTTTCTGACTCCTAACTGCTGAAGTCTGTGTGTCCATTGTCCCAGGTTGTATATGATGAAGGGCCTCTCTATGTCTTCTCCCCAACTGAAGACCTGAGGAAGCGTTGGATTCACCAGCTCAAAAATGGTGAGAATTACTTGGAAAATAAGCTAGTTTCCAAAGGAAGGATGGGAGGGAGGAAGGAAAGAGAGGAATTGGGAGAGAGGGAGAAAAAAATAGAGAAAGAAAGAAGGAAAGAAAATGGGGACAGGGAGGAAAGGAGAGAGGGAGAAGGAGAGAAGAAAAAAGAATGGATGCAAGAAGGGAGGTGAAAAAAGAAAGGGGGGAAAGGGAAGGAGGGAGAAAATGAGGAAGGAGAAGGGGAGCAAGAAATATTTCATTTTCTTCAATATTAGTGATACAATTGACAATAATATTCCTTCATATTTGATGAAAGATCAGGTGCTAGACTAAGAGTTTCAACTCAGTTCTACCACTGTCTCTTTAATACAATTTTGTAATTATAGGCTCCTCCATTTCCCTACTTATAAAAAGGTCCCATTCTTTACACCAGTTTACAATGGTGGTGTGGGTATGGCACTCAATGGTTATTTCAATATTTTGAATCATATATATGAAATATCTGGTTCCCCCCAAAATGAATATATGATTATGAGAGTGCTTAGGGTCAGAGTAAAGACCCTGGTTCCAAGTCTTCTTCTACCACTGATAAGCTGGGTGACCTCTGGTAAGTAGGCCAATAAGCTTCTTTGAGGTTCAAGTTCTTTTTCTGAAAGAGAAAGATGATGATAATAATGATGATGATGATGATGATAATGATATGTTAATAATGATGATAATAATAATGATGTCCATGGTACCTATCTCTGGGAGGTAATGTATGTGAAAGCACACAGCAACTCTAAAGCAATGTACAAGAAAGCACTGTACATCTTTTCATTGTTGGTAAATATTTTCCAAAGAGCTATTTTCTGTTCCTTGCTTTGTGAGGACCTCAGTTAAACATAGTTCAGTTTTTCACATAGACCGTATAGTGTGCTCAGATAAACTCGACTGTAAATGCTTACAGCACAGGATGCATGCACACATATTTGTGTGTATATATAGCCACATGTCAAGTGACTGAGAGATTAACTGGTTGAGTTGACATCAGGAAAGGCTGCCTAGAGAAACAGGAAGGATGGCAGACTGATAACAGCATGGTTGGGTTATTGCATGACAGCCCTTTGTCTTAATAAACATGTAGATTCTGATATTTGGTGGTTGACTACACCAGCTTTGTTCAGTCCCTTGAGTGCAAGTCTGATTGGCCAATACAAAAATCATCAGATCTTTCGAGCCAAAAGAGGAGGAGAAACAGAGGGGTCATTTACTTAGTTCTTTTTGTGTGCCAGACACTAAGCTAGATATCTTGCAATCATTATCTCATTTAATTCTCACAGCAACCTTGGGCTAAAAGCAACACCTAATGAGCATTAACTCTGTACCAGGCTCTATGCCAAGTGCTTCAAACATACTAGCACATTTAATCCTGCCAATAAGCTTATTTAGTATGTATTATACCCCTAATTAAAGATGAGGGAACTGAAGCTCTAAGAGGTTAAGTAAGTTGCTCAAGGGCACATAGCTAGTGAGCGGTGGAGCCTGGGTTCTTACTACATCCCTAAGTCTGTTTGAGCTAAAGCCTAAACTCATTGCAGAATTTTGTGCTGCCTGGTTCTCAAGCCCAGAAATTGCACCTGTAGTTGGCTGTAAGATATTTTAAGAGTAAAGCCATGTGGACATGACAAATAGGCAATATTTTGTACCATGTAGTTCAGTTCCTGGCATGTTTTGAAGAGGTCACCTTTAGCCTTGAGGGTACAAAATGAGCAAAGACTTCAGTAATGCTTATTATGATCCAAGATCTTAAGTCTTTTATGTACATTGACTGATTTCTTCTTCCTATCAGCTACATGAGGCAGTTAATTTCACCATCCCCATTTTAGAGACAAAAAAACAACAACAACAACAACCCAGAGGTATAGGAGGTTAAGTAACTGGCCCAAAGGCACTCAGTTAGTAAGTGGCATGGTCAGGCTTTGAACTCAAGCTCCAAAATCTGTGCTCTAAACCAAGATGTCACCTACAAGGCAGAGAAATACATGCAGAAGCTGAGCTGGAGTTCCAGAGGGCATATATATTTGTACTTCTTTGGTTCTCTCCATAGTACCTTATACATTGCCTTGCACACAGAAGGCAACCAATGAATAGATGTGTTAAATGATTTTTCTGCAGAACAACCACCACCAACTTGGGATCCACACTGATGGACAGCTAGGATTTAGTTTGGAAACAGGGGAAGGTGGGACATACTAGATGAGTGAGAACCAAAAGGGAAAACATGTGGTATGTATAAGTTAGTAATTCCTTTAACACTTCAAACACCAACTTCAAAACCAGTTGTAGGTTAGCTCAAAAATATATAGAGTGCCCACTATATTCAATTTATGAGTAATGACTGAGGATAAGACTATTCAACATGTAAATTTGTTTTATTGACTCTGATATTAACGTTACTTGTTGATTATGCCCTGCTGTTAAAGTTTCATAGGTGAGTAAAATTCCAACAGTAAAAACAAAACCAAAACAAACAGAAACCACTACTACTTCAGTTGGTTCATTGGTTCAATTTTGCTTCCTCTTCCCTTGTGTTTTACTGAAAGCATTTTTTTTTTCATTTACCCCAGAATCTACTTGGGCTGACAAGCCCCAAAGTAGCTGCCTTGCAAATCCTAAAGATCTCAGAACAGCCCCAGATGCTGGCAATGCCAATAATGAGATACTCTGGAAGCTGTAAAATCCCACTCTGGTGATGTTATCCCACTCTGAAGTAAAATGCACCAATTGCAAATCAGTAACATGAGAAGGGGGCCTCATGGTATACAGGCTACCTCTGTAGCAGTATTGGCTGTGAAGAGGCACGAGGGAGCCTTCTGAGGTGTTGGATCTGAGTGGTGGTTAAATGCTTTTACACAAATGTGGCTAGCTGGATACCTCAGACTGCATGTTTTATTATATATTAGCTATATCTCAATTTACATATTTATATGTAAGCTCCACCTCAAGGGCTTCCCTGGTGGCTCGGATGGTAAAAAAAAAAAAAAAAAAAAAGCTGCCTGCAGTGCAGGAGACCTGGGTTCTACCTCTGGGTGGGGAAGATCCCCTGGAGAAGGAAATGGCAACCCACTCCAGTATCTTGCCTGGACAGAGAAGCCTGGCAGGCTACATGGAGTTGCAGAGTTGGACATGACTGAGCGACTAACACATTCACATTCATACCTCAATTTAAAAAGTAGGATGTCAGGTATCTCATGTTGAACTGCCATCTCTTTTCAGTGGTCCTTTTCATGCAAACCTTGTATCCTTGAGCCCTGAGCTCTCTCCTTCCATTTCCTTGAGCATGGCAGTGGGCACTTCAGCATTACAGCACCACAGACACTTGTCTGCATTTGGTCAAGCTCAACAGAGCCTATCCTAACTGTAGCTTCAAAAATGAGCAAAAGACCTGACCTCACCAAAACGAATGAGTGGCATTTGTGAACCTCCAATGATGTATATGGAGGGTAATCAATCACTCATGCCCCAAACAGAATTTGAGCCATTATCCTGACAAAATGGATAGGAGAGATCAGTCCATGATATACTTGGAATGTGCATCAACCATTAGCGCTTCCTGGCCCCATGCACTGGGGAAGTAAGCAGTTTTCTCCTAGTTCTCCCACTTGGATCCTGTCATAATTAGCTTGGGATACCACAATAAAATATCATACATCAAGTGATTTAAACGACAAACATTTATTTCTCACAGTTTTGGAAGCTGGGGAGTCCAAGACCAAGGTGTTGACCAATTTGGTTGCTGGTGAGAACTTTCTACCTGGCTTGCTGACTGGTCACTTTTCTCACTGGTTCTCATATGGCAAAGAGAAAGAATCTCTCTCCAGTCTCTTCTTAGAAAGGCATTAATCTCATCTTGGTGGCTCAGATGGTAAAGCGTCTGCCTGCAATGCGGGAGACCCGGGTTTGATCCCGGGGTCTGGAAGATCCTCTGGAGAAGGAAATGGCAACCCACTCCAGTATTCTTCCTTGGAAAATTCTATGGATGGAGCCTGGTAAGCTACAGTCTATGGGGTCACAAAGAGTCGGACACAACTGAGCGACTTCACTTCTTCACTTCAATCTCATCTTGAGGTTCCACTCTCATGACCTGAGTACGTTTCTAAGGCCACATCTTCTAATATCACATGGGGGGCATCATTATATAAATTTAGGGGGACACAAACATTCAGTTTGTAACAGACATTGCCTTTGCAATTCTAAGTAGTTGGAAATACCAGCTCTGCATTAACCAACAAAAGAAGAGTGTCATCTTCAAGGGATCTCTTAATTATTTGGAAATGTAGGGTGGGTTCTTAATGACTGTGCTGGAGGTAGGGGGTTAGGAAGTCCTATAGCCTCTCATTAGCATATTAGGATAGCTTAATTTATCAGAGCAGCTAGTTGTTGATTAAGAGTTTTGAAATGTCTACTGGTGCTGAAGCCTGCACCCAAGGTTCTTCAAATCCCTCAGTGATGGGCACGGCATGAGGGAGGGGTGGGGCAGGCAGAGGGTAGGAGCAATCAGTTCTAGCTAGGAAGAGTATCTGAAACATTGTTCAGAATTGCTAGAGTTCAGTTCAGTTCAGTCGCTCAGTCCTGTCCAACTTTTTGCACCCCATGGACTGCAGCATGCTCAGCCTCCCGGTCCATCACCAACCCCTGAAATTTACTCAAACTCATGCCCATTGAGTCAGTGATGCCAGCCAGCCATCTCATCCTCTGTCGTCCCCTTCTCCTCCTGTCTTCAGTCTTTCCCAGGATCAGGGTCTTTTCAAATGAGTCACCTCTTCGCATCAAGTGGCCAAAGTATTGGAGTTTCAGCTTCAACATCAGTCCTTCCAATTGGCATTTCCATGATGTACTCTGCATATAAGTTAAATAAGCATGGTGACAATATACAGCCTTGACATATTCCTTTTCCTATTTGGAACCAGTCTGTTGTTCCATGTCTAGTTTTAACTGTTGCTTCCTGACCTGAATTCAGATTTCTCAAGAAGAAGGTTAGGTGGTCTGGTATTCCCATCTCTTTCAGAATTTTCCACAGTTTATTGTGATCCACACAGTCCAAGGCTTTGGCATAGTCAATAAAGCAGAAATAGATATTTTTCTGGAACTCTCTTGCTTTTTCAATCATACAGTGGATGTTGGCAATTTGATCTCTTGTTCCTCTGCCTTTTCTAAAACCAGCTTGCACATCAGGGAGTTCACGGTTCACGTATTGCTGAAGCCTGGCTTGGAGAATTTTGAGCATTACTTTGCTAGCGTGTGAGATGAGTGCAATTGTGCGGTGGTTTGAGCATTGTTTGGCATTGCCTTTCTTTGGGATTGGAATGAAAACTGATCTTTTCCAGTCCTGTGGCCACTGATGAGTTTTCCAAATTTACTGGCATATTGCGTGCAGCACTTTCACAGCATCATCTTTTATGATTTGAAATAGCTCAGTTGGAATTCCATCACCTCCACTAGCTTTGTTCATAGTAATGCTTCTTAAGGCCCACTTGACTTCACACTCCAGGATATCTGGCTCTAGGTGAGTGATTACACCATCGTAGTTATCTGGGTCATGAAGATCTTTTTTGTATAGTTCTGTGTATTCTTGCCACCTCTTCTTAATCCCTCTACTTCTGTTAGGTCCATACTACTTCTGTCCTGTGTTGAGCCCATCTTTGCATGAAATATTGCCTTAGTATCTCTAATTTTCTTGACAAGAGCTCTAGTCTTTCCCATTCTATTGTTATCCTCTATTTCCTTGCACTGATCACTGAGGAAGGCTTTCTTATCTCTCCTTGGTATTCTTTGAAACTTTTCATTCAAATGGATATATCTTTCCTTTTCTCCTTTGCTTTTTGCTTCTCTTCTTTTCATAGCTATTTGTAAGGCCTCCTCAGACAGCCATTTTGCTTTTTTTGCATTTGTTTTTCTTGGGGATAGTCTTGCTCCCTGCCTCCTGTACAGCGTCACGAACCTCTGTCTGTAGTTCATCAGGCACTCTATCAGATCTAGGCCCTTAAATCTATTTCTCACTTTCACTGTATAATCGTTAGGGATTTGATTTAAGTCATACCTGAATGGTCTAGTGGTTTTCCCTGCTTTCTTCAATTTAAGTCTGAATTTGGCAATAAGGATAATAGAAGGCCTACAGACTTTTGGTTGGCTTTATTATTGTTGTAAAATCCTCTACAGACAATGAAGCCCCTTTTAGCTTGCACTCCATCTGATCAGCTCCCACCACTCTGCATTTGGTGCAATGGTGAAGGGATATGCTGAAAAAGTGAGGGGTGAGTTTGTGTGGGCAGGAGACACTGGTTATAAGTCTTCAAATCCATGTTTAGAAAAGCATCAAGATGGCACTCTAAAAAAAAAAAGAAAGATAAGAGACAGCACTTTTTCTTCATTTGCCTGTAAACTGCACCTGGCCACCAGTAGCTTCTAGGCTTCCTCCAAAGTCTTGAATGAGTAGAGCGTGACTAGCAAGCTCTTAAGGGCTTAAGGTGCTCTCTACAAAGGAAGGTTTTATTTTGTTTTTATTTTTATCTTTAAAAAAAAGTTATGCAGGGCTTCTTTTTAGCATCAAGTGCTGAAATGAATATGTCCTCAAATGCACACCTTCTTAGGCTAGCCTAGACCTTTGGCCCAAGGCCAGCTATTGTCAGTTATTTCCTTTGTCTTTGCTTCTCTGTCATCTGGCAGCAGGATCCCAGGATGACTTGTCTAATCAACTTCCAGTTAACATTCTTGCAATACCGCAGTATTAAAAACTGTAAAACTCATCCCTACTATCTGCAACCCACCCTGTTGTCTATTCTGAGAGATCTTTTGGGCCTCACAACCCTGTGAGGGAAATAGAACTGCTGTGTTTATCTCCCACAAGGAGCTCAGCCCACCTCAGTGGCCCGAGGGAGACTGAACTATGTTTATTTTAGAGGCAAAATCACCTTCCTTTGATCCTGAGCTCTGTTCTATTGACTGTTTTATGAACACAGAAAGTTCGAGGCAGGAGTTTTCACAAAGACAAATAGCTCTAAAAGAGCACTCCAGAAGCCGGGGCACTGGTGGAGTGCGAGCGGGAGTGAGAGCTGGCTTGTCACATTGTTTCCCTTTTCTGGGAGAGACCACCAGAGTCAACATCTGCTTTACAGGAAGATTGTAATGGCTACCGGGAAACCGTAGATAACATATTTTTGTTCTGGGGCTCTGGAGACATCAGATATTCTTATCGTCTTGGTCACTGGTTGGGAGATAGTCATCGTAACAGAACTACTGAAGAGAATGACACAGGAACACTCCACGGCGAAGCATGTGAGCCAACTGGTCCTGTGTTTGCTTCCCTTCAGGGTGGCTGAGGAAGGGGCAGTTGTCTGAAGCTCACCACTACACTCAAAGAAGAAAACATGCCTAAGGTAGATTCTCCCACAAGTCAAATGTCACCTCTCTCTCTCTTTTCCTCTCTTACAGTAATCCGGTACAACAATGATCTGGTACAGAAATATCACCCTTGCTTCTGGATTGATGGGCAGTATCTCTGCTGCTCTCAGACAGCCAAAAATGCTATGGGCTGCCAAATTTTGGAAAACAGAAATGGAAGTAAGAAATCTGATCAGTATAATCTCTCCCTCCTTTGACTCTATCCATCACTTTCTCAGGGTTCTATCAAACCTAGGTCTGTACATTTTGGCCAGTGTACAAAGGAGCCTGGGAGAGGGGATGGTGGGAACCAAAATCCAGCTGATGCTCTGTTCTTTCTAGCCGGGAAAACTGGCATTGGGCTGTAGCATCAAGACTTCATAACTTATGTAAAGGCACCAAATACAAGAGTAAAGTTCCTGACCAAACTTGTCCCTGGGCCCTTCCCAAATATGCACTCTGTAGATATTATCACTGGTTTCTTACTTTTCAGGCTTAAAACCTGGGAGTTCTCACCGCAAGACAAAAAAGCCTCTTCCTCCCACACCTGAGGAGGACCAGGTATACAGGGAAATTGGGTGCTGCTTCAATGGAAACTTACAGTCACACCCAGAAAACAGACCAGAGTCTTAGAACTCTCCCTGGGATATGGCAGTGTAAACTGGTATTCTTGTTGAGATAGGGTATTTGGTCTTCTAAGTAGGACTTCCTCTTTGGTGGAGAGACAGAGGCTTATTAGGAAGCTCTTGACAACCATTTAATCCAATCACTTGTTTAGAACAAAACAAAGCCTGATTTTTTTAAATGAAAAATATTTTCAAACATAAAATTGAAAAATTTTAACAGTGAATGCCCATATACCCAATATCTTGATTTTACCACTAATATATTACTTTAACGGGGAAGGCAATGGCACCCCACCCCAGTACTCTTGCCTGGAAAATCCAATGGACGGAGTAGCCTGGTGGGCTGCAGTCCATGGAGTCGTAACAGTTGGACAGACTGAGCGACTTCACTTTCACTTTTCTCTTTCATGCATTGGAGAAGGAAATGGCAACCCACTCCAGTATTCTTGCCTGGAGAATCCCAGGGACGGGGGAGCCTGGTGGGCTGCCGTCTATGGGGTCACACAGAGTCGGACATGACTGAAGTGACTTAGCAGCAGCATATTACTTTAAAACTTGATTTTGGGGGTTACTTTTGGAGGTCTAGAAAGGCTTTTCTCATATATTGTAGGTAAGCAAGGCAGGAATTCTTATGATGTTCATTTTACAAACAAAGAAAAGAGGATTCAGAGCCACTTAGTGGGTCCATGTACTAGTTTAGTTCTAAGTTTTCCAGATGGGGGCTGTACATCGTTTTTGCCCAAGAAGCTTTATGAACACTGATGCCTGGGTCCAACCCTCAGAGATTTTGACATAATTGGTCTTTGAAACTGCTTGGGTGTTGGGATTGTTAACTGCCCACAAGATGGTTCTGATGCGCATTCCATGTTGAGAGACCCTGCAGGGGTGCTTAAAAATGGTTGTTGAGTGAATGTTGAATAAACCTTTTATTTTGCCTGATTTGGGTTAGAATGATTGGGGAACAATAGGAGAGTGCCTGATATCTAGTCAGTCTCCCCAACTTTTTTTTGCTAACAACACAGATCTTAAAAAAGCCACTGCCCCCTGAGCCAACAGCAGCACCTGTCTCGACAAGTGAGCTGAAAAAAGTTGTAGCCCTTTATGACTACATGCCAATGAATGCAAATGATCTACAGCTGCATAAGGGCAACGAGTATTTTATCCTGGAGGAGAGCAACTTACCCTGGTGGCGTGCCCGGGATAAAAATGGGTGAGTTCATGTCCGCTCTCCCTGAGACTTGTATCCATCTAGTTTGTGCTTAGTTGCTCAGTCGTGTCTGACTCTTTGTGACCCCATGGACTGTAGCCCACCAGGCTCCTCTGTCCATGGGGATTCTCCAACCAAGAAGACTGAAGTGGGGTGCCCTCCTCCAGGGGATCTTCCCAACCCAGAGATTGAACCCAGGTCTCCCAGATTGTGGGCAGATTCCTTACCATCTGAGCCACCAGAGAAGCCCAAGAACACTGGAGTGGGTAGCCTACCCCTTCTCCAGGGGATCTTCCCCACCCAAGAGTCGAACCAGGGGCTCCTGCATTGCAGGCGGATTCTTTACCAGCCGAGCTGCCAGGGAAGCCCTCCCACCTACTCTGCTGCTGCTGCTAAGTCACTTCAGTCGTATGACCCCATAGACGGCAGCCCAGCAGGCTCCCCCATCCCTGGGATTCTCCAGGCAAGAACACTGGAGTGGGTTGCCATTTCCTTCTCCAGTGCATGAAAGTGAAAAGTGAAAGTGAAGTCGCTGAGTCGTGTCCAAGTCCTAGCGACCCCATGGACAGCAGCCTACCAGGCTCCTCCATCTATGGGATTTTCCAGGCAAGAGCACTGGAGTGGGGTGCCATTGCCTTCTCCACCCACCTACTCTACACACATCCAAAGTCCTGTATCATAACTCCCCTCCTCAGTATCCTGATCAGACATTGTTCTTCCCACATCAAAGGGAATATGCTCTCCCTCCAAGTACTTCCCAGAGCGCAGCTCTGCACATGGCCCCCCTCCCTGAGCCCACGTGTTGTAGAGCATATGTAACCAGTGCTGCAAGTGCAGAAGCTACACACTTCACCAGCCTAGCTGTGCATTGGTAACATGATCCTCTTTGAGGGCAGGACATTTTATATACCACCATTTGAGACTGGTTCTGAGCCCCAGGATACAAGGTCACCAAATCCATCTCTCACCCAGATTGGGGAGTGTTGGATGATCAACCCTGTTGTCTCCTCTACAGGCAGGAAGGCTACATCCCTAGTAACTATGTAACTGAAGCGGAGGACTCCATAGAAATGTATGAGTGAGTATGCTTATGTTCCCAGCAAAGAATCTTCACAATACAGTATAAACCTTTTTCATACTTTCAACAAAATTTTGATATCAAGATACTTATTAAAATCAGCGTCAACTGGGTCAAATGATGCTACCAGTCCAAGTGATAGTGCCTACATCTTACCCTTATCCCAAACACCCTGTTGATGGAAGCTGGAGCGTCACCATACCCCCTCCTCTCCAAATCTGAATAACTACACTCAAAGAAAAACACAGCCTGATAGGAAACATTTGAAAGGGTGAAAAATGGCAAACTGTTCTGGTTGTCCATTCTCCTGAATCACGGAAGTGGGTTGTCTTTGAAGCCCCTGACCCTCATCTGTTTCCTGCAACCTTCTGCCACTTGTTCTCCATTTCCACAATTCTTCAGCAACAAGCAGGCTTTGGGAAAGGGATATAGTGTGCTATGCACATGATAGGCACTCAGTAAATTGCAGTGAAGTGAACTGACTGACTCAATGGCACGGATGAGCCACAGACAGCACTCTAACAAGCCACTCAGGCCACGGCCTAGAAGCCAGCCAAGCACTCTCCCTTTCCAGGTGGTATTCCAAACACATGACTCGGAGTCAAGCTGAGCAACTGTTGAAGCAAGAGGTAAGTGTGTGACCACAAGTGAATGGCACTCTCTTTGCACCACAAGCAAGGATCCTGAATTGAGGGCTTGCTGCTGTCCGCCACCTCCAGGCAAGGCAGTGTCAAGGCTCTCATTTTATGGGGTCCCAATTATACTTTGCAGTGTCAAAAGCAATGAGGCTGCAGCTCAAATGTGGAACTTGGCAGTGAAATCAGGGCTTCTGTTTTGTCTTGGGTTTGGGCAGTTGGGATTCTGGTAGCAGTGCCATTTCCTCCTGATGGTCAGCTTCTGTCACCATCTTTTCAGGGTAAAGAAGGAGGCTTCATCGTCAGAGACTCCAGCAAAGCTGGAAAATACACCGTGTCTGTGTTTGCCAAATCTACAGGGTGAGTGTTACTGTTTTAAGGCCCTGGTGACAAAGAACAGGGGCACCCATCCAACAGTTCCTTAATGAAGCGTTTCTCCCACTTCCTCTGTCGCTTAAACTCAAAACTCACCTCACTTCACTTCTTGGGTCCTTTGAGCCCTTGTTCCCGAGTTGCTGACTCAGTGTCCACTTCTTCAGGGAACCTCAAGGGGTGATACGCCATTATGTCGTGTGTTCCACACCTCAGAGCCAGTATTATCTGGCTGAGAAGCACCTTTTCAGCACTATCCCTGAGCTCATTAACTACCATCAGCATAACTCTGCTGGTAAGTACCAGAGAAACCAGAGAAGAAGGGCGTGACAAGTACCAAGAGCAGCAATTTAGGACAAGGTGGTTAGGTGAAGCATTAAGCCTCATAGGGTAGTGGCAATTAGCTGTGAACATGAACCCCTGTGATGCTGGATTGAAATCAAGCGAAGAGGTGGTCAAAGGCAGACCTTACACCCAGTAGGGACTGACTTCTTATTTGGTGATTAATGCTCAGTGCTAAGGAAGGACGTAGAAGAGATTGGTAATTAATCAATCAGCAATATTCATTGAACTCCTAGTGTCTACTCCGTAATTTTCTTGTTACTAGAGAACACACAAAAACTATTACTTTAGGTCCTTGCCCTTAAAGAACATACAGGTTCAAAAACATCAGAAGAGAATTTCTAAGCAGTGTAGACATTCTAAAAACTGGGAGATTGGGGAGAACATGAATACTTGGGAAAAGCTTCATCAAGAAGGCTTGCAGCTGTCCACCATGTCCAAGCAAGGCAGAATCAAGGCTGTCATTTTATGGGGTTCCAATTACACTTTTCAGTATCAAAAGGAGAAGGAGGATATGAGTTAAGCCTGGACTGGGAGGTGGGGATATATTTAGCTGGGGAACATACTTCAGTTAGCATTTTCTTTTTTTTTTTTTTTGTCCCTGAAAAACATTTATAAGAGGAGAAACTTCCAGAAAATTTCAGGTTCATGGCAAACTTTTGGGATTCAAAATGTACTAGAAAGATGAATACTGGAAGTGTGAGGCATTAAGTGTGCAAGGCATCTCACTCCCTGCTCTGCACCAGCAGCATGACCCTCTCTGTATTTTTTAGGACTCATATCTAGGCTCAAATATCCAGTGTCTCAACAAAACAAGAATGCACCTTCCACTGCAGGTCTGGGATATGGTAAGTGCTTATTTCTCTAGGGCAGGGTGGATCAGCCAGTTGCAAGCAATACTACATCTGGCAGATCCAACCAGACCTTGCCTCTCAGTCATTCTTGCAGTGCACTGTTCCATCCCAGCTGCCACAAGGAATGTTAACACATTATTGACCGGAGACTTATAAATGCCAGAAGCATTGGTTTCTGCAAAAATCCCCAGTCAATAATGTGTTAAGAGAGAGCCAAATCAAAGTTATCTAATGAATTTTAATCCCTCTGGTGGCTCCTACTGGGACTGCAAAAACATAGATTCATAAAGGTTTTTTTTTTCCAATTGTGGGGAAAATATCGTAAAGGGATTTTTAAAAGATATTGTCTTGTCAATCTTCTTGCTCTATGCCTGACTTATACCGAAAATTCCCAGACTCCTCCAATCAGTAATCCCCTGTCCCTGAGATTTACCTGTGCAAAAATGAATTAGTACCCCTGAGAATTTCCCTTTTACTGCTTGTCTATTTCTACCCTCAGTAGGGATTCTAGTCTCTTGTAGAAATTATACATACATGACTCAAAGAATCACATCAAGGCATTGTTATTGTAGGATCATGGGAAATCGATCCAAAGGACTTGACCTTCTTGAAGGAGCTGGGGACTGGACAGTTTGGAGTAGTGAAGTATGGGAAGTGGAGGGGCCAGTATGATGTGGCCATCAAGATGATCAAAGAAGGCTCCATGTCTGAGGATGAGTTCATTGAAGAAGCCAAAGTCATGATGTGAGTTACAGTCCAAACTCAACTCTCCATCCAGTCTAGGAATTACAAGGATGGTTCCCACTGTGGTTGAAGGTGATTTATAACAAGGGAGATTTGGGACCTGGGCCTGAGGTCAACCTTTGATTGGTGTGAGTCCTAACTGCTAAGGTACTCATTTCTCTTTGATACTGATGGAGAATAGTATTGCTCATGGGTGGGTATCATCTTGATAGTATTTGAGGGTAAATGTGGAGAATGAGACTTTCAAAAGGAAGACATTCTAATGTACCCTTAGTGTTCACTCAGCCCTGGACTTGTTTCCTGTTCTATCGATGGCTCCAAATCCTGGTTCACCCTCACATGTTAGGCACTTAAAAGGTTATTATGATCTCTCATTTGACACTCTACTCTAAGGCCAACTCCTTTCCTCCTCAGTTCCTTTCTGAATGATACTCAGAGTCAGAAAGGGAAGACTGGTTCATTGCCTCTCCTGTAGGAATCTTTCCCATGAGAAGCTGGTGCAGTTGTATGGCGTCTGCACGAAACAGCGCCCCATCTTCATCATCACTGAGTACATGGCCAATGGCTGCCTCCTGAACTACCTGAGGGAGATGCGCCACCGCTTCCAGACTCAGCAGCTGCTGGAGATGTGCAAGGATGTCTGTGAAGCCATGGAATACCTAGAGTCTAAGCAATTCCTCCACCGAGACCTGGTAGGATCTCAGAAGGATTGGTCTGGGTCCAAGGGCTGAGGGGGTGGAAGTAGCACAGGAAAACATATCATCCATGGCTGAGGAAGGTGGCTGGAGCCGTGATTTCAATTTTATCTAGAAAATACTAAAAGTTTGGTGAGCCTCTGCCCCAGTGGTCAGCCAGTCAAGGAACTCCAGCCTCAACACCATAAGTTCCGCCACAATGGGAGCTGGAATGCTCACTCCCAGCCCCTCCTACTATGACGAGGAAATGGTGAAGTCCTCCAGGGACAGAAGGGCAGCCCTCATCCTGATGGAACTGCTTTTTAGCACAGAACCATCATTCTGGTTATATCAGAATCACAAACTGGGTGTCTGTTGGTGCATTTTTTTATGTCATATTAATATATTAGTTAGCAAACACTTAAAAACATTTCACATTAAAGAACTGAATTTACAGCTTCTCATAAAAACTGACATCATCTTGTAACACCAGACCCATAATTCTCATAGGCCATGTTAACTGTCAGCCTATAAAATATGGGCCTGGTATTACAGGATGGTCTAGCTGATCACAGCAAAGTGGCTGGCCTCCCTTAGACCAGACACTTTCCTTACATCCCCACCTACCCACTTCACTCTATCACTTCCCCTGCCTGGCCTCCCGGGCATGTTTATTTCAGCCATGCCAAGGCGGAAATATCCCTAGTCCTGTTGGTAGAAAAGCAGAAAAAAAAAAAAAACACTTGCCTTCTGTTCTCCCTTAATTCTCTCGACATTTCAACCACGAAGGGTTGTCATGGAATTATCAATGTGAGTGAAATCATGCTGCAAGTCCTCAGTGCTTTACTTATGACTTTACTTATTATGGGGGTTGCTCTATATGTGATGGAAGTATATCAAAATTCCTCAGTGGCATCAGCTGACTCCTGTTAGGTGGGAAGGTGTCTCTAGATAAAGGAGATGAGGCTTCCCGCCCCTGGTGGACAGAAGCTTTGTGCCCTTAACCTGTGCACCAAGGACAGAGTCTCACTGATGTCTGTTGCACTGCAGGCAGCTCGAAACTGTTTGGTTAACGATCAAGGAGTTGTTAAAGTATCTGACTTTGGCCTGTCCAGGTAAGTGCAGTCTTTTTCACCTTTCCCTTTAAAAGTAAAACTGGCACAGTACAAATGTGAGGTGACACTGTAACTTTTAATCTTCTCCCTTTCCCCCTATAATTCTAGTTTTTTCCACCATCTTTCTATACGTTTTCTTTCTCTGAATGGTTTAAGTCACTTTTCATCCTTCTGTTTTATTGTTATACTCCTCTCTTCTCCTTTCTCCTTTCTCTCTTTTTTAAAAGCTAATTTCCCCGATATTCTGTCTTGTTCTGTTAATTCTGTTGACTTTACCCTGTCTCCTTTCGTAATGAACCTAATTGCCATTGTTGACTGCAGAATTGAAGGAAGGGAAGCATGGGAAAAGAGAAAAGAGGAAAGGGAATACCTATTAGACCTTTTTCCACTTCATCCTTGCTGTATCTGTACTGTCAATCAGGAAAGCTAAGCTGGATATGAAAACAGGAATATGTTAGTAATGGCATTTGTAAAAGACACTGGTTCGCCTGCAGTATTTGTGCAACTGTTATGGCTCTGCCAAGAAAATTTAAGCAAATATCAAACTCTCCAAATTGTAACAGCAACAAGTCATGAATCCTTTGCAGGTATGTTCTGGATGATGAATATACAAGCTCAGTAGGCTCCAAATTTCCTGTCCGGTGGTCTCCACCAGAAGTTCTTATGTACAGCAAGTTCAGCAGCAAATCTGACATTTGGGCTTTTGGTGAGTGGATACGATTACGTGGATTATACAGCTCAAAAGAAAAGGAATGCTGTTGGGAAATTCACACTCTGCAACCTGCACAGAGACACTGTTATTTGTTCTTGCTTTCATTCATCTAATCCTTAGGGAATCGGGCACCACAGGGGTTTCTGGGGATTAAAAACAGTAAAGTAGACACGATTCCTGCCTTCTTAGAACTTAGAATCTATTGAGGGAAACAAACAAATCATTCAGTATTCCACAGCTTCTGAATACTAATTATGTACCAGGGACTCTGCCAGACCCTATAACCACAAACACAAATAAGATGTTGTCTCTCTCCTAGAGGAACTAATGGTCCATGGCAGTCCTGATTACCTCCAGCGTACTCAGTACTATAGCAGAACTTTGAACAAAATTTTTAAAAAGCCCAGGGGTGGGGTCAGGGGGTGAAATGAGCTGAATGTAATGTTTGAAGTTGATCTAGGAACACTAGGATCCCTCTTACCTAGAAACAACACATTTTGTTTTTTCATTGTCTAGGGGTGCTGATGTGGGAAATTTACTCTCTGGGGAAGATGCCATATGAGAGATTTACTAACAGTGAAACAGCTGAACACATTGCCCAAGGCCTACGTCTCTACAGGCCTCATCTCGCTTCGGAGAGGGTATATGCCATCATGTACAGCTGCTGGCATGAGGTAAATGTTTTAGTGGGACCTCTTAAATTATTTCCTTGAACGTTCTTTCCCATGTAGCTGACCAAGTTGCTGCTGCTGCTGCTAAGTCACTTCAGTCGTGTCC